>OZ019974.1:27989608-28119608 GCA_963970395.1 Ephialtes manifestator | reverse complement strand
GATCGATCCGTCACACAGGACTCAGTCCAGTACAAACGCAACCTGTCCATGGCATGGATCGATTACCGCAAGGCATTCGACACAACGTCGCATCAGATCGTTGTGAGGCTCCTCGAGTGCCTTGCGGTACATCCCCGCATAGTGAGATGCATAGAACACCTACTACCGCTCTGGAGGACTCGCTTCACCATTTCCATCGGTGGGGCAACTCAGTCCACAGAGTTGGTTCAGTACAGGAGGGGGGTCTTTCAAGGAGACTCCTTAAGCCCACTCCTATTTTGCATCTCACTATTGCCGCTATCTCTCGCCCTGCGCCAAACTCGCGGGTACAGGTGTGGACCTGTCGGCAACCGGAGGCACAAGATCACCCACCTTTTTTATGTGGATGATCTGAAGCTCTACGCCTCCGGTGAGAGCGATCTCAACCTCGCACTCGCCGTAGTGGATACCTACTCGCGAGATATTGGCATGGCCTTCGGATTGGACAAATGCGCAGTGGTCCATTTAGTACGCGGAAGATCTGGGCGTCTTGCGGAGGATGCGCAGCTCGTGGACGGGAGCGTCATTAAGAACCTTAACGCCGGAGAGTCTTATCAATACCTCGGAGTGTCGCAGAATCCATTACAGGACGCTGCGGCAGTCAAGGAGACTCTCCGCGGCAGGTATAGGCAGCGGCTTAGGCAAATTTGGAGTTCCGAATTGTCTGGGCGGAACAAGATCGCTGCTACCAACATGCTTGCCGTCCCAGTCCTTCTCTACTCTTTCGGGGTAGTGAAATGGAGGCGAGACGAGCTGCGTGAACTCGACGCCAGCACACGCAAGATGATGAACATCCATAGGAGTCTTCATCCTAGATCTTCCGTGCCCCGTATATACCTCCCGCGTCACATGGGTGGAAGGGGCCTACTTGGATTGGAGTGCCTGCATGATCGTTTGGTCCTCGGTGTAGCTTGCGACGTAATCGGAAGTGCGAATCCTCTCCTGTCCTTCGTGAATGATCATGAAAGGACGGGGGTTGGGGCGTTTTTATACAGGGCGGCAGAGAAGGCGGCAGAAAACCTCGGTTTGGAATTTCGTGTTGGTCGGGGCGGCAGAAGGTCGATTAATTCCATCATCGACCTGGAACCGTCCCGGCGTAGGAGCACCATCAGAGCCGCCGAGCATAATACCCTGCTCGCGCGGCACGTGGGCAAGGCCATGCACGGAGTGTTCTTTCGGCACATCGACAGCATGGACTTGTCTGCTCGGCTGACTTTTACATTCTTACAGTCAGCCGGTCTGATGTCTGAGACCGAGGGATTCATCATTGCCTGCCAGGATAGCGTAATTAACACGCTCGTCTACCAGAGCCAGGTGATGGGTATGCACGTCCCTGACACACGGTGCCGGGCGTGCAAACGATCGTCAGAGACACTCATGCACATACTATCTGCATGTCCCAACTATGCGGTCTCTGGCTATATCCATCGCCATAATGCGGCCCTAAGAGTGTTGTACTACCACCTTCGACACTCTTACGGGGTAGACGAGACGCCACTGCTTCCCTACGCCCCTGGAGATATTGAGTCCGTCGTGGGAAATGAGAAGTGCCGTATTTACTGGAACTATTCATTTCCCACTGTCAGGCAAATAACAGCCAATAAACCTGACATTGTCGTCTTCGACCACGAGATACATGCGATCTTTGTCATCGAGTTCTCGGCTCCGGGCGAGTCTAACATCGCAACGAAAGAAGACGAAAAGCGGACGAAATATCAGGATCTCCTTTTCGAGCTTCGCGGGCTATACCGAGGGTACACGGTCAAGCTGGTGGTACTCATAATCGGCGTTCTCGGCGGAATGAAGCCGTCGTTTGTCACAAACATTAAGATCATCCCCGCCTGTCGGCAGAAAGCCGACTCACTTGCGGGTCGAATGCAGAAGGCGGTCATTCTGGGTTCGCTCCGTCTACTTAGGTCACACGATTCTGGACTGACCTGACTGCTTACCTCCGAGTTGGAGGAGCAGTCAGGCAGAATGATTTTTATTAACCCGCCCGTCCTGTAGGTGAGTCGGAGCCCTGCGGGGCCGGTCGGGCATTTTACGAAACATAATAATAATAATAATAATAGCATAGTGAGATGCATAGAACACCTACTACCGCTCTGGAGGACTCGCTTCACCATTTCCATCGGTGGGGCAACTCAGTCCACAGAGTTGGTTCAGTACAGGAGGGGGGTCTTTCAAGGAGTCTCCTTAAGCCCACTCCTATTTTGCATCTCACTATTGCCGCTATCTCTCGCCCTGCGCCAAACTCGCGGGTACAGGTGAGGACCTGTCGGCAACCGGAAGCACAAGATCACCCACCTTTTTTATGTGGATGATCTGAAGCTCTACGCCTCCGGTGAGAGCGATCTCAACCTCGCACTCGCCGTAGTGGATACCTACTCGCGAGATATTGGCATGGCCTTCGGATTGGACAAATGCGCAGTGGTCCATTTAGTACGCGGAAGATCTGGGCGTCTTGCAGAGGATGCGCAGCTCGTGGACGGGAGCGTCATTAAGAACCTTAACGCCGGAGAGTCTTATCAATACCTCGGAGTGTCGCAGAATCCATTACAGGACGCTGCGGCAGTCAAGGAGACTCTCCGCGGCAGGTATAGGCAGCGGCTTAGGCAAATTTGGAGTTCCGAATTGTCTGGGCGGAACAAGATCGCTGCTACCAACATGCTTGCCGTCCCAGTCCTTCTTTACTCTTTCGGGGTAGTGAAATGGAGGCGAGACGAGCTGCGTGAACTCGACGCCAGCACACGCAAGATGATGAACATCCATAGGAGTCTTCATCCTAGATCTTCCGTGCCCCGTATATACCTCCCGCGTCACATGGGTGGAAGGGGCCTACTTGGATTGGAGTGCCTGCATGATCGTTTGATCCTCGGTGTAGCTTGTGACGTAATCGGAAGTGCGAATCCTCTCCTGTCCTTCGTGAATGATCATGAAAGGACGGGGGTTGGGGCGTTTTTATACAGGGCGGCTGAGAAGGCGGCAGAAAACCTCGGTTTGGAATTTCGTGTTGGTCGGGACGGCAGAAGGTCGATTAATTCCATCATCGACCTGGAACCGTCCCGGCGTAGGAGCACCATCAGAGCCGCCGAGCATAATACCCTGCTCGAGCGGCACGTGGGCAAGGCCATGCACGGAGTGTTCTTTCGGCACATCGACAGCATGAACTTGTCTGCTCGGCTGACTTTTCCATTCTTACAGTCAGCCGGTTTGATGTCTGAGACCGAGGGATTCATCATTGCCTGCCAGGATGGCGTAATTAACACGCTCGTCTACCAGAGCCAGGTGATGGGTATGCAGGTCCCTGACACACGGTGCAGGGCCTGCAAACGATCGCCAGAGACACTCATGCACATACTATCTGCATGTCCCAACTATGCGGTCTCTGGCTATATCCATCGCCATAATGCGGCCCTAAGAGTGTTGTACTACCACCTTCGACACTCTTACGGGGTAGACGAAACGCCACTGCTTCCCTACGTCCCTGGAGATATTGAGTCCGTCGTGGGAAATGAGAAGTGCCGTATTTACTGGAACTATTCATTTCCCACTGTCAGGCAAATAACAGCCAATAAACCTGACATTGTCGTCTTCGACCACGAGATACATGCGATCTTTGTCATCGAGTTCTCGGCTCCGGGCGAGTCTAACATCGCAACGAAAGAAGACGAAAAGCGGACGAAATATCAGGATCTCCTTTTCGAGCTTCGCGGGTTATACCGAGGGTACACGGTCAAGCTGGTGGTACTCATAATCGGCGTTCTCGGCGGAATGAAGCCGTCGTTTGTCACGAACATTAAGATCATCCCCGCCTGTCGGCAGAAAGCCGACTCACTTGCGGGTCGAATGCAGAAGGCGGTCATTCTGGGTTCGCTCCATCTACTTAGGTCACACGATTCTGGACTGACCTGACCGCTTACCTCCGGGTTGGAGGAGCAGTCAGAATGATTTTTATTAACCCGCCCGTCCTGTAGGTGAGTCGGAGCCCTGCGGGGCCGGTCGGGCATTTTACGAAACATAATAATAATAATAATAATAATAATAATAAAGTGTTAAAGGCTATTGCTGTTTCGGACTTAACCTAATTTGAACCCAAACGGCAGCGAAAGATCGTGTTTTATGTGTCGCCGTTTGCGACACACAACACGGCAGATTTTGGAAACCGTGCGAGTGATTACGTTGTGCATCGCGGTTCTTTGTATCGACGGGATACGAAGAGAAATAGACTGATGATTTTCGCATGGCAGATCGCTTAAAATAAGCTCCCTGATTGACTCGAAATTGATGAGACACGAGTTCGCATAGTTCAGGCTGAGTCCCTTCACCTTGCATACCGTTTTTACCACATTCTCCGGCTCCTCGCTTGTGACCACTGTATAGCCATAAAATGCTGGCCCTCCCAAAACGAACGAGTTTATATAGGCGTTCTTCCCGTCGCACGACAGTTCGTCGGTCATATCGCCAAGAAGATCGCCTAACGGTGGTACCCATTCGTCGGACAAGCCAGAGCTCTTGTAGATAACCGAGTGAGTATCGTAATACAAGACTCAGCGATCTAAACGCTCAAGATAACTGTACAGTTTCAGGCGAGCCAGAGCTGTAGTGAATGCCGCTATAACAACATTGATGAGGGGATTAGCTACAACTGCCTCGGCCCGCGATTGCCAATTAACATATATAACGTCGTCGTTTACCAGAAGCAGTCTATTTACCTCCTTTTCGTTGTCGTAAAGCAGTGCCAGTAATTTCTCCCGGTCTTTCACGATTTCTGTGCGCGTGAGGTTATCCCGTTGACCAAACTTTCCCCAAAACGAGTTGAGGCAAAGTTTAGCCACCGAACGTAGACCGGGATTTTTCTGGAGCTTCTCGATGTCTAAAGCGATACCTTCGGCTTGCGCGTAATCGTTAATATATTTTTCGCATGACTTCTTATCCACACAATGTTGCGGCGGTCCGCTAGCCTCCTGCTTGATTTTTAAAAACGTATCAACATAGGCCGCGAATAGTCCACCTTCGCGTGTCTCGGGATTATATTGAGTCGTTTTATACGCCCAGATGTTTTCGATTTTAATTATCACGTAGCCGACTTCTATTGCCTTACACACCTCGTCTGTTACACACGTACCCGTCAAGCAACGATCGTTCGCGTCGTCGTGCGGACAATCTTCTTGTACCTCGAGTTCCGTACATTTGCGGCAAAGAGCAAAAAGCAATTTTCCGCGAGCTCGTACAGGCAGTACGGGATGGAACAGGTCACGCGGCGGAAGTATCGTACATTTAATCATGCCATTGATCGTTCTACCTATCGACTCGTACGACCCGTTAAATAGAGCGTCGCACTCTGATCCCACGTATATAGTTGGGTGACCTACGGAAAATCTCCCCGTTTTTGAAATATATGGGTAGAGCGAGCAGATGTCGATGTACGATATTTTCTCACCGGGTGAAACGTTGTAGGCCGTCACCGTATTACCTGTGCGACCGCCATAAAAACCGTCCCGACGGTTTAGACACGCGGTCAAGCGTCGCGGGTGGTTATTTAAAAACGCTCCGATACTCGGATCACTCTTACGCATCTCCGCGAATTTACACTCCCACATCTCTACCAACTCGTAGCCGTGAGAGCGTATCTTCGCACTTGTTGCCAATGTACGTGTGAACCGTGCATCGAAGGTGCTATTTTCCGTTGCTACACCACGTGCTCGATTGTTCGGGAAATCGGTGACGCAGCCGTGCCAATAGCAGCCGTGATATTGGTACACTATGCGTCGATTATTATACTACAGATAACCGTCGACGCATGGTCCTTCCGGTAAACGGTACTCGCGGGCGCGTGCCGGCTGGATTATATCACGACCTACCTATCGTTCAACCCAAAGGAGCCAGTCGACGGCTTGCTGCGAATGCGCTCCCGAGCGTCTATACCCACCTGCAGGTATAACACCTATTGTTTTAGGACTAAGAAAGTTGCGGCGGTACACGAGTGAGTAGGCGGAGGCTATCGTCACAGCCTCGGTGAAGGGGCAAACGTTACCCGTCTCGAGAAATATTTTACGAAATTCGCGGCAAGCTCGACGTAGAATTTCCACATCCATTTTACAGTATTTCACGATTTCCTCGTGAAAATTGAACGTTTTGTTTTCCCGAACTTGCTTGGCGTACCATCCGTAAAATTTTTCGCGTTCACCTGTGCTCATTGTGTCGGGCGAATAGTATTCAGCGGCGGGTAGAGGGCCGTTGGTGTGAGCATCCACGTTTTTCGTATTGAAAAGATGGGGAAAGTAACCTTTCCCGATTTTTTCGTCGAACCCGAAAGCTTTAGGTAGATCGGCCAGGCGCATATGAAAATAATTTAAACTGTCGATAAAAACAGTGCGCCCAATGCGCAATGAAATTATCGAACTTCCAGTTAAAATTATGCTCGGCTTAGGCATGTCTGTGAGACGATTAACTATATTTCTCAATATAAACTGTGCATCGAACGACTTAGCATTATGAGCGATACACACTATATTGCGAAATTTCGTGTCTCGTCGCACGGAAAGATCCACCAACTCTGATAGGGGTCTTTTGCGAACACGTGTTCACACACCCCGCACCAACGGCAAACTCCCTCGGGCTTTGCATCGCCCAATTCTAAACAAATTGTGGAAAGCTGTTGCGCCACACCAAGCGTCACAACATGCTCGCGCGCTTTGTCGACGTTTACGTCACCCTCGCTAAAACTATCAACCTGCCGTGTTTCAAAGTCGTAAAAAATAAAGAGCGTATTCGGATGCACTTGTTCCCCGTTTTTTGATTTTACCGCGACACGCGGTTTCGCCACCTGCATATAACAATGCTCATTAGAGCCGTGTAGATTTTTGCATGTTTGCCAATAAACTACACCGCACTTATGAGCATTATTAAGCCCGCGGATCATTTGACCGCAGATCCCACACACGCGTAAAGTCTCACACACCGATGTTCGTGTACGCGTATCGCCCTCTTGACGGTTTGATCGCGGCTTCAAGTGATTCTCGAAACAAGCCGTGTTATAAAATACCCTACCACACTTGTCACACGCTCGTTGCTGATCCTCGCTATCGTTGCTAATGACTTTATTGTCTTGTTCCGCCGGCACTGGGCCTCCAGCTAGAGGCTCAACCGCCGCAGAGCGGTCAGTGTCTGCGACACAGGGTGGCACGCTTAAGCATCGGGGGCAGCTACTCGAACATTGATGCTGACCCTCGCGGCGGAAGGATTTATTACAGGGTATGCAATAATTCCGTCCACCTGCAGCACCAAGTAAATTCGTAATAGGTGAGTAGTGTTTCAAGACACTACAATACGCTATATTAACAATCTCTATATTTGCCGCATCGTCGAAATACGAGCGCCCATAAAAAATGTGTGCTGCACCCCGACCTAGCGTTTCCCAGTCGTAAACAACGATAGCAACGCGCGACGAGATATAATAATCTTGAAAGGCTCGTATTTGTGGTATACCACACCCTTCTTCGGGTACTATAACACGGGCCTTTTTCACAAGCTTACGTGCTTCTTGCCGTTTAGCGGACGAAGACACGTGACGAAAGCGGTTCCACGCAGCTAATTGCTCTTTACTCCGGTTGTTCTTTAATTTATTATTTTCACGTGCAACTACTACGGATCGCGGAAAACATAAATTATCGTCTTGACCAACACGAACGAGCGATTTACTTTTTAACATGGGAACGCGAATCCCACCACCATTTGGGCTTCCACGTATGTGACGGTGAAGCGGAGGGTATCCGTAGACGAGAGCACTCGCGAACTCTGATTTACGCTACACATTAAATTCCATAGCTGATCAGGTTCGAAGAGTGAAATCGGTCTGATCGATATACCGGCTGCACCGTCAACCATATCAGCCGTTTGAAAGCCGATTCCTATCAAATCTGATTGATCGCGGTCTTTCACAAAATGATGGTGGATGTCGCGAACTGCGTTATGCACCCATGTGACAGGGTTTACGGACTCGGATGGTGGTATTAACATCAGATCCGTCTGACGCGACAAAACTTTAAAACGACGTGAATATACATCGCGAGCACTGCCTATAACGGTGAATCTTTCGCCCGCGGGTTTTATCGTCGCAACATCGTCGGATAAGACGTTTTCTGAATTTCTACCCGACTCTACGTTTGTATCAACGACACTATTTTTTTCACTATTACCCGAACCGAAGGTATCGCTATTACCGAGCCGCGCACTACCACAACCTATCTGAACCGCTGATGCACAACTAACCTGAGACTCCGATGATACCGACGCCGATGATGATACTGGTGATGATGATACTGGTGATGATGATACTGATGATGATGATACTGATGATGATGATGATGATGATGATGATGGTGGTGGTGGTGATGATACTGGTGATGATGATGCTGGTGATGATGATGATGCTGTTGGTGAAGATCGTGTCGGTGGTATTGGCGACAACGGTGGAGGCACCAGCAGCACTGAAATCAATGGAGTGATTACTCCTCGTCCGCTGTTCCGTCATAAGCTTCGAGGAACCTTAAAAAAATGAGGTTCTCGTCGTCGTCGTAATCATCCGATTCCTCCCCGAGCACCCCATTGGCGTCAAAGTACGGCACGATATAAGGCGGTGCCATTTCCGCTAGAGTAGCGACTCTTTCCCTCAGAGCCTCCATACGGTCTTGCACATCGTCAAGAGGTGGTGTTGCAGACTCCGGGTTTTCGCGTCTGACGAGGAACAGTTCATTAAAAACGTCCTCGTCATACTCGCCACCCAGCGGAATGAGTTCTTCACCTTCCTCATGAGCCTGCTCATGAGGAGGGGGTAGAGATACAGGACTGTACGAAATATCGTGCCGCCCTTCAAGCCGATTATCATTTTCGATCTCGGCGAGGAACCCTGAATTTTCAAAATTATTATTAGTATTATTATTATTTTAATAATAATAATAAATTGACAATTCAAAAACCTTATAAAACATATACTTACAATCATCACGATTATCCAGTTCCGCTAGCAAAACGGTGGAGGCCTCGTCGATGTTAAGAGGCCGCTGTCTGTAAACAGCCTCTTCCATCTGCTGCTGCTGGTCCTCCTCCTCCTTCTCCTCGTCGTCGACCTCGTCCTCATCGTCCTCATTGTCCTCGTCCGAGTAGTCAGCGTCCTCCTCCTCCTCTTCTTCCACGTCACGCTCGAGCGACCCTAAATCTTCGAGGCGCTTGAGGTTGGATGCATCGGAGTCATCGTCATCCGACGAATCCGATGAATGGTCAACATCCATTCCCTCAAACGGCCTCTCGTCGTCGCTCTGCATGTCGTGAATTTCATCCACGACCTCGGTACTCGCGACCGACTCCGGACCGGAACTCGACGACGTCGACGCACTGGAGCCCGACGCCATCTCATCGTTGTCGCGTTGATCACTTGCGAGGAGTCCTAGCGGGAAAATACAAAATACAAAATTAAGAAAATTTTATAAGAGTATAATTTTTAATAACAAATGTAAATATTAATTTTATTACTTACCATTAACAATGTCTATTCCACGAACGAAGCGTCGCAACGGTCTGTGAAAAAGGCCACCACACGACGATAGATGGTCCCAGACACAGCGTTGCGACAGGTACGACCCGTTGAAAGCGCCACTCTCATATGCCTCGGTTATGAGGTGGCAATTACCCCGTCGAAGCACAATAGCGAACTCAGCTTTCAATTGCGAGACGGTGAAATTCGCGATATTCGCGAACCACCGCTCGTTCAAGTATCGCGACATCCGCGAGTCGCGACTAATAAAAACTCTCGCGGTTAGCCTCAGAGCCTCCACAAGCTTCCTTTGAGGGGTGTTCGAAGGCATTTTCGACGCTAAACGCAAAACGAAAACACAAAAATAAACTGTTTGACACACGGTAGAGCACGAGTAGACACAAGAAACTTGTACGTCGACACGCACAGTAACACGTCTCAGCACAGAATTAGACGAAAATGTCTTTTTCTGATAGTTTTATACTTTAAACCAAAATAGGCCCCCACCTACAGACCTTGTTACTCTTACTGCGAAAAGCGTGTAAAAAAAAAGGGAAAAACGTCAGCAGTCGGAAGCCGGTGCATTGATATACCATCGTCGTCTCAAGGGTTACCGCAACCATTGACACTCGCCATCAGTATCTATTCTTTTACACGCTGCACTCAAGCCTTTTTTTGTAAGGTCGTTAATGAGTCCACTGGAGCTGCTTCGCTCTAACATACGGTATTGTCGAAATATGCTCCGTTTTTTTTTGCTGTTATTCCTCGTAGAATACTACGAGCATAGAATGTTTCAGAACATCACTATAACCTCGTAAATATAATATTTTGAAGGTTATCAACCATACTGAGTAAAATTCGGTAAATTGGTCAAGCATTTACGGTGTTGTATTGTTTTTCGTCTTTAACCAGACATCCTTGACCATCTGCATCCTACAGCGTGTGCTTTGTACAAACACACACACTAATGCATATACGCTGACAATCACGAGCATACTCATACTTACCCCTCCGCCGAGCAGGATGCATATTTCCGCTTTAAGTCGAAAAAGATAAGAGTTATGACTTCTTCTAAAATCATGCGTCATACAGTTGAGTGGTCCAAATCAAGCTTTTAGGTAGGAAAAGATAAAATGTTCCTTTTGAGTGAATTTTAAGAGCTTACTCATACTTACCCCCACCCCTCCGCCGAGCAGGATACATATTTCCCCTTTTAGTCGAAAAAGATAAGATTTACGACTTCTTCTAAGATCATGCGTCATACAGTTGAGTGGTCCAAATCAAGCTTTTTGGTAGGCAAAGATAAAATTTTCCTTTTGAGAGAATTTTAAGAGCATACTCATACTTACCCCTCCGCCGAGCAGGATATATATTTCCGCTTTTAGTCAAAAAAGATAAGATTTACGACTTCTTCTAAAATCATGCGTCATACAGATGAGTGGTCCAAATCAAGCTTTTTGGTAGGCAAAGATAAAATTTTCCTTTTGAGAGAATTTTAAGAGCATACTCATACTTACCCCTCCGCCGGGCAGGATATATATTTCCGCTTTTAGTAAAAAAAGATAAGATTTACGACTTCTTCTAAAATTACGCGTCATACAGTTGAGTGGTCCAAATCAAGCTTTTAGGTAGGAAAAGATAAAATTTTCCTTTTGAGAGAATTTTAAAAGCCACCCTCACCCCACCGTACATACCTTTAGACTATCGTGATATAATTTATAGGTCATAAAAATACATTAGTGGTGGGTGAAAGAGTGCACTCAACTTTTCTGGGAACCTAGCAAGATAACCGTTTGCTGTAGATTAAGCATGTCTGAAAATATAATACCACAACAACAATGCATCAAACTATTTTCTATTATATGGTGGAGAGGGTTCGTACGTGGCATATATAAAAAAAGACTGGTGACGGGGTGACCACCAGAAAGACCAGTGAGCGGTTCCATACTATATCAAACATAAATATAGTTAAACTACGCATCGATAAATCGTGCTGCAGTGTTCTCTCCCATACGTGTACACGCTCCATTGTGGTTGAAGCACATTTTCGACATGAGTACTTCAGATTTAAGTGTGAACACCATGTACCGTATTCTGTCAAGTGAAGAGAAGAAAAAATTAGAATCACCACTACTTCTGGGGTCGACATATAATCTCAACGCTTCGGAGACCAAAAAAATAAGTGTTGGTCTTCAACCACGTGCAAATGGAGAAATTGTACCTATTGTGAAATTACAAAATAATAACTCCTCAGGAGGGATAGTGTTTGAATCTTCGGCGTGGAGTAAACTACAAGACTGCTATGAAGATATAAGTCCTCATTTCACGAGTTGCAAAAGTTATGGTTGGAAGAGCGATCGTACCAACTCGCCGCCACTCAAAATCGAGGACTTCGAGGTTTGCTTTACAACAGCGTTTGGGTCAAAGGCTGTTGTGTTCGATCGGCGACCTGAAGAGTCAACCACCGAGGAAGCTGATGACAATAACGAGGAATCTCAGCTAGACCCTCCACCACCGAAGAAAAAGAAGAGTCATTATTCACCAGCAGTTGTTATGCAAAAAACATCATTTGACGGTCTATGCAACGTGACGGTCTGCGTCGAGGAGCGCTTCAGATGACTTCAACGATTTGCCTCTAGTGTCAAAACGTGTATTGATACTCTGTGTGCAGAATTGCTTCTTCACATTCCAGCTAATGAATCATCAGAAAACGTAAATGAAGCTCGAGTTAAAGAACTTTTTACACTAAACGCAAAGCCTTTGCATGACGCTGTACAACACAGAATGGACCCCTCTTTCTACGGTCACTTATTCGATGTAGTGTTCGTAGAACTAAAGGTATTTTGTATTCCATATATCACAAACGAGGTAAAGAAAATGTTGGAAATTAACAAGAAGGCATTGGCTGCAGCCAAATGAAGAATATAATAACATGCGGTGTTTATAAGCGAATTCAGTATATATGTATATAAATATTGTAAACATAAACAATAATTAAATAAACAAATTTATAAATATGTAAGTGTTAATTTATTCGAAGAATCCATTTCTCATAGACATTAGAATAAGCATGAAAAAGCGCGACGCGCCGATCATCTCGCGCTGGTGGGTGAAGGTGGGAGCGGTATGGGAGGGGTGTCGCAGCGGGTGGGGGTTCTCGCGGTCTTGGGTCGCGTGCGCTATTTGATATCACTCTCACGTGCGTCGCCACTGTAGACGGTCAGTCGGATACCACGGAGCACACGGGTCTCTCGCGATCCTTGACCACCAGCCGTGACTTACATCAACGGCCACCGGTGGCGCCACCGTCGACTCTCAGTCGGACACGCGACGGAGCGCTGAGCACACACCGCCTCTCGCGATCTTGGGCCACCGCTTGGGACTTCCGGCGACGCTCACCGGCGGCGCCACCATCGACTCTCAGTCGGACCCACGGCGGAGCGCCGAGAGCACGCCGTCTTTCGCGATCTTGGGCCACCGGCTGGGACTTCAAGTGAGACTCACCGGCTGCGCCACCGTCGACTCTCAGTCGGACCCACAGCGGAGCGATGATAGCACGACGCCTCTCAGTCAGACACACGGCGGAGCGCCGAGGGCACGTAGTCTCTCGCGATCCCGGGCCACCGCTCGGGATTTACGGCGACGCTCACCGGCGGCGCCACTGTCGATTTTTCGGACCCCAGCAGAATGCACGAAGCACGTCGTGCTTTCGCGATCTTGGTCCACAGCGTGGGCGGAAACAAGAGGGAGGAGAAGAGGGGTAAGTTAACACGACACACATACAGGGAGGGGTGTGGTGGACAAGTATAGAGACGAATCACAGTCGTTCTCTCGTTAAGGGGCGGGAAGAGGGAGGGTCAATTAGAGGTCTTGTATGGGAAGGAGGGCACTCAAGGAAGGGAAAGGGTGGGAAGAGGGAGGGACAATTAGAGGGCTTGTATTGGAGGGTGGGCACTTAAGGGAGGGACCGGGTGGGAAGAGGGAGGGACAATTAGAGGGCTTGTCTGGGAGGGAGGGCACTCAAGGCAGGGGAGGAAGACATTCTAGGGAGGGGGGATACCTCCACCACGCCCCCTTTATGGCGCCACTAGGCCATGCCCCTCTGGCGCCTGGCGCCACTAGGCCACGCCCCTTCTGTCTCGCGATCGTGGGCCTCTTCTACTGTGGCATCAACAACACGGCGGATGACAGTTGTTCACCTCATTTCATAAAAGCGATCAACCGCATCTCGTTTGGCTAGTGAGTGACCGTAGTGATACCCAGGAGGGTTAAAAAGAGGGCGCAGCGGGGTCCAACGAATATTCACGAGCTGGTCTCATAGAATAGTCCAACCATGTAGAGGTTAGGATTAGGAGCGATGAGAAACCTCTTACCTTATAGTTCTTCCTCGAGGTGATGGATTCTGTTCCCCTTGGACAACGAAGTCTGGCCTCAGGACAACCTCTACTACCTCCACACTTTACACCACCCTCTGTTTGAACACCCATAAGTCTCATCGATGGCCTCTGGTATTTCCCTTCGTTGGTCCTTTTTATAGCCATCGCCGAGCTAGCACAGGAGAGCTAATACCGCTTAATAATAGTAAGAAAATTACAATTACCTTGACAGGTCTCTATTTGGGGTAAAATACAATATAGATTAATAACAGCCTCCTATTTTCAGGTGAATGGTGGCCCCCGAGCCAGCCAGGACGAAAGCCCAATGGCTTCGTTACAATATATATACTAGGATTTTGTTGTGGCTCGCGCGCTGCGCGCGCTCGCGGTCGCCCCCCCCCCCCCCCCGAAGGGCGTTTTTGGAAAAGGACTTAGAATTAGAAGAAAAATGGCGTTTAAGGGACCCTTAAGGGACCTACGTTTTTGGAAAAGGACTTAGAATAATTCGGGCTCGGGGCTTGGCGGAAAGGGGTGGGGCTAGTCCCAGCCCCTTCCGCCAAGCCCTGAGCCCTAAGTCCTTTTCCAAAAACGTCTTTTTTCTTCTAATTCCAAAAACGTCCTTCGGGGGGGGGGCACCCTTGCGGGGGGGCGATTGCGAGCGCGCGCAGCGCGCGAGCCACAATAAAATCCTATTAAAATTATATATATATATATATATATATATATATATATATATATATATATATATATAATGATTCGGTTGCTACGCTGGCTTTCGTGAGGCCTCGGTGCACGAGCACCCTAGGCCCAGCGCGTTGATGCGAGCGTGTACTAACGCCTCGTCACAATATATATATATATACACGTCACAATATATATATCTTTTTATAACATATATATGTATATATATATATATATATATCTCTATATTATAAAAAGATCTCGCCGCCGCCGCCGCCGCCGTGTCGAGAATCGAGGGACTTAGAATAATTCGGGCTCAGGGCTTGGCGGAAGGGGGGAGGGGGGGGGACCCTTCGGAAGTGGCAGCCTTAGTATATATATCTAGTATATATATATATATATATATATATACTAGGATTTTATTGTGGCTCGCGCGCTTCGCGCGCTCGCAATCTCCACCACAAGAAGTACCCCCCGCAAGGGTGCCCTCCACCCTTGGGGGACCTATGTTTTTGGAAACGGACTTAGAAAAATACGGGCTTGGGGGGGCACCCCCTGAACTTTTTTAAGTCCCTCGATTCTTGACACGGCGGCGGCGGCGAGATCTTTTTGTAATATAGATATATATATTATAATCAAGGGATTCTGGGTAATCAGGGGTGTCCATGGGGACTTAGAATAATCCAGGCTTGGGGGCCCATGAGGGACTTAGAATAATCCAGGCTCGGGGGCCCTTGAGGGACTTAGAATAATTCGGACTTGGGGGCCCTTGAGGGACTTAGAATAATCCAGGTTCGGCGGCCCATGAGGGACTATCCTACACGGCGGCGGCGGCGGCGGCGGCGGTGGCGGCGGCGGCGAGATCTTTTTATAATATGGAGAGATGTATATACTAGGATTTTATTGTGGCTCGCACAATAAAATGGGGGGCGCTCGCAATCGCCCCCCACCCAAGGCTGCCACTTCCGAAGGGTGCCCCCTCCCCCTCCCCACCCCTCCCCCTCCTTCTCCCCCCTTCCGCCAAGCCCTGAGCCCGAATTATTCTAAGTCCCTCGATTCTTGACACGGCGGCGGCGGCGGCGAGATCTTTTTATAATATAGAGAGATATATTGTAACGTGGTAAAATTTTCATGCTTCACGCAAGCTCCTCGCGATACGACAACTCTTGACAGATCCGTAGGGCCTCGCAAGAATAACGAATATAATTACTAATTCCCTCTTATTTTTATTATACGAGGGGTTATCAACGAGCACTCTTCGATCTCTCTCCGCCGGATTCCCTAAAAACATCGAGACCGAGTACGCTCACGAGGCGTTTATTATCGCTTATGAGATGTCATTCACTCCCGAAAATATCTGAGGAGTCGCCGAGCACAGACGGTGCAATACCATCGCTGAATCGCCTGTCTACGTTATCGCCTATTGCGCTGCGTTGCGATTTCCCGGTTTGGACTTCGCGCGCCAGAAGCGCCAACTATTTAGCGCCTTGAATAGTTCACGAAAATTTAGGGTTGGCCACCTGACTTTTCGCCGGCAAAATAATTAGAGTAGGGATGAGAGGGCTCGTGCTTCCGTGAGCGACGCTTCTCGTGGCTGTTCCGAGGAATACGTGGTGACGCGAGGAGCTTGACGGAGAGAGAGTATCCGAGCGTTCGATTTGGCATTCCCGCAGGAAGAGCATATTTGAGGAGAGAGAATACTTCGGTATTATTTACAACTGGTTGTCGAGGTATGCCCCGTCTCTTCTCAGTTTATGTCTCTAACAGATAAATATCGGTGATGACCATACTTCGCGCGTGGTCGAGCCCGCGAGCTATTTTGTTCGGAAGTTAGTATTGTTTGAGTCCCGCGTGACTCTACGGCGAAGTCGTTGTTCTCGCGAGTGTATCAAATTAGTTATAAGCAATTATTACTGTCGAGAGTGTTACCCGGGACTTCTAAGAAATAGAAGATGGCTATCTTCTCGGGGATATATATATATATATATATATATATATATATGTGGCGCGGTAGTTTTTATTATACACTATATATATATACATATATTAGGGGGGCTACGCCCCCCTGCGCGCCAACCCCCCATTTTAAATGAAAAGATCGTGAACTGGCGACGAATTATGATTTTATTAATGCTTCGCGAATTTTCTGATATCTTGTCGATTTTGTTGCGATTGCGATGAAATCTAATAATTTCTCTGTTGTGAATTTCAAAGTTCCGGAACGTTAATTGTTCCAAAACTACCCACTGCACCATGCGTTATCGACCTGTGACATTAAAGGTCAATATGTATATTAGGGTTGATTCTGTTACGTCTTTACGTTCTGTTACCTAAATACCGCGCGACATTGCTCCAACACTACGAAATGATGCCAAACTCTCGCAATGTTCAAATGCGAAATCGTCGCAAAGTGTTGAGTATAAGGGATGGTTCAGTTGCGGCTGTATGTTGTAGGAAACGCGTGATTCTTTTTTGTGACGTCGTAGATAAACGTATTCACGTCATTCTTCTTGAAATAGATCCCTCGGTGGAAGGGAAAAGAAGGAGACCCAAAACAAAAGGAACAATAATGGTTAACATTGGTGTGCGAAGTGAGCCCAAATGAGGAGTCCTTAATTACAATGAGGATAAGATAGTTACTGAAATATTTCTTTCCATACAATATTTTCAATTTCGTTCGCGTCGTTAAGATTATTTTGTATTTTAAGACCATTTGGCTACTCTACTCTACTCTACTCTACTCTACTCTACTCTACTCTACTCTACTCTACTCTACTCCACTCCACTCCACTCCACTCCACTCCACTCCACTCCACTCCACTCCACTCCACTCCACTCCACTCCACTCCACTCCACTCCACTCCACTCCACTCCACTCCACTCCACTCCACTCCACTCCACTCCACTCCACTCCACTCCACTCCACTCCACTCCACTCCACTCCACTCCACTCCACTCCACTCCACTCCACTCCACTCCACTCCACTCCACTCCACTCCACTCCACTCCACTCCACTCCACTCCACTCCACTCCACTCCACTCCACTCCACTCCACTCCACTCCACTCCACTCCACTCCACTCCACTCCACTCCACTCCACTCCACTCCACTCCACTCCACTCCACTCCACTCCACTCCACTCCACTCCACTCCACTCCACTCCACTCCACTCCACTCCACTCCACTCCACTCCACTCCACTCCACTCCACTCCACTCCACTCCACTCCACTCCACTCCACTCCACTCCACTCCACTCCACTCCACTCCACTCCACTCCACTCCACTCCACTCCACTCCACTCCACTCCACTCCACTCCACTCCACTCCACTCCACTCCACTCCACTCCACTCCACTCCACTCCACTCCACTCCACTCCACTCCACTCCACTCCACTCCACTCCACTCCACTCCACTCCACTCCACTCCACTCCACTCCACTCCACTCCACTCCACTCCACTCCACTCCACTCCACTCCACTCCACTCCACTCCACTCCACTCCACTCCACTCCACTCCACTCCACTCCACTCCACTCCACTCCACTCCACTCCACTCCACTCCACTCCACTCCACTCCACTCCACTCCACTCCACTCCACTCCACTCCACTCCACTCCACTCCACTCCACTCCACTCCACTCCACTCCACTCCACTCCACTCCACTCCACTCCACTCCACTCCACTCCACTCCACTCCACTCCACTCCACTCCACTCCACTCCACTCCACTCCACTCCACTCTACTCTACTCTACTCTACTCTACTCTACTCTACTCTACTCTACTCTACTCTACTCTACTCTACTCTACTCTACTCTACTCTACTCTACTCTACTCTACTCTACTCTACTCTACTCTACTCTACTCTACTCTACTCTACTCTACTCTACTCTACTCTAATCTACTCTACTCTACTCTACTCTACTCTACTCTACCCTACCCTACTCTACTCTACCCTACTCTACTCTACTCTACTCTACTCTACTCTACTCTACTCTACTCTACACGTCTAAAACGTCAAACTCTAAAACGTCAGCCCTCCAAAGCGTCAGCCCTACAAAACGTCAGCCCTCCAAAACGTCAGTACCCCAAAAAACGTCAGCCCATACTTTTTTATAGTATAGTATAGATAGTATAGATAGTATAGATATATATATATGTTATAAAAAGATCTCGCCGCCGCCGCCGTGTAAGATAGTCCCTCATGGGCCCCCGAGCCTGAATTATTCTAAGTCCCTTATGGGCCCCCGAGCCTGGATTATTCTAAGTCCCTCATGGACACCTCTGATTACCCAGAATCCCCTGATGATCCAAAATCCCCTGATTGCCCAGAATTTCCTGATTACTCAGAAAACCCTGATTACCCAGAATTTCTGAATAGGGGATTCCCGAGGAATGTGTATTTCCCGTGTGATAAATCGCAACTGTTGTCATCGCCGCCGTTGCCATAGCGACCGTCTCTATAGCAATCGGCGCCATAGCAACCGTCGCAATAGAGATCGGCGACACAGCAATCGTTGCCATAGCAATTTTTTCACAGGAACTCTTGCTATAGCATTTTTTGACTCACCAACCGTTACCATAGTAATCGTTTTCATGGCTATTGTTGTTATAATGTCAGGTGCTATTGCACAGCGAGATATTTTTTCATAATAGATTGAAAGATCTGAGTAAAGCATTTGAAATATCCGGGGATTGGAGGGCTAGGTGGGCAGAGGGGACAAACAAAAGGCGATCAGGAGGGTCAATAAAAGACAATCGGGAGGTGAAACAAAAGACAAAGAGGGTAAACAAAGGACGATCTGGAAGTGAAATAAAATACAATCGTAAGATAAAAAAAAGACGATCGGGGAGGGAAACAAAAAATGATCTGGAGGGGAAACAAAGGGGGAACTGGAAGGGAAACAAAGTACAATCGTAAGGTAAAATAAAACGTGATCGGGAGTGAAACTAAAGTTCATCGGGAGAGGACACAAAAGACGATCAGGCGGGAAAATAAAAGACGATCAGGAGGGAAAAGAAAAGGCGATCAGGAGTGGAAACAAAGGACGATCTAGAATGGAAACAAAAGTCGATCGGGAAGTAAACTACACACTATCGAGAGGGTGAAATAAAAGACAATCGAGGGGAACATTAAGAGATGATCAGGAGGACTGTCAAAAGACGGTCGGGAAGAGAAACTAATGACAAAGTGGAAGGGAAATAAAATACGATTTTAAAGGAAAACAAAAGAGGATCAACAGAGGAAAGAAAATACGATTTCGAGGTTAACAAAATACGGTCGATGGAGGAGACAAAAGATTAATATTTATAATAATCGATTAATATTTATAATAAGTAGTAAATATCAGGATTTGGCGCGCGAAGCGTGCAGAGGGTCGGAGCCCTCTATACTTATGTATATAAGCCTATAGGGCATTCCATGTCAAGTCCAGTTTTCCGCGGGATAGAGAAAGGATTCCAGTGGGATAAAGGCAGGGTTCCCGAGGGCTAGAGGAGGGGTTCCCAAGGAATTGATGTAGGGTTCCCGAGGGATAGAGGAATTTCAGACGAGTAGTATCATGTTGATGATGGAATTGTAAAAGAAAGGTACGACATATTTAGCTGAGGTTTTGCGAGCACCTTTATCAATAACCCTTTGATAACGATATTAAAAAAAAGATCTCGCCGCCGTCGCCGGCGCCGCCGTGTCAAGAATCCAGCAGTCTGGAGTCAAATGACACACTCAAGCCGGAATTTTTCTATGTCCCCCAAGTGCCCTCAGAGCCTGGATTTTTCGGAATTCCCCAAGGGCTTTGTAACGCCGCAAAATTGCGCGTTACTAAAATTATATCGTCCTCCTCGCTCTTCGACTCAAGGGCGATCTCGCAGGGTCATAATAGGGAAATAGAATATTTATTAATTATTTTTCGATTATTATTTTTTTTTATGTACGACGACGAGAGAGAGACCGATCGACGAATGGAAAAGAGAGATTGTGCCTCGAGAGGCGGATTGTGCCTCGAGAGGCATTTCGACAGCTCAGCTCACCGAGCACTCATTGTGGTGTGGTGGACGGGACCACCCTGGATCACTCAACCGGAAGACTCATGGCCAGCTCAGCCTGCTATGGCGGACGGACTCAGTGCAACTGAAGTGCGTCCTGGGATTTCATTATTAGTGGCAGCTCCCAAGGTAGAGTACCATTGGGATCTTATCCACAAGGTATCGTCTCTCACAAGGTTGTTTCGACTTACGGCTATCTGCCGCAACGTTCTACTCAAGCTTCGTGGTCAGCTCACCTCTCCACCAATGGACTTCTCAAAAGGGGATATGAACACCGCAAAGCAGTTTTGGATCCGGGCTACTCAAGCTGCGTACTTTTCGGCAGAGCTCAAGGTGTTCGGCTCAGATTCGGTAGCACCAGCCGGTCATCCGTTTTCTCGATTGATTGCTTTCGTCGACGGGCAGGGCATCATTCGAGTTGGTGGACGTCTCACACACTCGACGCTGAGTGAGGAAGGGAGCATCCTGAAATTCTGCCTCGATACTCACGGTTGTCAAGTATGATTATCGAACATGCTCACTCACGAACGCTTCACGGTGGCACTCAGCTCACGTTGGCTTATATTCGGCAAGCCTACTGGATTCTCGGAGGGAGGGTGCCGGTGAAATCTCATATACTTCGGTGTGTGGTGTGTGCTCGGTAAAGAGGGGTCCGCGCTCAGCAGCTGATGGGGCAACTACCTGTTTCTCGAGTAACACCCTCACGACCATTCCTGCAAACAGGGGTGGATTACGCTGGACCGCTCACACTCAAAACTTGGAATGGTCGGGGCGCAAAAACATACAAAGGTTGGATCTGTGTGTTCGTCTGCTTCAGCACATCAGGAGTTCACCTGGAGGCTGTCAGTGACTACTCATCTGAAGGATTCATCGCAGCCTACCGACGGTTCACAGCGCGAAGAGGGATTGCTCACACAATATACTCGGACTGCGGTACGAATTTTGTAGGTGCCGACAAAACTCTACAGAGCATGTTTACGCAAGGCACAGAAGAACATCATTACATCAGAGCGGTCTTCTCACAGGACAGCAGCCAGTGGAGTTTTAACCCCCCCTGCCGCTCCTCGTATGGGTGGCAAGTGGGAGGCTGTTGTGAAGTCAACGAAATTCCATCTCACACGCACAGTGGGTGAGTCTCTTCTCACATTCGAAGAGCTCACCACCCTACTTACGCAAATAGAGGCTATTCTCAATTCGAGACCCCTGGAACCGCTCACTGATGATCCTCAGGACGTGTCAGCTCTTACACCTGGACATTTTCTCATCGGCAGTGCTCTTACCACCTTACCAGACTCTACGCTCCCAAGTCTGAAAACTTCGAAGCTGGCTCATTGGAAGCACATACAGCAACGGGTTCAAATGTTTTGGCGTCATTGGTCTGCTCACTATTTGCAACGGCAGCAGTCTATCTCAAAATGGCATCATGCATCTAACGAGGTTAAGGTTGGTTCGCTCGTATTAATCACGGACGAGCATTACCCTCCTTGTAAATGGCCTCTTGCGAGAGTACTACAACTACACCCAGGGAAGGACGGACATGCCAGGGTGGCTACGCTCAAGACGGCAACAACCACGCTCACCCGACCACTCATCAAGCTCTCGTGTTTAAGGACCACTCCATCGGAAGACCAGGAGCATATTCATCAGCGACCTTCGCTGATGGCGGGCGGAAATGTTAGCGGGACTGCTGTCTGAGTTGGTCGATCAACCGCTCGGCAGCAGCACCGCCTGGGCACACCACCGATAACCGCATTTCAGAATTCGCGCATGCGCTCGAACGTTCTCGAGTCTCTGACTCGTTTTCCGGTTTCTTCTCGGTTCTCGTTAACGGTCTCAATTGGTCGCACGCACGGACTCAACTGGTCGTACGCACATCGGCAATAGTTTACGATTGTTATGTGTTGCTTTAGCCGTTTATGAAGGATATGTGGTATCAGGAGCTTCGGCGAATGACGGCTTATGACTTTTTTCTTTTTTTTTTTAGGTTAACGTTTCGCCCTGATCAGGGCCTCTTCAGAACCATTTATTTTCTATATTCTAAAATCTATGTACAGACAAAAAAAATATATAAAATAATATTTTGTACCAAAAAAAAATTATAAAAATAATATTGTTCGTGTTCGTACTATTTTCTCATTACATTAAACTTACCGATGAGTTTGTGACCTCATGCTTTGTTTATGTCTCACATCTGTATATTTGCTGTTTGACAAAATAGATCTTATCCTAGAGTGCTTTGTGATTGGTGACCGGGCTCCCCGGTCTTATAGGTTAAGCCTGTCTATACGAACAATTTAACATGTTGTATTTTGTTGTGATGTTTTTTGTGCATGTTGGTTGTTTAATGACAAATACCTGTGTTGTATGTTCTTAAAAGTTTAACACTATGGCTTCTTTTTCTACATTGCACTTGTATTTATTTTTATTTTTAACTTTTGAGACCGGAGAGTCCGGTCACCACGAGGTCACATTTTTAACTACCGGTGAATTCGTTATTCAGGCGGTTTACATTTGAGAATTCCTTCTTTACCGACGTGTTGGTACTTTACAACTAATTTCCCTGATTTAGTAGGTAGCATATATGTCCACTTTTTTCCTGCCGAACCTTTGTTTTCTATGTCTGTTATATTTATATTACTTATGTTTTATGTATCTATTTTTGTTCATGTTTTATTATTATCTTTTAACTTACTTTATCATTTTAATTCTATTCTAATTAAATTATGGAGCTATAAATTATGCTCAGATTACTAACGTCTGTTCTATAATTGATTGCGTTTTTATCTGCTTTTATTTTTATCATTTCCTTTAATATTCTTTTATAGTAACAAGGTTCTATCGTTAATATCTTTGTATTGTCAAAGTCAAAGGTGTGTTTTTTTTCCTTTACATGTCCTACTAACGCTGTCTGTTCGGAGTCTAAGTGATGTAGGCTATTTTCATGTTCATGTAGCCTCGTTTTTAAATATCTTTTCGTTTGTCCGATATATGTTCCCGAGCAATCTTTGCATGGTATTTTGTAAACTACGTTTGACTTTAACAGTTCAGGTATTTTATCCTTTGTTGAGCCTACTAGATGTTGTATGTTATGTTTGTTATTATTCACCATGTTGATATTGTACGTTTTTAACATCTTGAATAATGGATGGTGAATCTGTTCCATGTATGGGAAATTCATAAGCCTACTTGTGTCAAATTCTGTTACGTCTGTCATTTGGTTGTTTTCATTAACATTTTTTTGAATCTTCTTTAGTCTTTTGTTGATGTGCTTTTTTATCAACCCTATGGGATAACAGTTATTTTTTAATGTTTCCGTGATAAGTTCAATGTTTTCATTGTGATGCGCTACATTAGATAACGTTATTGCTCTGTCTACCAGCATGTAGATGATACCTATTTTTTGTTGTAATGGATGATTCGAAAAAAAATTCATAAAACGTCCCGACCAAGTTGGTTTCCTATACCAATTCGTAATGATTTTATTATTTGTCCGCGTGAGTGACATGTCTAGAAAAGGAATCATGTTGTTTTTTTCCTTTTCTATTGTGAATTGCAATTTGGGATTATATGAATTGAAAATTTCTAAGGTATTATCTATTTCGTTAGCTGGTAGAGCTATGATTATATCATCCACATACCTTTTATATATAGGCGGAGTGAAATTTAATTTTCCTAGACAAACTTCTTCCAGATCAATCATGACTATGTTTGATAAGATAGGCGCTAGAGGAGATCCCATTGGAAGTCCTGAGATTTGTTTGTATATTACGTTATCAAAAGTAAAATAGGTAGAGCTCATTATTAGTTCTACCGCCTTTATTAATTCCCCTATGGGAAAATATTTTTCAAACAAATCTTTTCTTTTTTCTAAACTTTTTCTTACTAATTCCAATGGAACGTTTGTGTATAATGCTGTTACATCGAGTGACATCAAAACATAGTTGTCTGGAAGAGTTACTTGGTCAATTATTTCTTTGAGAGTAAAGCTATCTTTAATGTTTGACTCATGATTTTTTAGTTTTCTACTTATGATTTTATGCACGAAATTTGCTATTTTATAAGTAGGAAAGTTGATAGACGACACTATTGGTCTTAACGGAAAATTCTCCTTGTGGATTTTAGGAAGCGTGTATAGTCTGGCTATGTTACAATTTTGTGGTTTTACATACTCAAAGGTTTTTTCTGTAATAATTTTTTTATTTTTCCATCTAGTTAGAAGAACTGTGATGGTTAATTGATGTAACGTGATGTAACGTGTTAATTGGATCTTTCTTAATTACTTGGTACGTTGTGTTATCCTCTAGTAAATTTTTGGTTTTGTTTATATAGTCTGTTTTTTTTTTAAATAACTGTTGTGTTCCCTTTATCCGCTTTTGTTGTTATAATATCTGGATGTGTATTTAAAAAGGCTTTGGTGTCTTTAATTATATTCTCTGTCTGCTTTTTTTGTGATTTGTTGTATACAGAGTATAAGATGTTGGTTAGTTTTCCCCTTGCTATATCTTTTTCCTCGTTCTTAAGGAGATGTATGTTATTTTCAAATTCTGTTATTGTATTATGTATAGCATTTGTTTTTTCTTGTTTTTTTAGATAAGGAAAACAAAATTTTGGTCCTAACGACAAAAATAATTTTATATGTTCTGGTATTTCTATACCTGACAGATTCACCATCCATTTATTCCTTCTCTGTGTTACATTTTCATCGTTCGTCGTGTGTGTTAAAATCTCTTTAAATGAATCTATATTCTCCACCATGCTATGTTGGATGTTATTATTGTTATCTATCCGTGTTATTTCTTGCATATTATTGTTGTTATTCTCACTTTCTACATTGTTATTTTGGTAGTTGTGTCTTTGTGAGTAAATTGATGTTAGAAAGTCCATTCCATTATGAGTATATCTGTGCAAGTTTTTATTTTTCCTATCACGTAAAATTCTCAATTTTCTTTCAAGTTTCTTAAATATTGTCTCTGATAAATATGCTAATTTTTTTCTTTCACACCTAAAGAATTTTTCATGGATGGTTGTTGGTGTTTTTTCTGTTATAATTCTTGTTGTTATTTGTAAAATGTTACTATTATGTTTAATCTGAGCATTTATGTCATTTATTTCTAAGCTCACTATTTTTCTAAACGTAGCATTCAATAGTTTTTCAAATTTTATTGTGTTCTTTTCCATTGTAAATGTTAGATCATTTATCTTTGCTATGTCTAGGTGTTTTGGTATTAAGTTTTCTTGTCTACATTTTAGTAGGAACTTAAGTTCTTGTGTTCTTCGTGCTCTTGTCTCGCTGTTCTTTTTCCAATCCTTGAATGCACGATATGTAGAATGTCCATAATGAGTGAAGATGGTGTTAAAAAAACTCATTTTATAACTCCTCTGCTCTTTTTCCCAGTTTTACGCCAGATGAATATGATTGTTATGTGTTGCTTTAGCCGTTTATGAAGGATATGTGGTATAAGGTGCTTCGGCGAATGACGGCTTATGACTTTTTTCTTTTTTTTTTAGGTTAACGTTTCGCCCTGATCAGGGCCTCTTCAGAACCATTTATTTTCTATATTCTAAAATCTATGTACAGACAAAAAAAAATATAAAATAATATTTTGTACCAAAAAAAATTATAAAAATAATATTGTTCGTGTTCGTACTATTTTCTCATTACATTAAACTTACCGATGAGTTTGTGACCTCATGCTTTGTTTATGTCTCACATCTGTATATTTGCTGTTTGACAAAATAGATCTTATCCTAGAGTGCTTTGTGATTGGTGACCGGGCTCCACGGTCTTATAGGTTAAGCCTGTCTATACGAACAATTTAACATGTTGTATTTTGTTGTGATGTTTTTTGTGCATGTTGGTTGTTTAATGACAAATACCTGTGTTGTATGTTCTTAAAAGTTTAACACTATGGCTTCTTTTAACACACACGACGAACGATGAAAATGTAACACAAAGAAGGAATAAATGGATGGTGAATCTGTCAGGTATAGAAATACCAGAACATATAAAATTATTTTTGTCGTTAGGACCAAAATTTTGTTTTCCTTATCTAAAAAAACAAGAAAAAACAAATGCTATACATAATACAATAACAGAATTTGAAAATAACATACATCTCCTTAAGAACGAGGAAAAAGATATAGCAAGGGGAAAACTAACCAACATCTTATACTCTGTATACAACAAATCACAAAAAAAAGCAGACAGAGAATATAATTAAAGACACCAAAGCCTTTTTAAATACACATCCAGATATTATAACAACAAAAGCGGATAAAGGGAACACAACAGTTATTTAAAAAAAAAAACAGACTATATAAACAAAACCAAAAATTTACTAGAGGATAACACAACGTACCAAGTAATTAAGAAAGATCCAATTAACACGTTACAAAAAACCATCACAGTTCTTCTAACTAGATGGAAAAATAAAAAAATTATTACAGAAAAAACCTTTGAGTATGTAAAACCACAAAATTGTAACATAGCCAGACTATACACGCTTCCTAAAATCCACAAGGAGAATTTTCCGTTAAGACCAATAGTGTCGTCTATCAACTTTCCTACTTATAAAATAGCAAATTTCGTGCATAAAATCATAAGTAGAAAACTAAAAAATCATGAGTCAAACATTAAAGATAGCTTTACTCTCAAAGAAATAATTGACCAAGTAACTCTTCCAGACAACTATGTTTTGATGTCACTCGATGTAACAGCATTATACACAAACGTTCCATTGGAATTAGTAAGAAAAAGTTTAGAAAAAAGAAAAGATTTGTTTGAAAAATATTTTCCCATAGGGGAATTAATAAAGGCGGTAGAACTAATAATGAGCTCTACCTATTTTACTTTTGATAACGTAATATACAAACAAATCTCAGGACTTCCAATGGGATCTCCTCTAGCGCCTATCTTGTCAAACATAGTCATGATTGATCTGGAAGAAGTTTGTCTAGGAAAATTAAATTTCACTCCGCCTATATATAAAAGGTATGTGGATGATATAATCATAGCTCTACCAGCTAACGAAATAGATAATACCTTAGAAATTTTCAATTCATATAATCCCAAATTGCAATTCACAATAGAAAAGGAAAAAAACAACATGATTCCTTTTCTAGACATGTCACTCACGCGGACAAATAATAAAATCATTACGAATTGGTATAGGAAACCAACTTGGTCGGGACGTTTTATGAATTTTGTTTCGAATCATCCATTACAACAAAAAATAGGTATCATCTACATGCTGGTAGACAGAGCAGTAAAGTTATCTAATGTAACGCATCACAATGAAAACATTGAACTTATCACGGAAACATTAAAAAATAACTGTTATCCCATAGGGTTGATAAAAAAGCACATCAACAAAAGACTAAAGAAGATTCAAAAAAATGTTAATGAAAACAACCAAAAGACAGACGTAACAGAATTTGACACAAGTAGGCTTATGAATTTCCCATACATGGAACAGATTCACCATCCATTATTCAAGATGTTAAAAACGTACAATATCAACATGGTGAATAATAACAAACATAACATACAACATCTAGTAGGCTCAACAAAGGATAAAATACCTGAACTGTTAAAGTCAAACGTAGTTTACAAAATACCATGCAAAGATTGCTCGGGAACATATATCGGACAAACGAAAAGATATTTAAAAACGAGGCTACATGAACATGAAAATAGCCTACATCACTTAGACTCCGAACACACAGCGTTAGTAGGACATATAAAGGAAAAAAAACACACCTTTGACTTTGACAATACAAAGATATTAACGATAGAACCTTGTTACTATAAAAGAATATTAAAGGAAATGATAAAAATAAAAGCAGATAAAAACGCAATCAATTATAGAACAGACGTTAGTAATCTCAGCATAATTTATAGCTCCATAATTTAATTAGAATAGAATTAAAATGGTAAAGTAAGTTAAAAGATAATAATAAAACATGAACAAAAATAGATACATAAAACATAAGTAATATAAATATAACAGACATAGAAAACAAAGGTTCGGCAGGAAAAAAGTGGACATATATGCTACCTACTAAATCAGGGAAATTAGTAGTAAAGTACCAACACGTCGGTAAAGAAGGAATTCTCAAATGTAAACCGCCTGAATAACGAATTCACCGGTAGTTAAAAATGTGACCTCGTGGTGACCGGACTCTCCGGTCTCAAAAGTTAAAAATAAAAATAAATACAAGTGCAATGTAAAAAAAGAAGCCATAGTGTTAAACTTTTAAGAACATACAACACAGGTATTTGTCATTAAACAACCAACATGCACAAAAAACATCACAACAAAATACAACATGTTAAATTGTTCGTATAGACAGGCTTAACCTATAAGACCGGGGAGCCCGGTCACCAATCACAAAGCACTCTAGGATAAGATCTATTTTGTCAAACAGCAAATATACAGATGTGAGACATAAACAAAGCATGAGGTCACAAACTCATCGGTAAGTTTAATGTAATGAGAAAATAGTACGAACACGAACAATATTATTTTTATAATTTTTTTTGGTACAAAATATTATTTTATATATTTTTTTTGTCTGTACATAGATTTTAGAATATAGAAAATAAATGGTTCTGAAGAGGCCCTGATCAGGGCGAAACGTTAACCTAAAAAAAAAAGAAAAAAGTCATAAGCCGTCATTCGCCGAAGCACCTTATACCGGCAATAGTTTACTTTGCGGTCACCTCATCTTGTTCGGAAGCGTACAACGGTCAGCTCCGGGTAGCTCAAACGGTCAGCGCAGACATTACGTACGGGTTAAGTGAACGCGGGTTTATGTAAACAACAGCGACATACTCACGGGCGGTTTACTAAGCAACACGTGGTGGCACGTGTGCTTCGGCATAATTGGCATAATTAGCTAATTTTGTCACTTGGATTGTACAAGTGTTTTACGGACTGCTCAGCATATTTATGTGTAACAGCTTACTCAATTAATTGTTGTGTTTTATGAAGTTTTGGTTAAAAATTAAAGTGTTTATTTCGAGTTATGTAATTCCTGCCTACGCCATTTATTTATTATATTTACAACACCTGATCCACTGTTTTTACAGGGGGTCTAGGATGGACATAAGAGAGAATCACGGGGGAGGAGGGGGGATGGTAGGGGGCAGAGCAAGCTTTCTTGGCTCGGCGAGTTCGGGGGGTCTTGGGGGGTGGAGGCGGGGGAGGGGTTACAGGAGCAAGGGCGGCGAGGGTCGGAGATTGTTGTCCCCATGGGACAGGGGCATGGGTGACGCGGGAGTCACGTTTGGGGGCGGGAGGCTGACCGGGGAGTTGGAGGAGGGTGGTTCTGGGGCCAGGGGGTGCGGTAGGCAGGGGGAAAGTGGACGTGGAGGGGGAGGGTTCCGATAGGGCGGCTAGGCGTGCAAACGGGTTGGGGACCAGGGCAGGAGGAAGGGGGAAAGGCGGGGGGGCAGCTATTTAGGAGCGCGCTCCCGGAGAACGTAACGCCATCCATGTTCTGGTGGCGGTCCTCATCTCGCGCAGCTTCCTCGGGGTCTCCCGGGGGCCGCCGAACTGGGGTGGGGCCGGAGGCTGGCTGGGTGCGGGGGTGCTATCGGTAGGTCCGCAGCAGCTCTCTCGCGAGTCTTATTGGGCGGAACATAAGCTGTGGAGGGCAGAACAGACTGAGCAACGGTCGGCGGCGGTCGGTCGGTGCGCGTGCATTCGCGCGTGACCTCTTCCCGCCGGCACCTCAACTGCAGGTCCAGGAAGGTTGAGATCTCCTCCCGATAGATCCTCTGTCCTAGCTCGGGGTGAAGGTTATTGACACAGATATCTAGTTACGTACGAATGTATTGCGAACGGTTGGCAGTATTTATTTTATTATTTCGGGGATCGTCGCCAATAAAAAGTTGGAACTCCCGCGATTAAACGATGAAAAGTATTTATTAAAATCTTAAATGAACGGATTCAAAGGTTACGATTGTGACAGTAATTTCGTGCTCGACGTCTCGCGCGACAGCGCCAACGGAAAATAGACCTAAACGTAGCGAGCCGCGCGCAGGCGCGGAAATATCGATTTTCGAGGTACCCGACGCACGAGCGACATCGACAGACTCGTCGGTAGATCTTAGGCCGGAGAGCACGTTGCGTCGGTCTAGATTTCTTGCGTTATTGCACGTGAGCGTCACGGCATCAGAATGGGTCGTGTGCGTCCGACAGTCCGACATTAAACAATAGTCCGATTCCGAATAGGAGGAAAAGGCCATCGATCGACGGGAAACACGTTCCCAAAATTGTATTCGACCAGGCGAGAGGTCTATTCTGTGTTGTGCACCACGAGGAATAAAATTGTAAGTCGATTCACGTTACACAAATACTATTGTCTCTGCAACTTCTTTGGGTCACCCAGACCGAACCCTACCACATTTTCAAGACGAAGTATTTCGAACAAATTTGATCAATGAGTTATTGGCCTCTAAAACCAATTGGCGCCCAACAATAAAATAAAATATTTTGAGCCCCGGCAGTCCGTGACCCAGGCCGCGCCGGGTGAAATCTCTTCTACATATAAATTCTAAATAAAATTGCATAGATCAAAGAAAATATTAAATAAAGAAAGAGAGAAGAGGAGATTTTGTCTCACAATCTTAATAACAATTATAATTAACACTCTATTGCTTATTGCGAGTCCTCATGTCGGAGAGGTCCGACCGTGGTGAGAGCTGTTAAAATACTAAATTATCTCACTGTGGCAATTAACGAATATGACTTCGTAATGGCCCAAAAACATGTGAATTGATAAACAATTCACTTGTTTTAATAACAAATCCATCCATCATGACATAACAGTCGCTTCGCGACTTTTTCGCGATGTACAATTCCACGACAATTTCACGCGAGGAGTCTTGCGATGCTCCAATTTAAACGATGTGCAATATTCCCATGCGTGCAACAGAGACAACGCTATCGGAGTTGCCATGAGCGCGAGAGAGACAGCGCTATAGGCGATTAACATAGCGTTTGCGAGCGCGACAATGGCATGCGAGTTCGGCATATGAACGTTGCGCAAACGACTTAATTAATGTCTGTAAGACATTACTAAAATGTTGCATTAAACGTTACTACTAAATGCACTAAATATTATTAATTAATTAACATAATACCATTTAATTAATTAATTAAAAATAACTTATTTTTCGGGGTGCAACATCCCTCCCCCCTTAAAGAAAAAATCTCGAAGATGATTTTTTCCAAAGCACTCATCCATACTCGCGTACAATAGCGTTGCACATTCCACTCACAACAACAACAAGGTGCATTCATACAAGCATACCATACATGTATTTCGAACAAAAATTTATAAAATTAGTATAACCATTACAATAATCGCATAGCTATTGGTCTTGCGGAGCGAAGTGCACCTGACGCCTTCCTGAACAGACCCTATGCAATTCCAAGCGTAAGTTCTCACGAGGCGGTGTGAATGCCCCTTCACGCAGCGGCTCCCGGCGCGGCGTATGTATCTTAGCCCGTAGCCCCTCGCCTTGCGGTGCAAGCGCATCGACGTTAACGTTGATGACCGGCTGGGCCGGCGTGCCTGGCAAGGCCGTCGACGTCGGCGTCGAGTTACGGGAACGCATGATAAGCTTGTATACTATAATACATATCAACGCTACTAACACTAAAGCGCTCATCGAGTAAAGACTAATATTATGATATAACTGCCCATTCGTACTATTTGCCACTACCAAATCCTCCTTGATTTGTTGTACTCGCGTTCCGAGGTTTTTTAATTCCGACGGGTTTCGGATTACATTTAATAATTTAAAATTTTCACTCGTATTTTTTACTTGAGTAGCCGCAGCTTTGTCCAAATTTGACAAAGTTAAATTAAACGGAGGTAAAAAATTTTCATTTTCGCTTTGAGTAATACGTTGTATAGTATGAATTGTAAAATCCTGAGCAGTTATAAGGCATGCTCCCATTAAAACTAAAAGTCCCGAATTCCTTAATGTTTCGTGAATAGCAGGTCGGTTATCACATACTATCCTAATCGATTCCTCCCCTGGAGTTACATATATCCATTTGCCCGTTTCCTGCATCGGAATTATCACTGTGTGGGTTAAAGATACCACGCGCTTCGGACAGTGTTGACCGTTGCCAGTGTCGATTTTTGCTGACGTTAGCACCTCGCAGGGTGCATTGCCCGGCAACGGCCTAGATGGATGCAAAGGCATACAGATATAATTCCTCGAGAAATGTTTACAATTTCTTAATTCTATTTCCGACATTCGAATGTAATTTCGCATAATCCTCGTGTGTAAATACGATCCGCGGCTCTTGTTTCACGGCTGTGGGCAGCACTGCATCGCGTCCAAATACCAACGCATACGGTAACAATCCCGTAGCTGTGTGCGGCGTAGTATTATATACAAACATAGCGTACGGCAACCATTCGTCCCAATTACCTTGATCCTTATCAATATAATTCTTTAGATATTCAGCTAAAGTTCGATGAGAGCGCTCAAGGGCTCCATTACTCTCAGGGTGGTATGCCGTTGTCTGTATTTTCCTTATTCGCAGCAATTTGCATACTTCCTTGAAAATAGAGCTTAAAAAATTGGTACCTTGGTCTGAAAGAATTGCTTCTGGTGTACCATATCGGCAAATAACCTCTTCAACCAAAGCTTTTGCTATCGTATTCGCTTCCTGGTTAGGAAGGGGGATAGCTGCACTATATTTCGTAAGTGCATCCTGGAACGTTAGTATATATTTATTTCCAGCCGATGTTTCAGGTAAAGGACCCACAATGTCAACCGCGGTCTTCTCAAATGACCTCTGCGGTGTATCCGTAATGACCATTGGAACCCGATCCTTAATCCTTAATTTATTTTTTTGACAGGATTCACACGCAGCGATATAATCCTCAATCTCCTTCCTCATGCCGGGCCATTCATATTTGGCTCAGACCCTGTGTAATGTACGTTTGACGCCCTGATGTCCTCCTAAAGGAGCATTATGATACTCATAGAGTATCTTCTTTCTCTCTTCCACCTCAGGCAGAATTATATTATCGGAGCGTTCACACTCCTCTTCCATAACGCTTTCTTTTTCTCCCGTTGGCGACAAACATAACGAGTAAGAATCTATAGGTGCGTCTTCGTTGCACTGCAGTGCTGGCGCGCTCTCACTCTTATCGCGTCTCCTCTTTATGCGGTGCTTCGTAGGCTACCCACCGCGCACCGGCTCAGCGGAGCTACGGCGGCCTTGCATAGCCGCACTGTTGCTGTCCTCGTCTGACTCACAGTCACTCTTGCTTCCATCGCTATCTCTCGTGTCCTTCTCGCTCTCGATTCCCGATTCGATGCCGTTGTCTCTTTCTACTGCCCGTTTTTTCTCTCTGTCTTGAGCACGGATAGTAACACAAATGCGACTGAGAGCGTCTGCATTAGTATTACGCTTCCCAGCCTTGTATTCTACATCAAATTCATACTCAGATAATGTTATCTTCCATCGCATCAGCCGCGACCCTGGATCTTTCACCCCGAATAACCAAGTTAGGGGTTGATGGTCCGTTACACCTTAAACCGCGTTCCATACACGTAGGGCCGAAATTGAGAAATAGCCCATACGATAGCAAGTAATTCTTTCTCGGTAGTAGTGTAATTCATTTCAGCTTTTGATAAGGTGCGGCTCGCGTAACATATAGGCAAATCCTCACCTATTTTACCCTGCGAGAGTATCGCACCTATCGCCTTATCCGATGCATCAGTCGTAACCAAAAACGGCTTCCCAAAGTCCGGGTATTGCAACACCGGTGCGGAAGTAAGGGCTGTTTTCAATTGCTCAAAAGCGGCATCGCGCACAGCAGTCCATTCGAATTTTATGCCCTTTCGTAAAAGCTCGGTGAGCGGTTTGGCCAACTTAGAAAAATCTTTAATAAATTTCCTGTAATAACCCGCCAAACCGAGAAAAGATTGCACGCCCTTAACGTTTTTAGGGACCGGAAACTCTTTTACAGCGGCGAGTTTTTGTGGGTCGGCCTGAACTCCTTCTTCCAAAATGATATGATCCAAAAAATGGGTTTCCTTGCGCAAAAATTGACATTTACCCGGTTGCAAAGAAAGGTTAGCCTCCCTTAATCGTTGGAAAACTTCCCGTAGTCGTCCGTTATGGTCCTTAAGGTTTTTACCATATATTTATTTATTTTTTTTTTTTTCTTTGTAAACGGGGCAAGCCCCTTGATAACTACGGCGCGATGGATATTCAGGACCTACTGTTTTAGGTGGGTTCCGAACCACCGGGGATTACAGAAAAAAGCACATAGAAAAATTCCATTGGTGCCCGGCCGGGAATCGAACCCGGGCCCCCTGCTTGAGAGGCCGCGTCTCTATCCACTGCGCCACTGCCTTCCCCTACATCACTATATCATCGAGATACACGTCATTTTACACCTTGCAACCCGGTCAATACAGCATTCATTAACCTCTGAAAAGTCGGCGGAGCATTTTTCAATCCGAAGGGCATCCGGTTGTATTCAAAGTGCCCTTTTGGAGTGGAAAATGCTGTTTTTTCCTTGTCCTCCTTCGCCATGGGTATCTGGTGAAACCCAGAGGCGAGATCGAGCGTAGAAAAGTACTGTGCTTTTCCCAATTGGTCCAATATTTCCGTAATATTGGGCAAAGGGAATGAGTCCCCTATGGTGACTTCGTTAATTTTGCGAAAGTCCACCACAACTCGCATCCGTTGCACTCCATTGGCATCAGGTTTCTTGGCAACGACTAACAATGGTACATTCCACTGACTCTTACTGGGTTGTATAATACCATCTTCCAGCATCTCCTCCATTTGATTATCGATTTCCCTTTTATGCATCTCAGGTAATCGATAAGGGCGCGATTTAATCGGCAGCGCCCTTCCTTAAGAGGAATGCGATGCTCAACCATATGCGTACACGGAAGTTTGTCTCCTTTTAAATGGAATATATCTTCGTATTCCCGTATCAAATTCAGTAGTGCTTCTCTTTCCTCGCTATTGAGGTGAGCTACCTCGGTCTCTTTCCTCAGTCGCTCGAGTCGCTGCGCGCCCCTCTCCCCTGCCACCGAGTTTACCTGCAGGGAGTCGGCCATGCCGTCGCGCTCGACAGCTGCTATCTCGAGCGGCTCAAGTGTCACCTCAGGCCGCTGCACTTCGACCACATGTTTGGTAGTGTTTACAAGGCTGATTACGCAACTATTACCGCGGGGTGGAGTAATACAAGCGCCGAGTATCACTCCACGTGCGATTTCTTTCCTCGCTACCATACCAACGAACTTATTATGCGTTTTTGCATAGGTGATGGTTTCACTACGTGGAGGAAGTAAAATCGTACCATTCCCATTTATCAACGGCATTACATGACCGTATAATCTGAACTCCCTTCCCCGGAGTATGTCAGGTTCATGGTGCTTGATAAAATCCATCCCCAGTAGTCCATTCACTACCAGGGGTACATCGTCTGGCACAACCTGAAACCAGTGCCTCAGCGTTGCTGTAAGAGTCACTAACTCCAACTCTGCTTGACATAGCGGAGTAAATTTTTCCCCATTCACTCCTTGCAATTCTATGTCACTGTCCTCCACCATAGTAGTTGGCTTCAAACATCCCCTCTTTACGACACAGCATTGAGCACCCGTATCGGCCTTTAATGAAAGCATCTTTGATATTGCTGTGGGTGACTCAATATCGAAGTCACTGGCTGCATCACACCCTGATGGCGAAGTAACCTGCCATAATTGCAGCGTCAGCTTCCCTTCAACCTTCTCTAGTGTCGTCGCGCCTTCGTCCTGATCGACGGCAGCAAACGTGCGTATGCTAAGAAACCCGAGCTCGCGCCGGCTCGTATTACCGCCTCGCTTCTCGGTCTCCGCTAACACCGTTGCATCATCGTCTCGGTTCGTGGTAGTAAGCGTACATATACCCACCGTTCCGAGCTCAAATCTATTCTTATTTCCGCCATTTTTAACGGCGTTTGTAGTGCCCTGAGTAAGGTTTTTGGCAGGATATTGTTTATTATCCTTTTACCACTGAGGCTGAGGAGTTTTTTTGCTGCTGCTCCTCTTCTTTCTTCTTTATCCTTTTGCGGCACTCTTTCCACGAGTGGCCCTTAAATTTGCAGAAAGGGCATACAATGTCGACTGGATGCAAGGTCTTGCTATGGTCGGCCACTGGTAAGCTGACACGCCCTGATTTCCGACAGTCCCTGGACATATGACCGGCTTTCCCGCAAGTATAGCAGGTTTTTCCAGTCGCATCGTGACCACTTGTGGATCGGCGAATATTATGAGATCCGAAATTCGTTTTCGGCTGCACAAAAACACACAAATAAATAAGAATACAATAATGCTAGTAATAATAAGAAAATAATTTATGCTAAATGCTCGTAATGATAAGAAAATAAAAATTCGCAAGACGATAATAATACTATAATAGTACAAGTGTAATTGTAAGTAATTGTAAGTAATTTATGCTAAATGCTGGTAATGATTTAAAAAAAATAAAAATTCGCAATACAATAATAATACTAAATAATGCTAGTGATAATAAGAAAATATAATCCTGCTCGTAATATTAAGAAAATTATAGTACTATAATAATGCTAATAATGCTTATAACTGAAGTGAAGCATATCGCAACTACAGTAGCCTTAGCGATTTATCACCAGCGCAAGTTATCATACGTGGCGGTAAGATACCAGGTCCCGACGCGATTTACCCCTGGCGTGAGTAACCATACATGCCAGGAGACGGCATCACCAGCCAGTGTCTATGCGCGACGCTTCAGGCTCGCTTCGTTGCGCTGCCCTTCCCCAGAGATGGCACTATTGATACGCTATCAGAGAGCAGAGCGTGAGATGCTAGGCGGCGCAGATGCCCATCAGATGTCGCTGAGGTGTCGTCACTGTAGCGCAAACGCAAGAGGTGCATATACAGGGGTCGGTGCATACGGCATACGCATGCAGATAGTTCCGGCGGGAGCGAGAGCAAACCAGAGAGCCGCATGCAGCTTTAGACTGCACAACTGTCTGCCGAATGTCAACAGTGGCGAGTTTAAGAGGCCACACACACACTCTTACACCGCAGAGGACAGTAAAATAGGCCGTTGTCATTTGCGTTATAAAGTCGTTAAAAGTTCAGCTATCAAGCACTGCACCATTATGCGTTTATGTTTCAAAGTGTCACAGATATCAACGGAGTTTTTTACTCAGAATCACCTGAACAGTGATTCAGGAAAAGAACAGTGGTTTAGAGAAAAATGTCTCTATATTATAAAGAGATATCGCCGCCGTCGCCGCCGTGTCAAGAATCGAGCGACTTAGAATAATTCGGGATAGAAGCGGTCACCTATCCAAGTACTGACCCCAAATCCTTTGGGGCCTGTAGGGCCTATTTTTGAAAAATGTTAGCTTATTCTTGAAAAAAAATTATGTATTTTCGAAAATATTTGCCGATTTTTTTAAATTTTTGTCTGTTTATGAAAAAATTAGCCTATTTTAGAAAAAAAAATTAGCCTATTTTTGAAAAATTTAGGTTCATTTTTGACAAGTTTAGTCTTATTTTTGAAAAATGTTAGTGTATCTTTTTTTTAATTTTCCTATTTTTGAAAAATGTTGGCCTATTTTTGAAAAATGTTGGCCTATTTTTGAAAAATTTAGTCATATTTTTGAAAAATTTGACCGATTCTTGAAAAAATGTGGTGTATTTTTTTTTTAAATTGTCTGTTGAAAAATTTTGTCTGATTTTGAAAAAATTTGCCTATTTTAGAAAAAAAAATTGCCTATTTTTGACAAGTTTAAGCTTATTTTGGAAAAATTGAGGTGTATTTTTTTTTTAATTTGCCTATTTTTGAAAAATCTAGGTTTATGTATGACAAATTTAGGCCGATTTTTCAAAAATGTAGTCATATTTTTTAAAAATTAGATCGATTTGTGAAAAAATTTGGTGTATTTTCGAAAAATGTTGTCTGTTTTAGAAAGAAATTGCCTATTTTAGAAAGAAAAATTGGCTGTTTTTGACAAATTTAGGTCTATGTATGACAAAGTTAGGCCTATTTTTTTTAATTCTACCTACTTTAGAAAAATTTAGGCCTATCTTTGAAAAATGGTACCTATTTTAGAAAAAGTTAAGATTATTTTTGACAAGATTACTGTTATTTTTCAAAATTTTTTTTGTATTTTTGTTTAATTTGCCTGTTTTTGAAAAATTTTGGCCTATTTTTGAAAAATTTTGTCATATTTCTTTTTTTTTATTAGACCGATTTGTGAAAAAATTTGGTGTATTTTTGAAAAATGTTGTATCTCTCTATATTATAAAAAGATATTGCCGCCGCCGTGTCAAGAATCGAGGGACTTAGAATAATTCGGGCTCGGGGCTTGGCGAAAGGGGGAGGGGTAAAGGCTTGGGGCTAGCCCCAGCCCCTGGGACTAGCCCCCCCCCTGGGTGCGCTCGCAATCGCACCCCACCCAGGGGTGCCCCCCCAAAGGGTGCCCCCACCCTTGGGAGACCTATGTTTTTGGAAAAGGACAGAATAATTCGGGCTCGGGGCTTGGCGCAAAAGGGTGGGGCTAGTCCCAGGGGCTGGGGCTAGCCCCAAGCCTTTACCCCTCCCCCTTTCGCCAAGCCCCGAGCCCGAATTATTCTGTCCTTTTCCAAAAACATAGGTCTCCCAAGGGTGGGGGCACCCTTTGGGGGGGCACCCCTGGGTGGGGTGCGATTGCGAGCGCACCCAGCACGCGAGCCACAATAAAGTCCTAGTACATATAAATATTGTAACAAAGTAGATTGTTTACAAGCTCCGCCCTGTAGGCCGGCTCGAAGGCCATCACACACCGCCTATATTTTGTTTTTAGTATTTTGGAAATATATTATTTGATTTAGTTTAGGGTAATATTTTGTGTAATAATCCCCCCCCCCCCCCTATTGCGCCCTTTTTTCCCCATGTATGAATGATAAGTGTTGCGAGCATCTCGAAGAGCATCGAGGCCCTCAAGGACGAGATAGAGAGACTACGGTCGCTTAGGCAGAGTGACGTGGGGAACCTTCTGACCCCGGACAGCATCTGACAGCCAGCTGATGAGTACACTCCGCACCACACGAGTAGCCTCTATGCTCCTGTGGACATATGTTGGAGTTAGCCGCCCAACTGCGTGAGTGTACTCGCACTAAAAGGATCGCCAGCGGCAGTCAAACAGCCTGCGGCGATCATACCGTCCAGCTGTGCTACACTGCTCCGCCACAGCACTGCTCGAGCGCCACTGACCAGCCACACTCGATCCGCTGATCGATGCTGACGCGCCGTAGTACTCTCGAGCCGACAACGTCCGAGGATCGCCGAGAGTCTCCGAAAACATCGAGGAAGAAGACGAAGGACATTTTCGTCACTTCGAGCCTTGCCGTCATCGCCGTGGCAATACGTCAGTTCTACAGAACCCATCTCTACACAGACCCATCTGTACACGAGCATCTGGACACCATTTTTTTTACACGCGTTTAATTGAGCACACCGAAATTGTACACAACACGAACTTGACAAAGCGGAATTTAAAACGGATAACCTTGTCACGACGAAACCTTGCGGAAATTTAGTTCGACACGGAAAAATTGATCACGTCAGTAATCGTTATGACAAAACTTTGCACAGCATACTCTGGGCACCATCAATCTGCTCACAGCACTAGTTCGACACAACAAATTTCTTCGTAGCACAAGATCGAAATGGTAAATCTCGACACGGCACCATTTTGTAACGACAAATCTCTACACAACGCGAGTACGGCCCGGTAAAGTTTGCCACGACGAACCTTCGACACGACACAAGTTGTACACGACGATGTTCTACACAGACCCATCTCTACACAGACCCATCTCTACACAGACCCGTCTCTACACAGACCCATCTCGACACCGACGCTAATCTTCCGATTTAAATCGGATAATATATTTACCGACTGGCAATTTTGCGTTGAGCCGGCAAAATAGGCTCAACGCAAAATTGCCAGTCAGTAAATATATTATCCGATTTAAATCGGAAGATTAGCGTCGGTGTCGAGATGGGTCTGTGTAGAGACGGGTCTGTGTAGAGATGGGTCTGTGTAGAGATGGGTCTGTGTAGAACATCACTTGAGCCTATTTTGCCGGCTCAACGCAAAATTGCCAGTCGGTAAATATATTATCCGATTTAAATCGGAAGATTAGCGTCGGTGTCGAGATGGGTCTGTGTAGAGACGGGTCTGTGTAGAGATGGGTCTGTGTAGAGATGGGTCTGTGTAGAGATGGGTCTGTGTAGAACATCGTCGTGTACAACTTGTGTCGTGTCGAAGGTTCGTCGTGGCAAACTTTACCGGGCCGTACTCGCGTTGTGTAGAGATTTGTCGTTACAAAATGGTGCCGTGTCGAGATTTACCATTTCGATCTTGTGCTACGAAGAAATTTGTTGTGTCGAACTAGTGCTGTGAGCAGATTGATGGTGCCCAGAGTATGCTGTGCAAAGTTTTGTCATAACGATTACTGACGTGATCAATTTTTCCGTGTCGAACTAAATTTCCGCAAGGTTTCGTCGTGACAAGGTTATCCGTTTTAAATTCCGCTTTGTCAAGTTCGTGTTGTGTACAATTTCGGTGTGCTCAATTAAACGCGTGTAAAAAAAATGGTGTACAGATGCTCGTGTACAGATGGGTCTGTGTAGAGATGGGTTCTGTAGAACTGACGTATTGCCATCGCCGTTACCCGTTAAAATTAGAGTATATTTCGAGAGTGACCGGCGGGTATTGTCCCCGGTGCTATTTTTGTGTGTGTGTTTGAGTGAGAATTCGAGTGAGTAATTTTTATATATTTTAAGACCCCCTTTTTCAACCCTTTAGCCCCGTATGTTTCGAGTTTTAAGTGTTATTGTTTTTGTATCGAGTTAACCGGCTGCCACTACGTGGAGACCGGCATCTTTCCATCGAGTTAATTAGTGTTTATTCAGTGTTTCTGCGTGCGAAGTAGTGTGGTGGTTATCACGACTATTTCGACGATCGTTATTATTGTTGCCCATTATTATTATTACCCATTATTTTTGCCCCTTATTATTCTTGCCCATTATTTTTGCCCGTTATTAGGTTTGCCATTATCAGTTTTGCCAGTGATTTCTTTTTCCCGTTATTATTTTCGCCGCCATTATTTTTCCCATTATTACTTTCGCCCGTTATTATTTTTCCCAATATTCAATATCAAATGAGAAAAATCGTAGCTCAATACCAAGGTATTCCTCATCCCATTAAAAAACAACAAGTCCAAGCTTATTTTACCATTAAACATCTAGAAGCAAACAATATTATCCCAAACTCAAATCATTGGGAATTAAAGAAAGTAGATTTTACTATTAAATTTTTGAAGAGTAAGTATTGTAATGTTAATTTTCCCTAAAATGCCAAACGCACTACAAAGCTAAAGTCCCGAGCGTTCCCTTTTATTTTTAATGGGCGCCAGGCGCTTACGTGCCGGGAAAAACTCGCGATGTTCAGGGACCAAGCTGCTTTTGCCTAGCTAGCCGCAGCCGTCAAGAAATGTAGAGTGGCGGGATTCGAATATAAGGTTCTCGTGCAGAAAAAAGAAAACAGATTGTCAATTTTTCGGGAGACTTCAACAATAATTTGAAATTTATTTTAACCAAAATTATTGACTCACAAAAGAACCCAAGTCAAAATTAATTCCCGTTAACAACTTTAAACACAGGAAAAAAAACTCCTCGATCGGCTTACAAGAGCTACCGTGCGACGCGGCTCTCTTCACACGCACACACACTCTATAAAACACACTCACGAGAAAGCTCGGGAATATTAATCATGTCTTAACAAAACTATTATTTGTTTCGGGAAGAACTTTGCTTGTTCGCCCGATTCAGTAACAAATTAAATCAAATCTATGAAATAGATCTCGCGCCTCAACACCTCTCTTTTACAGGCGACGCGGTCTAACCCGACTTTCTCTCTCTCACTCATACTTAACGCCACGGGAATAATCACACTCTCGAACAAATAACAATAACGACACTTTTCCGCGACATTCGACTCTCATACGGAAAAAAACCAGCTACTCAGTTCACCAGTATCAAAAAGATAGAACGCGGAACACTCTCACCCATCAACGCTTCTCGATCATTCCCGCGCACAAAACAATTATCCTAAAAATAATGGCATTTTCCCGATTATCGCTCCCGACCAAAATCCAGACTATATAACATTTCTCTACTCTACTCATGTCGATCAACGGATCACCGTAAAGTCTCGCGAGACTCTCGAAACTCTAATAATCATACACAATAGAGCTCATGGACTCGACCCCGCGTGAGATACCGTCGTCGCGCACGTTTTAAACAAATGTATAACAAACTATAAAATACTAAAAGAAAAGATACCAAGCGACAGGGCTTACCTCGAGCACTACATCTATTATCCCGAGCTATGTGTCCCAATCTCTGGTCTCCTCGATTAGTCTCGGGAGTTTTTGTGTTTGACGGGAGATATTACTATTCCTCGCAGTGACACGGATCCTCGGGAAATGCCTCGAGGTGTCTCGCTCACGAGAGCACGAGCCCTCTCATCCCTACCCTAATTATTCTATCGGCGATCAGTCAATTCAGTCAGGGAAGATTTCGCAAAAAAAATACAGAAAAACAATAAAATATTCGAAAACATAATAAAATCGACAATTCTTAACTCTAAAACATAAAACGAAACGATTTCGAGGAGCGGCGAGAGCTTTCCTTTAGTCTAGAGCGGTAAAAATTTATTTTAGGAAGGTAACTTGAGTATGACGGCTCTCGAGATGTCTCTAGCGGTAATAAAATAAAATATAAGTCAACTTTCCAAAATAATAATCCGGAATGTCTTTTAAATAATTATTCCCAAAACATTCTCGAAGTTAAAATAATGGTTGTCAAACGAGATTGTTATCCTCGTATATTGGTTATAAAAAAAAATTAACCCAAAACCACTAGATAAAACAAATAATATATAGATGAAAGTCAAAAGTCAAATAGCTAAAATTGATAAGTCCAACGGATTCAATAATTCCGAAGTCAAACGTTAAAAGGAAATAAGATTTTGGTTAACCAAAATCATAGAGTCATTATACTTTTTTCTAAATGTCAGATTCTTAAAAGATTCGGGAAATTACAAAAAAAAATTAATAAAAGGATGTCAAAGATTTAAAACAAAATAAAAAAAAACAATAGTCAATACTCTATAGAAATGGCGTATCCTAAAACCAATAGGGAGATTTAAATCAAATCCAAATCGTTATAAGTCCGGTGACAGCGGGAATCAAACAGCTGACCTTGGTAGTTAGAACTCACTCGACTGTAGCTCCAGAAAATTCGCTTCGACTCGTGAACAAAATAATTTCAGGATAATATTTCACTTACAATGCTAAGTATTTCGGGTTCATAAATGCTCGCTCAATCGACGAAATCGAGACAAACCGAACAAGACAAATACGCAAAACCGATAAACACGGGTGAAGAGAGCTCGCAGGCTTAGCCGTTGCTGCGAAGGTCGGCGCGACCGCTGCCGTACCTCGCGCGCGCACGGACTGACAACACTATCCGTTAAATATAATTTCGCACGATCGAGGCACTTATAAGAATAATAATTTTTAAAAATTTTAAAAATTAAGTGATTTTTCTACTTCGGGAAATTTCCATAATTTAAACAATTTATAATATTAAAAAGCTTAAAAAAAATTAACAATTTACAATTTCACTAATCAAATTTTCTCAAATAATTTTAATAATCTCCGAATTCCGTTATTTAATAATTCTATAATTTCGATAATAATCTTTTTTTTCTCTAAGTATTTTAATAATAAGCAAATAAAAAAAATAAAAAAAAACTTTTAAAGTTAATTTCGTTAATTAAATACACATAAAAAATCTGTCACGGAAACTTTCTCGGGCCCCACGTTGGGCGCCAATTTTGTAGTGTTAATTTTCCCTAAAATGCCAAACGCACTACAAAGCTAAAGTCCCGAGCTTTCCCTTTTATTTTTAATGGGCGCCAGGCGCTTACGCGCCGGGAAAAACTCGCGATGTTCAGGGACCAAGCTGCTTTTGCCTAGCTAGCCGCAGCCGTCAAGAAATGTAGAGTGGCGGGATTCGAATATAAGGTTCTCGTGCAGAAAAAAGAAAACAGATTGTCAATTTTTCGGGAGACTTCAACAATAATTTGAAATTTATTTTAAACAAAATTATTGACTGACAAAAGAACCCAAGTCAAAATTTAACCCGTTACAGTATATTCCAATAAATGATCGCAGATATAATTTTTATTTTGGAAAAGAAAATAAAGTAAACTCACTAGAAAATCAAATCGTATCGCTCGCATCCCTGACCAATTAGCTCTAGCTAAGTTCAAACACAGGGCAATTATTTTTGTTACTTCGGACGTAACATACTTTTTTGGTGACAGCGGTGGGATGAAAAAAAATACGATTTGATTTAAAAACATGCCAATTAGCATACGCCCACAAAAACAAAACCAGCAACAAATAATACTGTAGTTCCTCCAGAAAATTCGGAAAATTTGCTAGGCCCGTCCGGAATAGAAAATCCAGTGAATTTGCTTGCATTATAGAATTTAGAAATTCCAGTGAAATTGCTTGCATTAGAGAATTTAGAAAATCCAGTGAATTTGCTTGCATTAGAGAATTTAGAAAATACTGGGAATCCTCAAAACCCAATTGTTGTACCCACAAATCCTACCGAAAATCCCGAAATGCCTTTGGGTCAAACGCAGATAGTGTTTCTTAAAGACGTTGTCGAAGTAGTTTTAAAATTTGATGGAAAAAATATTCCTATTTATCAATTCGTGGAAAGTTGTGAGGAGGCCCTTGTTATGCTTCCCCAAAACACGGAACACAATTTAGTTAAACTGATTAGAACGAAGATAGTTTGTGAAGCGAAAAAATCAATTAAAGGGCAAAGATTCGAAAAATTAGCAGAGCTTACAAAATTTTTAAAAAACTTATGTTCACCTGCCCGTAGTGTCAATCAAGTTCGTCGTGAACTTGGCACGCTAGTTCAATTTGAAAATGAAGACGTCATTACGTTCACAAATCGGGTTCGCGAGGTAGGAAACCATATTTTAGAAGCATACAAAAGTAATAATGACGGAGTTCTCTTAGACGCGGACAAAATATTAACGGAGAAAGAATGCGTCGAATGTTTTCTTGACGGTCTTAAGCCAAACATACAACTACGAATGAAAATCAGTTATGACTCACTGACGGACGCCGGAACAGACGCAATAAAGATCGACAAAAAACAAATGGCCATAAATGAGCTACGAAGGCACCAGCGCGTGGAGAAATCGGGTCCTAAGGTCCTAAGGCATCTCATTGAGACTGTAGGCACAGTCTCAATGAACCCGGTTAAGTGTCAAATATGTCAGCGCCCGGGCCACACAGCTCTCACGTGCTGGCATAGACACCAAGGCGCCGGGCCCTCTCAGCAGGGCGATAAACAGCCCGCTGAAGAGCCTAGTACACCTCCGAGCTCTAAGCCGCCAGACACAAATACGTGCCGATATTGCAAGAAACCGGGACACGTGATAGACGCATGTAGAAAACGTGAATTCAACAATCGACAACGCGCACAGGGAAACTCGGGCAGTCTCCCAAAAACCGGGGCGAAACAGCAGACTTCCAGCAAACCAGCCCCACAAAGAACTCTTGTGCTAAAACAAAACGAGCAAATTATCGACGAGTCCGAGTAGCATATGTCAAATTGAGAGAACATTATCCACCTCCAACAGTGAAAATCGAATCCTTAGATCTTCAAAATCCCATAGAACTTTTAGTCGATTCCGGTTCAGAACCTAATTTGATAAAAGATGGAAACGTCAAATCAGAATCAGAAATTTATTATTTTAATATTTTAGAGTTGCGCGGTATAACAGAAAGTTATGTAGAAACCTTAGGGTCCTTCACCATAGACATTTTGGGAAGTCCCGCTCTTTTTCATATAGTTCCAGACGATTTTCCGATAGATCAAGCGGGTATTTTAGGGAACCATTTCATTAAAAAATATAAAGCATCGATCGATTGCAAAAGGCATTGTTTAAGTTGGAGGGGAATCAATTAAAAATGTTCAAGTCCTGAAGTAGTGAATATTCCTGCTAGATCAGTAACAACATTCTATGTAAGATTTAAAAACGAGGAAATTTCGGAAGGATATTTGCCACAATTAGAAATTGGAAAAGATATTTCGGAAAGGCGCTCGTTAAAAATATACAAGGTGTCACATACACCAAAGAATATAACACAAGAGAGGAGGACGTTCAAATCGAAGTCCCCACTCTGACTCTTCGAGAATTTGAAGAGTACAAAATTCCAGAATCAAAAGATTCATCTAAATCCACTAAATCTCCTAAATCCATTGAATCTCCAAAATCCACAAATTCTTCTAAATCAAGCACGCTCTAGCTGGCAATCGCGCAAACTGCCGATCGGGACAACCGTGTAAAAAAAATAAAGAGTCTGCTCCGCCTCGACCATTTAAGTACCGAGGAAAGAGAGAGTATAGACAATTTATTACAGGAAAGTGCGGAACATTTCCACATTCCTGGAGAAAAACTAGGGGCAACTACAAAGATAGAACACCCCACCACAACAATTGACGAGCGGCCAATAAACACTCGTCAATATCGATATCCACCCATCCATAATGGTGCGTCATAATGATGCGTCAGGGTATGCAATCCGAGGCATACTTTCTCAGGGTGAAATACGGAAGGATTTACCGATCCATTATATTTCACAAACTTTGAACGACGCAGAAAAAAATTATGAAGTTTACGAAAAAGAAGCACTCGCTATAGTTTACTGTGTAAAACAATGTCATCCTTATATCTTCGGAAGGAAATTCACAATTGTCACTTACCATAAACCATTGCTTTGGTTTAAAAATTCAAAAGATTCGACAACCCGCGTTGCAAAATGGAGATTAAAGTTAAAAGACCAAGATTTTGATGTAGTTTATAAAGCGGGTAAAATGAACGTAAATGCAGACGCTTTGTCCCGTAATCCAGTCGATTCACAAAAAGCTTTAGCTCTCCAAGAAATTGAAAAATCATAAATTAAAGTAGTGACTAAAGCCGTTATTCACGAAGAACTAAAACAAAAAAATAATGAAACCGAACTGAGGAGAAGTACGCGGAATAAAAAGGAACCTCAGAGATAAAGTGATGAATTGAATAAACAGCTAGAATCTAGAGCCAAAGAAAAGAAAAAAAATTAATGTCAAAATAAAGCCAAGACAGAAAAAGAACTTACGAATTCAATAGATTACAATGAAATTAGAAGTCAATCGAGTGAAGAAGAAAGCGATAGTGAAGAAGATGAACAAGAGGATGAGAGTGAAGATGAGGTGAACGAAAGTTGAAAAACAATTGAAATTGAAGAACATAATAAAATCGGAAAAATGCGATATCCACAGAATTTTTTAATATCCAAAGATCAACTATTTATGCGAAAAGATAATTATGCTTATTTTGTTTACGAAGATGGTGAACCGTGTGATATTGGATCACAACAACTTAAAAATCGTAACGATTTTCCTAAATTCGACAATTTAGAGTCAGGAATAGCTCACGCAAAAGAATTTAAAGATAGAATTCATATCGCATTGCCTACTCACCGATTTTCGGAAAGACTTTCAGTCGTAATGTCAGATATAGAAAAGACCTTACGGAGCCTGACTAAAATTTTAAAAGAGAGAAATTTAAAAACCATCAGTATTGCGAAATCAGACGAAATAGAGACAGTAGACTGGGCAGTAATAAGGAAACATTTATGCGACATCAGTGAAACAACAAAAGTAAAATTCATTATCTGTACTTGGGATATACAATATGCAGAATCAAGCAAACGAAATGATATCGTTAAAGAAATGCATTCCTCTGCTATAGGTGGACACAAGGGGGTGTCAAAAACTTATAGTAGGATTAGACAGCGTTACTATTGAGAAAACATAAAATTAGACGTTCAACGATTCATTCGGAATTGTCTGGCTTGTCAATTTAAAAAATGAGTTCGAGTCAAGAATAGGAATCCGATGATAATTACTGATACACCGCGATCAGCATTTGATAAAGTTGCAATGGATATTGTCGGGCCGTTACCAAAAACAAAGGATGATAACGAGTACATACTCACCATCCAGGATCAATTAACTAAATATTCTTTAGCATTACCGTTGCCGAATGCAACAGCAACCACGATTAGTAATATCTTTGTAAAACGCTTTATTTGCATTTTTGGAGCACCAAGATCTGTTTTAACTGATCAAGGCAGTAACTTCCTTAGTAACGTAATGAAAGGCCTTGCAAAACAATTCAAAATTCAACAATTTAAAACTACAGCATTTCATCCACAATCTAACGGTTCTATTGAAAGGTCTCATCATGTGCTCGAAGAATATTTAAAACAATTTGCTAACCAGGACCAAGAATGGGATGAATGGTGTAGCGGTATTTAGCCAATTACATTAAATTTAAGGGGAAGCAGGACACGATTGCCGAAACCGACGTGACCCCAGCGCCACTAAGTTTGAACTAGAAAGTTGTAACACATCGTGCGTCCGAGATACTTCAATTGCGTATGATGTGCGCGTCTAAAAAAGCAATGCAACAACATTGTTCTAGGATACGAGTTTATGTCTGGAACCCATTGTTGCCGTTCTACTCAACTAGTGATGGGTCGAGGAACAGTCACAGGGTCCCGGAGTAACTTCGTTCCTTGAAACTGATGACCGTTTTGTCATCAAATGCTTATGAAGTGATTACGAGCGTTACAGCGCTCCTAACCTACTTATGGCGTTCTCAAAACCGAAATAATGTCTTCCAGTTTTTAGATGTCTTATGTGGTTGTTCTCGATAATAAAATAATCACTTGGATGATCAGTGAAAAAAACATCTGGGTAGTCACAATTTTCAGAATTGGACAAAAAACAATATCCGGTGTAAATTGTATATACTAGTCAACGAGAATCATACAATGATTGGTATTGAGCTTTCGGAATCAATCAAATACTTTCCATTGTATAACATCTAGAAGCAGAAAACACTCTCCAACTCCTGTGACTTGTCAGCTATTTGGTTATATTCTCTACACGAATTCACAAAAAATCGATGATTGAAGACTGAAGATGTCAGCCCAGTACTTTTGATTTTTTTTTCACTTCGAAATAAAGAAAACATTGTTGTAAAATGCTCTTTTTTTCATAGATTTGGCGCGAATTCGGTTCTCATGTAGTCTATTATAAACAATGTTCAGGTCCAAATCTGACGTGGACAGTTAACAAGTAAGCATTTTATGGCATTTAACATTTTTTTGAACAATAGCGTTCACGCACTAGCTCTCGAAAATTACAATATATCGGTCTGGAATGTACCACATGAATGGACCAACACCGAACCATGATTATAGTGAAATTTAACGACTATCGATTGGGAGGTTCTAATTTTAAAAGAATTCAAGTTTTTAAACTTTTGTAGATTCCAAGCAACTTTTATAAAATTCAAAACAAGCCTGCAAAGTAAAAATTTGAAAATTGCTCCCTACTTATTCACACTTCCACATAGAGGTAGCTATCTAAAAAGGGGAAAAAATAAAGAAGCAGTTTGCAAGTTCTTTTTAATAACGCAATGTTTTGTGAATTCTATGATCAGAATTTTAGTCCAGAATTTTAAAAAACGGTAGCATTATTCCTTGGGCACATTTTAATTCTGATGGAACATTATCGTGAATTCCCATCGATAAATGCAGCGAGAGATGTTGTACTGCTCGTTCGGTAACAAAAACTGTAAAGCGTTGTACTTGGTCACAATTGATTTTTTCAGGAAAAAGACGAGAAGTACTGACTGCGTCTTGGCACTTTGCAGTCAGTACTTCTCGACTTTTATTCGCAAAATCAACCGAGGCGAAGAATAGCACTTCGGGAAAATTCAGCTACCACACTCGCACTTATAGCGATCTGAGAGAGACACACGATATGTAACACATCATCTTAAAATTTACAACAGTACAGTGGAATTTTTCAAAATCTTTGAATTGTCATAAAATTGGAATCGCTCGATCAATGATAGTCAAATTCAACACCAATCATGATTCAATGAATGTATTTTGTGGGGAATTTCAGCCCGGCATGTAAAAATTTGCGAGTCACCGTGGGAAAGAATTTTTCACCATTTGTGCCATAAAATGTTCGCCTTGATCTGTTTACCCCAAATTATATGCCAAACCGTTTAAACCACTTCTCTAGTGTCAGACCATCCTAAGTACCCAAGCATACAAATCTCGAGAAAAAAAAGTAAAAAAAGCTTTCTTTATCAGAAAGCAAAACTTACGCACTGGGTCTCTTGAGATGACTCTGTGTTTGACACGGTAATTGTCGAACTCAGCACACTTCTGAGAACCGGCTTTGACAGCCTGTCGTAAAAAATTAGCACATGTCACTGCAGATGACTCTGTGTTCGATTCGCTATCGTCGGAATCAGCACACGTATGAAAAGACAATTGTTGCTTCGACTTGTAGCTTATGAACATCAGCACACGTCCGCAGCGCCTTTGACAACTACTCGTAAAAATCGATACAAGTACCTTCAGATGACTCTGTCTTCGCTTCGCAACTTGTCAAAATCGGTCTATGTATCATAGAACGTATTGAGACTTCCACTTGTTGCCCATCGAAACCAGCACACTTCTGATGAATGTCAAGATATCACAGCTGCGCCTAAAAATTTGCACATATCTTCAGATGACTCTGTGCTCGACTCGCTACTTGTCGAACTCAGTACACTTCTGAGGACCGGCTTTGACAGCTCCTCGTGTCAATAAATCAGCACGTGCCGCTGCAGATGACTCTGTGTTCGACACGTTACTTGTCGAATTCAGCACACTTCTGAGGACCGGATTTGACAGCTCTTCGTGTCCAAATATCAGCACATACCCTTACAGATGACTGTGTGTTCAACTCACCACCTGCCAGAATCAGTACGAGTATTAAAAAACGATTGCCTTGCAGTTTATCAACATCAGCACACTACTGTTCACGCAGATTTCGACAACTGCTCGTCAGCATACGTATCTACAGATGACTCTGTTTTCGACTCACAACCAGTCGAGACAATTGTAGCTTCGACTTATTGCTTATCAAAATCAGCACACTTCCGTTTACATTGCAGATTTCGACTGCTGCTCGTCAGCATACGTGTCTACAGATGACTCTGTTTTCGACTCGCAACCAGTCGAGACAATTGTAGCTTCGACTTATTGCTTATCGAAATCAGCACACTTCTGTTTATATGTGACGGTTTTGAACTTGAGACCAGCAAATTTATTCTACGAGTCAGCGTCATCGCCGTTGTCACAGCCAACGTTTAGTCGTCGGTCGCATTTTGCTGACTCAATTTTTGGGTTTTTTCGTCCTTGGTTCCTTTTGATCTTTGCACCATCTTCCTCGGTGGTTTGCTAATGAGTTGCGTGATTTGAACTCTTTGTTACAATCCACGCAAGTAAATTTCATGCATGTTTTTTGATGCTGCACCAAGACATGTCGGGTAAAGTTCGACTTACACTCAGGGCACTCTACCAGCTTCAGGTGTCTATCCCTCTTGTGGCGAACAATATCTTTCACTGTCTTATTGCTGATGACACATACGCCCGATTTAATTTCATTTTCTCGGCCAGTCGAATGAGCCGCTCGAACATGTCGGATCAGGCTTTGAGCATGTTTAAATTGTGCGCCGCATATTCCACACACTTGCTTCGTAGATGCATCGTGGTCGTCTTTCTCGTGCCTCTCGAGCAGCTTTTTTGTGCCAAAGATTTTGGCGCATGTATCGCATCTGTGCTTTCGTGTTTTAACCTTGCCGACTGTCACAGCCATGTCCACTTCTGTATTTTTTGCGGCATGTTGTAACTGACAAGTTTCACACGGACAAAGCATCTTCAGATCGTTGCCAAAATTCCATACATCGCTTCCGACGTTGATGGCTTCAGCAACATTGACGCCCACGTTTACCACCTGATGCAGGATTCCATACCGAACGTACAATAGGTTGCCTGCTTTTTGCACCACGAATTCGTACCGAATGTTGTTTTCGTCCAGAAACCGTGGAGTCACTATTAGATTTTTGTGCTGTAGCGGCAATACACAAACTTCCGTCGAATCTTCGTCTGTTTCATTGTTTATCCGTAATAACTGTTTCAATTTCTTGTTGATTATGTCGTTTGTCCGAACGTAATCTTCTCTGTCAATGATTATCCATATTTTTTCTTTTCCCATGTGAATGATGTTAACGCTGTCAGCAATGCTATCTTCCACATGCATTTCAGTGAAGCTACCTGCGCTGCCAACATAAAACATGCTCGTGTTGATGCCCGGCATCTCCTCGACTCTCGAATTTTTCGCTGGATCCAAATGACCACTGATGCCATTCAAACAGCCAATCACACCCTCTGGCATACTCTCGCAATTATAAACGTACAAATAGTTCGAGTTTGCCTGGGTTGCATGCTCGAAAAATCGCTCTATGCGCGATGCAACGGAACGACGTTCGTCTTCAGCGCTGCCTTCGACTTCGGTCAGATTTATATTTCCGACATTATCGTTTAAGCGTTGAAGTATTTGGCATTGGATCGCATGTTGTCGTTTGTTTTTTATTTTTTTATCCGTTAGGCCGTTCTCCGACGGATACCTTACACTTCTCGTACAATCTGTAGTCGTCTACCGACTGCAACGATAGCTCCAGCACGTCGTCCAGGAATAATTGGACTTGCTCCACAGTCCATTGTGGCACCTCGTCACTGGACTCGATGACATTCCGGAACTGTAATAAATAAATAAATAAATAAATAAATAAATAAATAAATAAATAAATAAATAAATAAATAAATAAATAAATAAATAAATAAATAAATAAATAAATAAATAAATAAATAAATAAATAAATAAATAAATAAATAAATAAATAAATAAATAAATAAATAAATAAATAAATAAATAAATAAATAAATAAATAAATAAATAAATAAATAAATAAATAAATAAATAAATAAATAAATAAATAAATAAATAAATAAATAAATAAATAAATAAATAAATAAATAAATAAATAAATAAATAAATAAATAAATAAATAAATAAATAAATAAATAAATAAATAAATAAATAAATAAATAAATAAATAAATAAATAAATAAATAAATAAATAAATAAATAAATAAATAAATAAATAAATAAATAAATAAATAAATAAATAAATAAATAAATAAATAAATAAATAAATAAATAAATAAATAAATAAATAAATAAATAAATAAATAAATAAATAAATAAATAAATAAATAAATAAATAAATAAATAAATAAATAAATAAATAAATAAATAAATAAATAAATAAATAAATAAATAAATAAATAAATAAATAAATAAATAAATAAATAAATAAATAAATAAATAAATAAATAAATAAATAAATAAATAAATAAATAAATAAATAAATAAATAAATAAATAAATAAATAAATAAATAAATAAATAAATAAATAAATAAATAAATAAATAAATAAATAAATAAATAAATAAATAAATAAATAAATAAATAAATAAATAAATAAATAAATAAATAAATAAATAAATAAATAAATAAATAAATAAATAAATAAATAAATAAATAAATAAATAAATAAATAAATAAATAAATAAATAAATAAATAAATAAATAAATAAATAAATAAATAAATAAATAAATAAATAAATAAATAAATAAATAAATAAATAAATAAATAAATAAATAAATAAATAAATAAATAAATAAATAAATAAATAAATAAATAAATAAATAAATAAATAAATAAATAAATAAATAAATAAATAAATAAATAAATAAATAAATAAATAAATAAATAAATAAATAAATAAATAAATAAATAAATAAATAAATAAATAAATAAATAAATAAATAAATAAATAAATAAATAAATAAATAAATAAATAAATAAATAAATAAATAAATAAATAAATAAATAAATAAATAAATAAATAAATAAATAAATAAATAAATAAATAAATAAATAAATAAATAAATAAATAAATAAATAAATAAATAAATAAATAAATAAATAAATAAATAAATAAATAAATAAATAAATAAATAAATAAATAAATAAATAAATAAATAAATAAATAAATAAATAAATAAATAAATAAATAAATAAATAAATAAATAAATAAATAAATAAATAAATAAATAAATAAATAAATAAATAAATAAATAAATAAATAAATAAATAAATAAATAAATAAATAAATAAATAAATAAATAAATAAATAAATAAATAAATAAATAAATAAATAAATAAATAAATAAATAAATAAATAAATAAATAAATAAATAAATAAAACTTCTTCTTAGAGCAAACAGTATTTTACATTTGAAAAAGTAATACTCGCATGTGGACAAAAATGCAAATACTTTGCTGGGTATTTTTCAATATTAGTAACTACAATTTTGGTAACTTTGATCTTACATTTAATGCGACAATGTATATTAATTTTCAAATCGGACACGAAAAATCCAAAAATGTATGTTTATTTTCATGTACTGATTTAGTAATTAATGGTTTAATAGCGCCACGGCCGAAGCACGCTAGTAAGGAGGGCGCGAACTCCAATCTTTTTTCACAGACATTTTGTTTTATATTTAAAATTGGTGCAAACATAATTCGTAGTACTCTGGATGTACAAGTAAAATGAAGAGAAGATAAGACAATTCAATAATTTTTAACGATTTTTAAAGATGTTTTTGCTTCCACATAGAGGAAGCTTTGTTTTCATGAAAAAAATATAAAATTTGTTATATTAGGACCCTCAGAATGGTCCAAAACGTCGAGGAAAGTGAAAAGTGATCTAGAAAAAATGTTGGTGTAGGGTGCGTGCAGAATAATAATCAGCTATGATATATAATTTAGTGGCAAAAACATAAAATTTTGTCTTTTATGGCATTTTTAATAATTGAAATAATTGATGACTTAGAAGTTTTCTGCATCTGTAAAATTTACACTTTGACCACCGGTAACTATGTAACGCGGCGGACAAAAAAACTTTCCCCAGGCAGGTTTTCGCATCTCAGCATTATCTTTTTTTTTAAATTTGTTTCTTTCCATATGCCTTCTTCAGGCTTTTACGTTGCCCCTTTCCACTTTTCCCTATTCCATTATAGACACCCTTTTCCCCGTTCACTTCATAGAGACCTCCCCTAGAGTGTTGTCCGCAGCCACTCATCCTAATGCACTACTGTATCGCATTTGCACGAGGGCACAGGGAAACTGCGGAAAACCTGGCCGATACAGACGGCTTTATTTTTTCTGAGTTTCTATTGTATGAGAATACATTAGAAACTCAGAAAAACTGCCTCCCACTCAGCAGTTGGCGCGCAAACCAGTGCACGGCTAAGCGGTCACCCATCCAAGTTATGTCCGCAAATAATGCTGCTTAACTCTGGGGACCGCCGAAGCCACACACCGACCGCGCGTCGACTACTGTCGGTCAACTCACCATTATCTACAAGCACGTTTTTTTTTTCCCTGCGTATATTCAAGAATTGGCGGCCATTTTCGTCGGAAAATTTGCGTTTTTTCGGTTTGCTAGTTGTACCGGCTCACCGGTTAATGCAATAATTTTTCTTTCAAGCCACATTTATTCGTTTTGCAAATATCTCTAAGCCATTTTTAATTTTTTTTTCTTTTTTTTATGTTCTTTTTTAAAAATTGATCATTGTTCACGCACGAACGTAAAAGCGCCGGTTGCGCTCCAAAATTACTCGACACCTGGGTTCGAGTCTCGCACACCTCGAGACGCCCGGGGTCGAGATTAACGCGACCGATTGTCGCCTCTCGGTACCACGCCGAAACTTGACCGGGGCTCTCCCACTTCGGCCGCGATGACGAACGAGAGCACGCGCGGTTCACAGTCGGTCAATTTATTGCGTCTCGATCCGCGTCGTATTTCGCACCGCGACTCAACCCGGTCGAATACGTGAGCGCGAATAGTACACTTGTGTCTCGTCGAGCAAACAGTGAGCAACTAAATGAAGTGTTACGAATCAGCCAAACCATTATCAGTGTCCGATTTAAATTATTTTCCCTGAGCAGTCCCAGCCAACTTCGCATCCCATCGAACAATTATTTTCTCTCTCAAGTGTTTGAATGGCGAAGGTTCATACAATCATCACTTTTATCATTTTGGCGGTTGGCCAGTTACGCCGGTTCAACGGTTGATGCAATAATTTTTTTCCAAGGCTAATTTATTCGTTTTACGAATATTTCCAAGCACTTTTTTTCCTTTCTTTTCATATTCAAAAATTGACTGTCATTTTCTCAATTTTCTTGCTGATGGCAAATTGAACCATTTTGCCTTTTCGTGCAATTGATGTTTTCCAAAGGCAAATTTATTCGCTTTGCGAATATCTCCGGACAATTTTTAAGGTTTTTAAAATGATTTTAAAAAATCGGCATTCAATTTTGTCATTTTTTGTGGTTAGCCAGTTGTACAATTTTACCTGGTCGTGCGATTCATTTTTTTTTCCAAGGCAGATGTTTATGTTCCGGAATTATCTCCAGGCACGTCTCTTAGTGTTTTTTTAAATATATAAAAAAATTGGCCGACATCATTTGCATTTCTTTGCCGTTGGCCAATTGTACTGTTTCATCTATTGGTGGAATTTTTTTTTTTTCCAAGGCAGGTACTTGCGTTTTATTTTATTTCCGTGTTTTCCAAAAATTCGTATTCATTTAATATAATTTTGAAAAAACTAAAAAATGGGCGTGGAGATATGCACAAAACGTATAAATCTGCCTTGGAAAGAATATTATTGCATCAACCGGTGACACGGTACAACTGGCCAACGGCGAAAAAATGCAGATGACATCGGCCAATTTTTTAAATATATTTAAAAAAACACTAAGAGATGTGCCTGGAGATAATTCCAGAATGTAAACATCTGCCTTGGAAAAAAAAATGAATCACATGACCAGGTGAAATTGTACAACTGGCTCACCACAAAAAAATGCCAAAATTGAATGCCGATTTTTGAAAATCATTTTAAAAACCTGAAAAATTGTCTGGAGATATTCGCAAAGCGAATAAATCTGTCTTTGGAAAACATCAATTGCACGAAAAGGCAAAATGGTTCAATTTGCCATCAGCAAGAAAATTGAGAAAATGACTGTCAATTTTTCAATATTAAAAGGAAAAAAAACGTGCCTCAAGATATTCGTAAAACGAATACATTTGCCTTTAAAAAAAAATTATTGTATCAACCGTTCAGCCGGTGCAACTGGCCAACCGCAAAAATAACAAAAATGATAACCAATTTTTAAAAAGAACAAAAAAAAAAAACAAAAACAAAGTAGAACCTTGCACACTGGTTCCTCATTGTTTTTCGCTTTTTTACAAAGCTAGCTCTATGAGGAAGTATGTTAATCAATTTTTCCTTCCTCATAGAGGAAGCTATGTAAAAAGCGAAAAATAATGAGGACGCAATGTGCAAGGTTCTACTTTGCATCCTTGTTTTAATTAGATAAATAAACATGTTGTGAATCCGTTTTTGCTATTTCGTTGTTTCGTTATTATTAGATCGTTTCTGAAAGTAAATGTGATAACGTATATTTTTAAAAATAATTCACCATTCCATAAAATAAAGAAATTTCATACCGTTCGTCACTAAATTATACATACATAATGGGTGAATATTTTTTTCATTTACAAACAAAATTTAAGCTCGCTATCTCAAGTTTTGCAAAAGTTACAATAGAGCGATAATGTCAATTTTTCAAAAATTCACAATTTCACAATTCCATAAAATCTGAACCACTCTACCGATTCCAGCCAAATTTATACCAACCAACATCAAGTGCAAGTTATGAAGGACTATTTAGCATTATATACTAATTGTTACGGAAGTTAGAGGGACCACGCCCTTTTTTCAAAAAATTAAAAATGCTACGCAACCTAAATTTTTGCGTATATTTAGTCGATAACTATAACAATTAAAGAGGGCCTGCTGCTCTAGTTGGGGGCCAAATTTAAGCTCGATAGCAAAAGTGGTTCTTGAGTTATCGGCGTTTGAATTTTCGAAGTTGCATACGGGACATTCCACCGGTTATCGACAGGGTCGCGGCCCAATGTTTTTTCTTATTTTGAAATCTTGTAGCGCAATATAAAAAAAACTCCAGATTTTTTTTTTAGATTTTTTAAAAAATTTGTTTTTCTTTAATTACCTAAACTTTGTTTTCTCAAAAAGTACGTCGACGATCTTTTTTCTTTTTTTACAGTCAATTCTGTGACCAAAAACGAAATATTTGAGAATAACAATTAAAAATAAAATTCTCCCGTTAATAAAATTTTTTAATTGGTATAATCACTAAAAATTGGAATTTCTCAAAAACTACGTCGACTATGTATTTGAATTTTTTACTGTAAATTCTGGGTCCCAAAACAAAATTTTCAATACTAGAACGAAAATGGGGGGCGAAATTCCTGTAATTTAATTACCAAATAATCTTAAAACATGTTTGTTATTTTTTAAGTTAAATTTTTTTTCCTACTATTCTAAGCTGCCCCCCATTTTCGCACTAGTCTCAAAAATTTTGTTTCTCAACTTACTGTGATTATACTAATTTAAAAATTTTGTTTACGGGAGAATTTTAGTTTCAGTTGCTATTCTAGAATGACCCCTATTTTCCTTCTAGTTTAAAAAATTTCGTTTTTGGACACAGAAATGACTCTAAAAATTGAAAAAAAATCATCTACGTACTTTTAGAAAGATTCAAGTATGGGGTTTTATTTAAATTTTTTTTTAAATTTTGTTTTATTTTTAGCTGCTAATCTAGTCCGCGCCCCACTCTATGCCCAGGCTCAAAGATTTTGTTTTTGTACACAGAATTTACTGTAAAAAAAGAAAAAAAATCGTCGACCTACTTTTTGAGAAAACAAAATTTAGGTAATTAAAAAAAACACATTTAAAAAAAACTAAAAGAAATTCTAGTGTTTTTTGCTTCCTCATAGAGGAAGCTTTGTTTTCGTGAAAATTTTTTTTTCGAGATTTTCGTATCAGTACACTCAGAATGGTCCAAAACGTCGAGAAAAGTGGTTTAGAAAAAATGTCTGTATGTGTGTGTGTGTGTGTTACACGCTCGAGAAATGTAAACCTTTATAACTGGGGAACGCCTCGAGCTATCAAGCTGATATTTACACCATAGGTAGAGCTGTCAATACTCATCGTTCATACTAGTTTTTGTTAAAATCCCCCCGATCGTTACAGTTTTACGCGGTTTTTAATTTTTCCAAAAATGTCTGTTAACGCTGTTACGTCTCGTAACTTTCGGGTCCTGTACCCTTGGAAAAATTCACGTAAAGACTCTGGAGCAGGCAAACAGGGATGCAGGGCGAACGTTCGAAAAACCTGGAGGTCCATTATGCCCGCCTCGCGTAGTTGAGTGTCTATGAGCACTTTACACGTGGCCGGGTGGGCTCTCCAGTCACGCGGGTCGGAGCTCACGCGTCTAGAATATCGATATCATTGTCTAAACAACCGAGGAATATCTCTTGTTGTTTATTTAAATTAGGATCACCAGACGCAGAGTAATCTGACCCTAGCCTCGTGCAAAAGGCAGAGCGACTTCGAGCTGTAACGCCGAGGTGCTCACAGAAAGACCCTAAACACTAAGAGGTCCCTGCAGTTAAAGCCGCCTAGATGTCTGCGTTTTTCTTTGCTGAAGAGTCGGTAAACCTGAGAGCCATAGCTCTTGCAATGCGGAGTTGGGAGTCACACGTGGGCATCGGATGTTTTAAATAAGATAGGTACATGAGATCAAAGACAAAGGATGGATTGTCAATCCCGCGAAAGACCTCGTCCGTTAACTTGTTTTTTTTGGTGGTGCCAACTCCGGTGCGCACAGTTCGTCTTCTACCGTAAACAATCCAAGGAAGAAAGTGTTGGGTTGCAAACGAACGCTGTTGATTATAACTAAACCTACGTCATCGGTCGCCGGATAAAAATTGATAAACCAGCGACGATTGTATTTGCCGACGCGACCAGTGAGATCACCTTTCGGCAGAGCCAAACTTCTCAGGAACGACCACACCAACACAGTGCAACTGAGAAGGGAAGCGTATCCGAAGAGGATGAACGTAGCAGAATGGGACAGCCCGAGGAGAACGAGAACGATATACCGAAGCGACTCCACAGCGCGTGTACGGGAGAAGGACGGAACGCTGCAGCCTACAACGAACAACGCTACAGCGAAGGCACCTCGTAGCATGCGTAAGAAGTGGAGGAAGCGTCATAGCCAGCGCCGATCCACGCTACAGCAAAGGCACTCCATAGCACGGGCGGAAGAAAAGGATGAAGAACAAGGAAGCTACGCAAGGCGGGGGCGCAAGGAGGACAACATCATAGGCTTACGGACAGCAGAGGGAGGGCGACGGAACTATAGGAACTCTCCTCCCTCCGCCTGTGGACACCCCGACGTCCCCTTGATGACTCCTATGGTTTAGGAACAATAGGATTTAAATAATAATTGTTTAAGATACATACATATATATATGTATCTTCACATAATTACATGAACATTCATATTATAGTTGTTGGTTAAATTTAAGGTTTATTCCATTAGCTTCAGGATATTGTTAATTAATTATTTCAATTATTTCAAAGATCGAGATTTCTCTAAATTAATAAATGAAGTTTGTTAATTTACAAAAGTACATCCGCATTTTTAAGGTTGTCGAGATCGAAATCATTATCTTTGAAAATATATATTTTATTGTTTATCGTCTTCAATAATTATTAATTGTCAATTAACAAATCGTTGCCTTTGTAAAATTCAGGAGTTTTATGCAAATGAGATTTGCATTATTTACCATAGATCGAATAATTTATGCATAATCGATAATTGTTAATTATTAATATTGAGACCATGGCGTTAATAAGCTAGCTCTAAGACAAAAGGCATGGTGGGGACGACTGAATGAACTCTAGTGGGTGCCCCCTCTCAGGGGTTATCATTTGTATATCTTCAGATGTCTATATAAGATGTAGCCCTTGACGCGCTGCGTCAGTTCTGGTCTTCAGTTTTTTTTCGGTCATACGTTTCAATTCGCCGTTCAGAGTCACATTGGTTACCCGAACCTTTGTGGTAGTCGAACTTTGAAAATTTTGGTCATAGCCGCGTGAGTTAATAGTTCAAGTCCGTCGTTCCCCGGTCATTAGTGAATTTTAGCCAATTTGAAGTATGAGATTCAGTGATCACCTGTGTGTTCTTGTATTGAGTTCAGTTTTTGTTTCAAAAATAAACCGCACTGTTTAAAGGAAAAAAATATCAAGTGTTGTGCCTTTAATTAATTACTGCACTCAACGATCACCCTACAACCGACTCCTGCCGCCGTTCTCGCTGAAACTTCCCGTCACCTTTGACGTCGCACCATCGGTTCCAGCTACCCGACCATCGTTTTTACATCCACCCTTCGGCCTTTACAGCAGTACCGGTAAGTCAGTTTTCCGTTTATTATCAAAGTCGAAGAAACACCCTTAGGCCTTTTCCCGAGCTTTTGCCCGAGAGGGTAGGCTCTAAACAAGGCCATAACCCCCATCCGCCCTTTTAATTCACCTGTAATCTAGCGTAACAGGGAGAGCCTCACTCTCCTTTGCCTAGAGTGAATTTTCGGGAAAAACGGATCTGTGCCGTAACAAAAATTGGGGGCTCGTCCGGGATCTAAAGAGTGTTTCTTCGTCCAAATTATTTTTGCTTGATTTCGCTTCTTCTTTGTAGTCTCTTTCCTTGTGCATGGGTATGAATTTTTGGTGTGAGTGGGTAACAGAACCTGGGAAACTCTGTTACCAATAATCGATAGCAGAACCTGAGAAATTCTGCTATCAGTGGCTATTAATTAATAAATGACAGAACCTGGGAAATTCTGTCATTATTGTGTGTGTGAAAATTGTGAATAGAGCCTGGGAAACTCTAGTCCCAATTGTTAATGGTAGAACCTGAGCAACTCTGCCATTGACTGTTGTGAATGAATTGGCAGCAGAACCTGGTAAAATTCTGACTGTTAGTTGATGCGCTTGAGAAATATATATATTTGCTTTTATATTGTTCCGTATTGTTTGTGTGAGAGTATAGTTAAAATTCGGGAAAAAACTGTGTAAATTGCGTTGTATTCGGATATTGCGGTGTTTCATTTTCAGGAAATTTTCGTGCGTTAAAATTAAAATTCATTTTCAGAAAATTTTTGTGCGTTAAAATTGAATTCATTACAGGAAATTTTCATGTGTTGAAATTAAATTCATTGTCAGGAAATTTTTGTGCGTTAAAATTAGATTCAGAAAAATTTGCGATATTAAGTAGTGTTTCATTACAGGAAATTTTCGTGCGTAAAATTAAATTCATTTTTAGGAAATTTTCGTACGTAAAGTTAAATTCATTTTCAAGGAATTTTTGTGCGTTAAAATCATTTTCAGGAAATTTTTTGTGCGATAAAATTAAAATCATTTTCAGGAAATTTTTGTGCGTTAAAATTAAATTCCTTCTCAGGGAATTTTTTGTGCGTTAAAATCAAAATCATTTTCAGGAAATTTTTGTGCGTTAAAATTAAAATTCATTTTCAGAAAATTTTTGTGCGTTAAAATTAGATTCAGAAAAATTTGCGATATTAAGTAGTGTTTCATTACAAGAAATTTTCATGCGTTAAAATTAAATTCATTGCCAGGGGATTTTCGTGCGTTAAAAATTAAATTCAGAAAAATTTGCGATATTAAGTAGTGTTTCATTACAGGAAATTTTCGTGCATTAAAATTGAATTCATTTTTAGGAAATTTTCGTGCATAAAATTAAATTCATTTTCAGGGAATTTTTGTGCGTTAAAATTAAATTTCTTTTTCAGGGAATTTTTTTTGTGCGTTAAAATTAAAATCATTTTCAGGAAATTTTTGTGCGTTAAAATTAAATTCCTTCTCAGGGAATTTTTGTGCGTTAAAATTAAATTTCTTTTTCAGGGAATTTTTTTTGTGCGTTAAAATTAAAATCATTTTCAGGAAATTTTGTGCGTTAAAATTAAAATCATTCCCAGGAAATTTTTGTGCGTTAAGATTAAATTCGGAAAAATTTGCGGCAGTAAATAGTGTCTCATTTTCAGGAAATTCTCGTGCGCTAAAAATAAAATTCTGTAAAATTGCGGTATTATAGCAGTATATTTTTAATTATTTTTAGGAAAATTGCGTGCTTTAGGTTTTTGAGCTATCATTCAGGAATTTTTTTTTGGTAACCGGTTAAATTGCGAAAAATTAGAATTACCTTTGGAACTTTTCTTAGCCGAATTAAATGTATTATTCCGGTAAAAACCCGGTCTAGGAGACGGGTGTCGATGAGAAATAGCGTGCGTAGGTTGCGTTAAAAGTAAAATCGGAAAATTTCAGAGGATTCAGGGATAGTCTTGTGGGTAAATTAATAGATTTGTTTTTTTTGGGGAAATACAACATTTGTCTCTTGGTTTATTTTAATTTTTTTTTGGGTATAAAATCTAAATTCATAACAGACTTTAATTCAGCGGAATAAAAATTTATATTTAGGATTACCTTGAGTAAGTTACAAGTTTTCCAAATGTAATGGGAACGCGTTCACAGGGTGAAATCGATGATGAAATTGTACACAAGTATCCGAACGAAAGGGAAATAAAAAAGAACGCGAAAAAAATTATTAATCCTGTCACTGACGACGCATTAATTTCTGAGGACGAAAGCGAAGACGAAAACGCGATTTTGAAACCATCGGGAAAGGAGAGCGGCTCCATTGTAAAAGATATCGAGGAACCTTTTAGAGATCTACCATCAGGATCGAAATCTTCTTCTAGCGGGTTTGCGGGAAATAATCCAGTTAAAATGCCTGAAAATCCGGAACGGGTAGATGCTACAAGTTTGGCACTCTTGAGGGATGCAATAAAGTTAGTGCCGGATTTTGATGGGAGACGCGACAATTTGGCCAGGTATGTTATGGGGATGGAGGACGCAAGGGCCATGGTGGGCGATGCACTTGACGCGCATTTATTACGACTATCCAAAACTAAATTGTCATCCTCTGTCTGGAATAGAATATCGAAAATCACTTTTACTGGCACATCCGAATTAATTAGATATTTGAAAAAAACATATGATCCACCAAGAGATATTTATCAGTTAACCGGAGAATTAGGAAGTAGCTTTCAACGTCGGGTAGATTCAGTAGATGATTTTGCTGACCGTATCCAGGCGCTCGCTGATCAAATTATGGACGCTTATAAAAGTAGGAATAATGATCTCCCCGTGGCCGAAAAAACGCGAATAGAAGAAATGGCATCCAAATGTTTTCAACGCGGTCTCAAAGATGAAATTCGTAGGGGTATCGGGGTGCAGCCTAATTTAAGTGATGCGATAAATAAAGCAAAGGAGGTAGAGCGCGAAATTTCAGATCTCGAGCAGCTTAGGGCAAATGACGAGTCGAAAATTAGTAAACCCCCGGAAAAATCGGAAAAAAAAATGAGCATAAATGTTGTAGAAAACGGAAATAGGAGCCCCAGTAAGGGATCGGGAGCGCCTGCTGTAGCGGGTGGTCTAGTATGTCAACTCTGTAATAAGAGTGGGCATGCGGCCGATGCCTGCTGGGGATTGCAGGGTAAGTCTACGCCGGTCGCGTGCCAGCTATGTGGCCAGGCAGGTCACACTGCAGCCAAATGCGGGTCATTGGCCGCGGGGCCCCAGGCCGTCCGATCGACAACGGATCAGCTGACCGTCTGTCAGATCTGTGGCAAGCGGGGGCACCTGGCTGATAAATGTTTTTCTATTCCTTGTCGTAAATGTGGGCGAAAGGGACATTCGACGGAGTCCTGTTTTCGGGCGCAGCAGTCTGCAGAAATGCAAAACTCTGCGTCAGGACCGGGTGCTCCGCGAATGGGGCAAAATATGCCATCCTCGCCGCCCATGCAATGCTACGCGTGCCAGGGATGGGGGCATATGGCTCGGAGCTGCCCTAGTCGAGCGAGTGGTCAAGGGAATCCAGGGACGCGGAGTCCTACTGGCCCACCCAATATCAGGGGGGTTGGACGGCCCGTGTCCTACGCCCAAGCGGCAGGATCTTCCTATCCTTCGTCGATCAGCTGTAGTTACTGTAGGCAGGGTGGCCACGTGATCGCTGAGTGTCAAGTCCGTGCAGCAAGGTACGGACCTCTGAACACTCAGGGAAACGGGGATGGCCTTCCTGCGCCGGGTGCCCAGGCAGAGGCCAACTCGCCGGTGCACCCAACCATGGCATTAGCAACATCCGCGGTATCAATGCATTTCCGAGAATAGTCGATGTATACCTTACGCGAAAAACTGATGACATTATTTTGCCAACTATTTCATTAGACTGCCCAGATAGTTCAAAATCCCTGTTGTTTATGTTAGATTCTGGGGCCAGTAAAAATATAATTAAAAAACAAAGTGTAGCACCGGGTGCTGTAATCCATCGAGATGAAATTTTGAGATTGAGCGGCATAACGAAAAATCTTGTTTATACATTGGGCTATGTTGTTGTAGATGTTCTAGGAAGGAACACCATTTTCCACGTAGTTCCTGACGATTTTCCAATCAATCAATCCGGTATTTTGTCATCAGAATATTTTCGAGATAATTTGGCAAAAATTGACTATGAGGAGAGTTTATTACAGATTCGAAAACTGGCCATTCCATTTCACACACGAGAAAGTATGATTTTTCCTCCTAAATCCACGCGTTTGTTTTATGTTAGGATAAAAAACGATGATGTGAGGGAGGGTTTCTTGCCTACTATATTGCCAAGTGACGGAATTGTAGTACACCAAGGTCGGGTGAGGAATTATCAAGGCAAGGTGTATTTGTATGCCACGAATCATAGCAATGTTGCTGTAAAGGTAGAAATACCAGTAGCAAAATTATTGCCAACGATACTATCGAAATCCAACGTAGAGTCTAAGCTTGAAAAATCCGTCATAAGTACCCTCCCGAGCTCGAATTTAGTCGGAGAAAATCGAGTCATTGCAGTAGAAAATTGCGCAGCCAATTCCTCTATTGTAGGGAGTCCAGAGAGAGTTTTGTGTCCAGAGAAAAAATTGTTGTCCAGTGTTGTTCCAGCTCCAGAGAAAAAATCGTTGTCTATTGTTGTTCCAGTTCCAGAGAAGAAATCGTCGTCTATTGTTGTTCCAAGTCCAGAGAAAAAATTGTCATCCAGTATTGTTCCAGTTCCAGAGAAAAAGTCGTTGTCTATTGTTGTTCCAAGTCCAGAGAAAAAATTGTCGTCCAGTATTGTTCCAGTTCCAGAGGAAAAATCGTTGTCTATTGTTGTTCCAGTTCCAGAGAAGAAATCGTCGTCTATTGTTGTTCCAAGTCCAGAGAAAAAATTGTCGTCCAGTATTGTTCCAGTTCCAAAGAAAAAGTCGTTGTCTATTGTTGTTCCAGGTCCACAGGAAAAAATGTTGTCCAGTGTTGTTCCAGCTCCAGAGAAGAAATTGTTGTCCAGTGTTGTTCCAGGTCCAGAGGAAAAAAATGTTGTCCAGTGTTGTTCCAGTTCCAAAGAAAAAGTCGTTGTCTATTGTTGTTCCAGGTCCAGAGGAAAAAATGTTGTCCAGTGTTGTTCCAGCTCCAGAGAAGAAATTGTTGTCCAGTGTTGTTCCAGTTCCAGAGAAAAAGTCGTTGTCCATTGTTGTTCCAGGTCCAGAGGAAAAATTGTTGTCCAGTGTTGTTCCAGTTCCAGAGAAGAGATCGTTGTCTATTGTTGTTCCAGTTCCAGAGAAGAGATCGTCGTCTATTGTTATTCCAGTTCCAGAGGAAAAATGTTTGTCCGGTGTTATTCCAGTTCCAGAGAAGAGATCGTCGTTTATTGTTGTTCCAAGTCCAGAGGAAAAATTGTCGTCTAGTGTTGTTCCTGCTCCAGAGAAGAAATCGTCTATTTTTCCAGTTCCAGCGAAAAAATCATTGCCTAGTATTGTTTCAGATCCAGAGACTCGAGCAGGCTATGGTAAGAATTTGGAGAGTGGGAAAAAGTGTAGCAAAAACTCTAAAAAGTCTTCCGTTGATGTCCAGAAAAATTGTCGGTTTGAAAAGGAGAAACGGGAGGAAAGTCAGAAGAAAAAAATAACTGTAATCGATCAGATAGAGGTAGGGGATGACAAAAGTAATGTTTCTCAATCTCATATTTCAGATGTTAAAAAGAAATTTGGTTCGCTGTTTCTGTTTCTTTTGTTGTATTTATTCCAGACGTTCTGTAAAATGTCAAGTTCAACAGTAAATTCAGTTCCTGATAAAAAATCAAGAGACAATTGTAGTTTGGTGGCAAAATATAGTCAGAGATCGACGTCTGCACAAGAATATCTTGAGCCACTCGTAGGTTCAAGATTTATAATTGATTCCGATTGTTTCGCGTTTGGAGGGAAACTCTGCGATGAGTCACGGGTCGCGAAGGTCATGGAATTGTTGCGACTCGATCATCTAGCAGGAGATGAGATCTCTTCTATAAAGGAACTCGTAAGGGGTTGCGCGGATATATTTTACCTGCCAGGTGAGGTACTGGGCGCCACGGATGTCGTGATGCACAGGATACCCACCACAGACGATTTTCCTGTGAATTCGAAGCAATATCGTTTTCCAGAGGTTCATAAAGAGGAGATTCGTAAGCAGGTGGGAGAAATGCTTGATGCTGGATTGATCAGGCCCTCAAGCTCACCGTACAATACGCCTCTGTGGGTCGTGCCGAAAAAGCCCGACTCGCAGGGAAATAAGCGGTGGCGAGTGGTGCTGGATTTCCGGCAGCTTAACGAAAAAACGATTGGCGACGCGCATCCATTACCAAATATCGAGGGAATTTTAGATCAGCTGGGTGGCGTGAAATATTTTTCTGTTTTTGATCTTGCGTCCGGTTTTTATCAAATAAAAATGCATCCGGATGACTGTCACAAGACTGCATTTACCACACCGTATGGACATTATGAGTACGTTCGTATGCCCATGGGATTGCGCAATGCACCTCCCACCTTCCAGAGAGCGATGGACATGGCGTTAATGGGTCTCCAGGGACAAGAGGTATTCGTATACTTGGACGATATTGTGGTATATGCGCGCACTTTAGAAGAACATAATGAAAAATGTTTAAGATTGTTTGATCGTTTGCGTAGAGCCAATTTATCTTTGCAGCCGGATAAATGCGAATTTTTGAAAAAAGAAGTAGGCTATCTGGGTCACCTTATCGGGGAGGATGGGCTAAAGCCCGACCCAAAGAAAATAGTTTCAGTTCGCGATTTTCCTCGTCCACGTAATGCTAAAAATATTCGCCAATTCTTGGGTCTAACGGGTTATTATAGACGTTTCATCGAAGGGTACGCGAAATTGGCTAAGCCTTTGACGACTCTTTTAAAATTAGATGCACCTTTTTTGTGGGGAAATGCTCAAGAAGAAAGTTTTCAAATCCTTAAGCACCATCTGTGCACAGAGCCTGTTTTAATTTTTCCAGATTTTTCAAAACCATTCATAGTCACAACAGATGCATCCGGATAGGCAATTGGGGGTATATTGTCGCAAGGGGAAATTGGTAAAGATCGGCCGATAGCGTACGCCTCACGTACGTTAAATGAAGCTGAAACGCGTTATGATACATATGAAAAAGAGGCTCTAGCGATCGTTTATAGTGTGCTACATTATCGTCCGTATCTGTACGGAAGAATCTTTACTTTGGTAACTGACCATAAGCCGCTCACGTGGTTCCGGACTTGTAAGGATGGGAATGCGCGTGTGTTGAGATGGAGATTAAAATTGGCCGAATATGAATATGATGTTGTTTATAAGGCCGGCGTATCAAATGTGAATGCGGATGCCCTGTCTCGAAATCCAGTAGATTCAGAGCCTACGTTAACAGACGGCGAAATCTTCATCTCTCGGATTACGGGTAACCACGATTTAACAGATTCCGAGATATTAACATTGTTGGGGGATGAGGAGCACGACGGTGACAGCGATGAGGAATTCGAAATAGAGGACGAGCAGGTGAGATATGAGGAGCAGTGGTGGGCATCGCTCACTTCTGAGGAAAGACTCGAGGCGGTCAGCGAGGAGCCGGAGCCCATGCTGCCCATTCGTAAGAACGCCACCGCCAAGCCAGGGGTAAGTAGAAAAGGCGCTGTCACAAGTACTGATGAGGCTGCGGCGTCACCCCCTCGGATGCTCACTCGTCGGCAAGCCAAGCTGCAAAAGGAAGCCGAGGCCAAGCAAAAGCAGCTTGAAGAGAGACAACTGGAAGATTTTTCACCACAAGCGGGGTGTTCAACTTCTGGAAGAGTGGACCACGCGGAAGATGTTACAGCCTCCAACGAAGATCCTCTATGCGAAGATCCTCCATCCGAAGATTCTCCATCCGAAGACGAAGTAAGAGGGCCAAAGAAGAAGAAGAAGGGGCGTCGAATTGAAGATCCTCGGGAAGACTACTCCGACAATGAAGATAGTGACGATGACCAGTCACTCCACGGGGTTAACAACGAAGAGCTACCTACGGAATTTCCTGAGACTTCTATACGCGAAAATATTATTCAGTCGAGGGATTTATTTTTCACACGAAAGGACACTCTAGCGTATTTTTTAAATACCTAGGGTGAGCCTCTTGACCACGGGTCCCAAAAGCTGGCCGAGCGCAACGAGCTCCCGTATTTTCCTGACCTGTCGGTGGGAAAGGCGAGTGCTATAAAGCGAGGTAGCCGCTACCACGTAGCTCTACCAGTCAGCGAGGACACGGGTGAAGGGCCTTCCATAATTCTCTCATATATGCGCGACGCGATTCGGGGTTTGAACGAGTGTATGGAAGCATCGGATATGCAGAGTGTGAGTTTCGCGAAAACTGATTTCGTAAGTAGTGTACCGTGGGAAAATATAATAGCGGAGTTTCGATCGAATTTTTCAGGCAGTCCGATGAAAATTATTGTTTGTCACGGGATTATACGTTATCCTAATCGAGAGGAACGCGAAGGAATAATGCGCGAAATGCACAGCTCAGCAGTCGGAGGTCATCGAGGTGTTTCAAAAACTTATAATAGAATTCGGCATTATTATTTTTGGGAAAAAATGAAAGTTGATATTCAACAATTTATCCAACGGTGCCTTCCTTGTCAGCTAAAGAAATGCGTGCGTATAAAGACAAAACAGCCGATGATAATTACTGATACGCCGGGTAGCGCATTTGATAAAGTCGCGTTAGATATCGTCGGTCCGATTCCGAAAACGAAGCGAGGTAACGAGTATATTTTAACTATCCAGGATCAACTCACAAAATTTTGTATTGCAATTCCTCTAGCCAATGCCACTTCGGCAACCATAGCAGATGCACTGGTCAAGCATTTTATTAGTATTTTTGGACCTCCTAAAGCTATACTCACGGATCAGGGTCGAAACTTTTTAAGTGGGCTGATCAAACGAGTAGCTCGCAGATTTAGAATTAAAAAGGTTCGAACCACGGCTTTTCACCCTCAATCTAATGGGTCTTTGGAACGCTCGCATCATGCTCTGGGAGAATATCTCAAGCAATATGTGGATCGTGAATTTGACTGGGATGAGTGGGTGGAATTAGCTATTTTTAATTATGATACTAACGTTCATGAGGGGACAAAGCATACTCCTTATGAGTTAGTTTTTGGGAAAATTGCTAGAACACCTTCAAGCGAACCACTGCATGTGGAAGATAAACTTCCAACATATGATGATTATCTTGTTAAACTCGTTACCCAGCTTCACGAAATTCGAGAGATAGCCCGGTCGAATTTAATTACATCTAAAGAAAAATCGAAGAAATTATATGATAAACGCGCGAATCCAAAGCTATTTAAGTTCGGAGATTACGTATTTTTACAACAGGGGCCGAAACCAAAAAAGTTGGGTGACCAGTATACCGGTCCGTTTAAAATCGTGGAGATTTTGGGCAATCACAACGTAAAAATTGAATTCAAGAATCGAAAAACGCAAATCGTGCATGCAAACCGTTTAAAACATTCACACATTGTACCTCAGTAAATTTATAGAGCGATCGGGATGTATATTGCAGGAGATATACATGAAAAGGAATTTTTTTTTCTTTTAATTTTTATATATATATATATATATTTTTTTTTTTTTTTTGTGCACGAGGTAGAAGAAGAAGGGGAGTAGAATTTTTTTTTACGGAATGGCATTACAGATTTCGTCATGGATCGTCCACCTGTGGGTCCAGTCTCCTTGCTGGAGGCAGCATGCATTAAGGACATCGGTAAGGTCCCTAATTACACCCTAGAGGGCCCTCGAAATCCGGAGACACGGGAGTATACCGTCGCAGAGGATCGCCCGTCGTCGAGCCGCCGAGGATGCGCTGGCGAAAAAGGGATTTGGGGCGATTCCACCGTCACCCCGTCCCATGGTTCCGCCACCCGGGGTCTTGGAGCGATGGGGACCCATCATAAGGAGGGAGGCTGCCCCGATGGTCGGAGCTGAGGCCAATCGGGGGAGACGACCTCATCTGCCAGTTCAGCAGATTACCTTACATAGGATAGGCCTGCAGCTAGCCGACATCAGGGCAAGGATCCGCCATGATGAGGATAGCATCACCTTCGAAAGGATTCACTTATACCGAGAGGAGCTCGAGACGATCCTGGGAGCGATGGGATTAATACTCAGGCGGAGGATGTATCGCGGGTTCCTCGAATCCTCCAGGATTCGTATCACCTGGACTGTGAGAGCCCCCTTGTGCATCCAGGCCTCCTATGTGGGGGAATCCGTATATTATTTGGATTGGGGATGTCTCACCAGGCTCATAGGAGAGTTGTATGAGTGTGCAACATCCGGGCCATGGATGGAGGTGGTGGAGCCCCTTCAAGATTAAAGTGGAGATTGGACACGTGTGCGTCGGAGGGGCCAACATATTCGGGACAATAGTTCATAGTTTCTAAAGTTTTTTATTATTTTAAATTTTATTTTACTAAGTTTAAATCCCGATTTCCTTTATTGCACCAAAGTTTTTTTTAATTATTATTACTATTATTATTAAGAATATATATATTTCCGCGTTTGTGTGTAATTAGATGTATATTAATTAGTATTTACATAAAATTTCAATTTTATTATTCTTTGGAGTGTGGAGAGTGGAGTGTTTGTATATATTTTCCTGTCTATATATGCTTACATTTATTTATTTTTTCTCTTGCTTAAGTTTAGGTTCTGCAATCTTTTCACTTTCTACTTCTCTACTTTCGTAAAAAAAAAAAAAAAAAAAAAAAAAAAAAAAAAAAAAAAAAAAAAAAAAATTTATTAGCGATTAAGGGATTAGAAGGTGGATGGTGGGATATACCGGTGGGGACATCCATCGAATTCTCGAATTCCAGATCCAGATCGAATTCCAGATCTACTCGAGCATGGAGGTACTGGGAATTGCGAAAACCAGCGCCAAGCGGAACCAATCCAGTGCGGCCCAGCCCTCACCCCCCATCCTTCCGTTGCGTGGTCTTACAATTGCACGCTCCAACAGCCGCCGTCAGCCCTCATGGATGAAGCCACCAGGAGACGGCATCCCTCGACCTCGCCCGTGGAACATGATGGGGCAGCAGTGGGACGGCCCATCAACAGGGAGGACCTCCAGGAAGGACATGACCGTTCCTGCAAGAAGGATGTGTCTACGCATGCTGGACACCCTGATATGGCAGATCGAGGGAAACGAATGCTATATGGACTGGAATACCACCATACAGGCAATTCAGGATGCTCGGGACACCTTGGCGGAATTTGGGATTCCCTTAACCTACACGTGGCCGCGTGTCCAGGGCCGTTTTGAAATAACTTTTACGGCCCAAACTGCTCCTGTATTGAAGGGGCGCGCAAAGGGAGAAAACATGGAGGAAATTCAGGCCCTTGCGCTGGTACGAGTACTCTGGCGGGTGCGTCAACATCTCGCTTTGACCTGGAATATCCAAACTGCTTGATGGAAGGGGCCAACAAAAGCAACAATGAAGACCTCCACATCTGAAGATTTGATTTTTTTTTTCTCCGGAATCATTATACATATATATATCTATATAACTCATGGAGTGTCAAAGTTTCCTTTTGGAAAAAAAAAAAAAAAAAAAAAAAAAAAAATATATATATATATATAGATAAATAAAATATATATATATTCATCACCAAAAGAGTTCGAGGAAACATTTCAATCCTGCTACGACGCCGACAGAAGGCATCCTTACCCCTGAAGGGAAGAGGAGGGAGTGACAGGAAAAACGTTGAACCGTATAATTCAATTCCTACTTTAACCTTCTTATCAGCATGAGAAAGCTTCTTAAATAGATTAATGTGGATGTTCCTTGTCCTGTTATTTCCCACCAGGAGCAGGGAATATTTCTTCTCGCTTGCTTGACATCTTTATGCGTTATGAATCTTTTTAGTAATTAGGGGCAAAAAGGGGGGGGGGGGGGAATTTTTAATCAAGATAGATTTTATTTTTGTTTATCAAGGGAGTTGAATTCGGAGGAGGATGCGTTTGGAAGGAGTGATGGTCGCGTTGGGGGTATGGCTGCGCGTCATACCCCAGATCTGCGATGGAATTGTGGGATACGAGTGTGGTTCATCCACCTCCAATATCACCACGGTGTCTCTCCTGGACGTGGACGAATGTGAGGTTGCCGTGCCGACGTTGAATGTGAGCTCTGTTCATATTCAATTTCTGCAGTTGAACGAGTTTACTTCGGTGCAAGTACGGCAATGTAAGGTGGAGATCAGGAGAACCGTCTTTCGCTGTGGGATGCATTCACACAGCAGTCTGATATCTGCGGGCAGTTATGTGGCCGAGGTCACCCACGAGTCGTGTAATCGGATGCATGATTACGGCTCCCTGGAAGTTGCACAGGCCCACCTATCCGGATTGAAGACCAACAACACGCGTTCGTATTCGGTAACGCTGGCAGGTAAGGTTGAGCCGAACGGAGCTTGCGAGGGAGTATGGTACTCCGATCCGTTCGGTGGTTATGGAACCGTTGCGGTACTAGGGGATATAAGCGTCACTTTGAAGGATTATAGAGCTCGGGTTGGTCTTGAGAATAATAAAGTCTATTTGAGTTCGGGTATGCGGTGTGAACTTAGCATGGGAAATTGTGTAGATATCGATGGTGGACCTAGTTTTTGGGATGCTGTGCCTTTGCACGATTGCGGGGATCATCAATATAGTGTATTATATGAAGGAATGGCACAAAAGGTAATTGGGGAGGGGTCGAAAACACTATACTCGTTAGTCCAGTCTGATGTTACGTTTGCACTTACCGCTTTGCCTCCAGTAAATGTGTGCGGTCAAATTTTGGTTCGCACTGAGCATCCGCGTCTTCTCATCCATGAAATTACCAACGGTGGGGGGTTTTTGAGACCAGAAAAATTGGACATCAGTAATATGGACATGTTCGCATATATTAATTCAAAATTTGTATTCGTAGAAAAACACATTCGTACAGAAATACAAAGTTTGTATACAGACGTAATAATGCATAAATGTACTCTGGAACGTGAAATGCTTAAAAATAGATTGGCTATAGCTACTCAATCACCAGATGAGTTCGCGTATTCTCTTATGAAAGGACCGGGGTACATGGCTGTATTGGCAGGGGAGGTGGTCCATATAATTAAATGCATCCCCGTTGAAGTAAAGATGCAACACATAAAGGAATGCTATAGTCAACTACCGGTAGTTTTGGATAATAATACTTATTTTATGTCACCTCGTACCCATGTATTGATGAGAACTGGAATGCAAATTACCTGTAACAAATTGGTTCCTCCCATGTACTATATAGATGGAGAATGGTATGGGATGAGCCCCGAACCTATGCTTGTTTTTCCTCCGGAGACGATTAAACCTATGACAAAACCAAGTTGGAAATATAAAGATACTCAGTCTCTTGCAGTCAGTGGCATATATACAGCAGCCGATTTAGATAAGCTCCGAGAGCATGTAATGTTTCCCGTTGAACAACCAGCAGTCCTCAATACGTTGGCACGTGGAATGACGGGAAAATCGGCAGTAAATCAAGGTGGTTCATTTGAAAATTTGTTGAAAGGTCCGGAAATAACCCTAATGGTAGAATCAGCATGGAATAAGACTTGGGATAAATTCATGATGTTTGGACACCTCAGTGCCGGGCTAATTGGAATAATAATAGTTTTTCGTGGAGTCAAGTTAGTGGTTGACAACTTGATTCATGGATATGCTTTGCACACCGTTTATGGCTGGTCCTTGTATCTACTGGGAGCTGTATGGGATTCGGTCACTGGGTTGTTGCTTCACCTAAAAGGAAAGGTTGGTCAGCAGGGTCAATCGGGGTCTGCTGCAGCTGCAGACGAGGAAACAGGTATCTTCCTTGGCACCACGCCTCCCTCCGAGGGCGGTGTTAGGGAAAAATTTGACCGGGAATCCGAAAAGGCATCAGTAAATAATCAGGACCCGAGTAAAGTAAAAACACAGAATGAGAATCGTGTTCTACCTGTAGGAGATGCAAGAACCACGTTGTATCCAGACTTAACTGGAACAAATGAAGTTTGATTTTCTCTTTCTATCATAATTATAGTTTGTCATTTGTCTTTCTTCAACAGTTATTATTTAATTTAATTACATTATTGGCCCTGATTAATATATTCTCAAGTAAATTGTTGCATAGATCATTCCTTTATTTTATTTTTTTTATTTTTTTTTTTTTTATTATTTTCTTTTAAATATTTGAAATGGCAAATTATTTTAGCTTCTGGTGTGAATGTGAATTTATAATCCTCCTTTCATATTAATTCTCTTTCCAAGAATTTCCGAAATATTCCTATGCGACTATCATTTGATCCTTAATTATGTTTGTGGTATCTCGTTCCAATCCTTATATAACCCTGAACCGAGATAAAAAAAAAAAAAAAAAAGATATTTTTAATTACGTTATAATTCAGTTATTATTTAGCCTAGATAAATTACAATTAATTTTTTTTTGTCAGCAATTTGAAAAATCTGAAGATAATAGCCTAGCCGGATAAATATTATTAAAAGTAGTATAAGTATATTCAAACAATATTACAAGATTAGGTGAAAAATAATTTGAGGAGCGATAAGGAGGGAATATTGTAAGGATTGGCATTCCATCTTTGGGTTTCCTTGTAAAAATCTACACGCTTTATGGTTCATACATATATTATTTTTATGTTATATTTAGCCCGTGTGATTCCAACTGAGCATCCCAAGGAAGGCCTCTCCGAGGTCGAGCGCCGTTTTTCAAAGCGACGCTCGTCTGAGGGGGGGAGGTGTTACGTCTCGTAACTTTCGGGTCCTGTACCCTTGGAAAAATTCACGTAAAGACTCTGGAGCAGGCAAACAGGGATGCAGGGCGAACGTTCGAAAAACCTGGAGGTCCATTATGCCCGCCTCGCGTAGTTGAGTGTCTATGAGCACTTTACACGTGGCCGGGTGGGCTCTCCAGTCACGCGGGTCGGAGCTCACGCGTCTAGAATATCGATATCATTGTCTAAACAACCGAGGAATATCTCTTGTTGTTTATTTAAATTAGGATCACCAGACGCAGAGTAATCTGACCCTAGCCTCGTGCAAAAGGCAGAGCGACTTCGAGCTGTAACGCCGAGGTGCTCACAGAAAGACCCTAAACACTAAGAGGTCCCTGCAGTTAAAGCCGCCTAGATGTCTGCGTTTTTCTTTGCTGAAGAGTCGGTAAACCTGAGAGCCATAGCTCTTGCAATGCGGAGTTGGGAGTCACACGTGGGCATCGGATGTTTTAAATAAGATAGGTACATGAGATCAAAGACAAAGGATGGATTGTCAATCCCGCGAAAGACCTCGTCCGTTAACTTGTTTTTTTTGGTGGTGCCAACTCCGGTGCGCACAGTTCGTCTTCTACCGTAAACAATCCAAGGAAGAAAGTGTTGGGTTGCAAACGAACGCTGTTGATTATAACTAAACCTACGTCATCGGTCGCCGGATAAAAATTGATAAACCAGCGACGATTGTATTTGCCGACGCGACCAGTGAGATCACCTTTCGGCAGAGCCAAACTTCTCAGGAACGACCACACCAACACAGTGCAACTGAGAAGGGAAGCGTATCCGAAGAGGATGAACGTAGCAGAATGGGACAGCCCGAGGAGAACGAGAACGATATACCGAAGCGACTCCACAGCGCGTGTACGGGAGAAGGACGGAACGCTGCAGCCTACAACGAACAACGCTACAGCGAAGGCACCTCGTAGCATGCGTAAGAAGTGGAGGAAGCGTCATAGCCAGCGCCGATCCACGCTACAGCAAAGGCACTCCATAGCACGGGCGGAAGAAAAGGATGAAGAACAAGGAAGCTACGCAAGGCGGGGGCGCAAGGAGGACAACATCATAGGCTTACGGACAGCAGAGGGAGGGCGACGGAACTATAGGAACTCTCCTCCCTCCGCCTGTGGACACCCCGACGTCCCCTTGATGACTCCTATGGTTTAGGAACAATAGGATTTAAATAATAATTGTTTAAGATACATACATATATATATGTATCTTCACATAATTACATGAACATTCATATTATAGTTGTTGGTTAAATTTAAGGTTTATTCCATTAGCTTCAGGATATTGTTAATTAATTATTTCAATTATTTCAAAGATCGAGATTTCTCTAAATTAATAAATGAAGTTTGTTAATTTACAAAAGTACATCCGCATTTTTAAGGTTGTCGAGATCGAAATCATTATCTTTGAAAATATATATTTTATTGTTTATCGTCTTCAATAATTATTAATTGTCAATTAACAAATCGTTGCCTTTGTAAAATTCAGGAGTTTTATGCAAATGAGATTTGCATTATTTACCATAGATCGAATAATTTATGCATAATCGATAATTGTTAATTATTAATATTGAGACCATGGCGTTAATAAGCTAGCTCTAAGACAAAAGGCATGGTGGGGACGACTGAATGAACTCTAGTGGGTGCCCCCTCTCAGGGGTTATCATTTGTATATCTTCAGATGTCTATATAAGATGTAGCCCTTGACGCGCTGCGTCAGTTCTGGTCTTCAGTTTTTTTTCGGTCATACGTTTCAATTCGCCGTTCAGAGTCACATTGGTTACCCGAACCTTTGTGGTAGTCGAACTTTGAAAATTTTGGTCATAGCCGCGTGAGTTAATAGTTCAAGTCCGTCGTTCCCCGGTCATTAGTGAATTTTAGCCAATTTGAAGTGTGAGATTCAGTGATCACCTGTGTGTTCTTGTATTGAGTTCAGTTTTTGTTTCAAAAATAAACCGCACTGTTTAAAGGAAAAAAATATCAAGTGTTGTGCCTTTAATTAATTACTGCACTCAACGATCACCCTACAACCGACTCCTGCCGCCGTTCTCGCTGAAACTTCCCGTCACCTTTGACGTCGCACCATCGGTTCCAGCTACCCGACCATCGTTTTTACATCCACCCTTCGGCCTTTACAGCAGTACCGGTAAGTCAGTTTTCCGTTTATTATCAAAGTCGAAGAAACACCCTTAGGCCTTTTCCCGAGCTTTTGCCCGAGAGGGTAGGCTCTAAACAAGGCCATAACACCCATCCGCCCTTTTAATTCACCTGTAATCTAGCGTAACAGGGAGAGCCTCACTCTCCTTTGCCTAGAGTGAATTTTCGGGAAAAACGGATCTGTGCCGTAACAACGCGATAACTTTTTCAATTTTCGAGATATTGAGCTCAACATTGGTATGAATGTGCGCTTTCATACACCGGTAACCCCTATTAAATTTGGTTAATATCGGTTGAACCGTAAAGATCTTATGATGTTTTGAATTTTTCAAAAAATTGACATTATCGCTCTATTGTAACTTTTGCAAAACTTAAGATAGTGAGCTCAAATTTTGTATATAAATGAAACAATATTCAGCCATTATATATGTATAATTTAGTGACGAACGGTATGAAATTTTTGATTTTATGGAATGTTGAATTATTTTTAAAAATATACATTATCACGTTCACTTTCGGAAACGCTCTAATAATCACGAAATAACGTAATAACGAAATAGAAAAAGCGAATCCACAACATGTATATTTATGTAATTAAAACAAGGATGCAAAGTAGAACCGTCCACATTGTTTCCTCATTATTTTTCGCATTTTACAAAGCTTCCTTTATGAGGAAGCCAAAAATTGAATAACATACTTCCTCAAAAAAGGTAGCTTTGTAAGAAGCGAAAAATAATGAGGAAGCAATGTGCAAGGTTCTACTTTGCATCCTTTTTATATTGCTCTACAATGTCTCAAAAGGATAATGGTGAAACGCTAAAACCTACCAAGGGAATAAATTTTTGTCCGCCGCGGTACATAGTTACGGCTGGTCAAAGTGTACATTTTGCAGATGCGCAATTCCATCTGAAATCGGCCAACGATAGACCTCGCATTTTTTTATTTGAATGAAACTTTTTTTACGCAAACTATATCTAAAAAGAAAAGACCCGTATTTTTTTGTTTGGCCGAACAAATTTTTTTAAACGAATTATGGGTTTTTCTATTTTTTTAAAAAAACGAGTTCATGGCGAAATTAAAAAATTAATATCTCCGGTTCTATTTGTCCTAGAAAGATGAACCAGAGCGCGTTTTAAAGTCAAAAGAATGAGAGTCCATAAAATAGTTTTGTAGAAATTATAAACTTGCAAATTATTATTGTTATTAACAATTGAAAAATAAAATAATTTTTTTCGAAAATTTCGGTATTTAAAAAAAATTAATTTTTTAAAATTATTCATTTCATCCCCTAACGCTTACAATTTTTTTTTGAGATGGAGATTTTATGGACTCTATTTTTTTTTATTTTATTTTATAACGCACTGAACGAGGCAGCGGGGCCTTATAAAATAAAAAAAATAGAGTCCATCAAATCTCCATAAAAAAAAATTGTAAGCGTTACGGGATGAAATGAAGAATTTAATAAAATAAATTTGTTTTTTAAATGCCGAAAGTTTCGAACCAAACTTTACTTTTCAATTGTTAATAACAACAGTAATTTGCAAGTTTATAATTACTTGAAAATTATTTTATGTATCCTCATTATTTTGACTTTAAAACGCGCTCTGGTTCATCTTCCTACGACAAATAAAACCGGAAATATTAATTTTTTAAGTTCGCCATGCACTTGTTTTTTTTTTTTTTTAATTTAACAGCCCATAATCTAGAAAAGAAATTTTTTGGCCATACAAAAAATGCAGATATGTTCTTTTTGGGTATAGTTTGCGTAAAAAAAAAAATTATAAACTTGCAAATTACGATTTTTATTAATAATTGAAAAGTAAAACAATTTTTTTTTCTAACATTTCGGTATTTAAAAAAAAAATCAATTTTATTAAATTCTTCATTTCATCCCATAACGCTTACAATTTTTTTTTATGGAGATTTGATGGACTCTATTTTTTTAATTTTATAAGGCACTGGACAAGGCAGCCGGTGCCTTATAAAACTAAAACAAATAGAGTCCATCGAATCTCCATCTCAAAGAAAATTGTACACTTTACCGGATGAAATAAAGAATCTAATTTTTAAAAAATTCGAAATTTTCGAAAGAAATTATTTTATTTTTAAATTGTTAATAACAATAACAATTTGCAAGTTTATAATTTCTAGAAAATTATTTTATGGACCCTCAAATATTGAATGGATGATATTGAAATTTCAATATCATCCAAATTCTCTTGCATATAAAAATGGTCAGTTAACTATGTTGTTGGTACTCGATGAATGCATAATATTTTTTTAAACCTGAGAATAACACTGGGATGATCTCTTTTATTGACAATGTCACTGACAATTTGTTCAGTGCAAAACATTCAGAAATGTGCTGCAAACACATCACATCGCCACTTCATAAGAAATAATACATATTTGAACACTTCTGATGATTGTTGATTCTGTTTTAAACATGGTTAATTGAAAAAAACGGCAAATGGCCAATGGAATTAAGCTAATAACATATTATGGACAAAAAATAAAAACGTCAATTAGAGGTTATGCCGCTCGAGTGTAGCAGACGTCAACACGCTGCGCATGCGATACGCATCAAGAGACGCGGTAGCGTCTCGAGACATGTACATTTACCTACTTTACCGACCGAAAAGACGAGACGCTCCAAGACTCTTTTACCGGAGACACCGTGTTTTAACCTTATTTCGAATGGCACACATCGTTAATATAAATAATTTAGAGTGCTTTGGGTACATCGCATGCTGCCGTTAGATGCAGTAATTAAAAATATTGCGATTGATACCAGAGAGAATGCTGTATTTATTTAGGATGTCGGAGATATGACCTAATAAACGATCTCGAAATCGTAATTTTTTGGTTTCGTCTCTCGTCCCTCATTTTTCGCACACTTTCCATAGACGTTAGAGAAGGCACTTAGAGAGGCAACATGAAGGCGGCGGTCAGAACGCAAGTAATGTGGCAGCCCGTCGGCACGTCTCCTGGTTAAATTAAGCCCTAGAACTGGTGACTGGGGTCTGGAAGAACCCCACGTGATTCGTAAAGTACGTATATTGTGAAAATAGGTCATGAGGTCTGGGGTTAATAATAAAATATGATCCAGAAACGTCTTTAAAAAAAAAGTTTATTTTTTTTATTGTGATACTATTCGAAACTTCTCATTGGGATTAAGGTGATGTGACACATGTTTTAAAACTGCAGGGAAACTGTAATCGGTATAAAAAACTGTAATCAAATCTACTCAGAGCCGATTAATATATTAGACGAAAGTAAATTAGGTTTTACTCCGTCGTAGATAGACGAAGTGAATACTAATTTGTAGATTTGATTATTACAGTTTTCGATACCCATTGCAGTTTTCGAACATGTGTCACATCACCTTAAGAATATTCACTAGCACTGTCATTCACTCGCGTTAAGGGCATGTGAAACGCCGACTGCGGTAATAAAAACTGTAATTAACGATTTTCATGCATACTTGCATTTGCAGCTAAACGAAACAATTAATTTACTGCGGATATCACCCGCGCAGTGAATGGGTTTCTTCGTTGAGCTGTAAATGCAAATACGCGTAAAAATGGTTCATTACAGTTTTTGATACCGACTGGGCTCGGCGTGAATGTCTCACATGCCCTAAAAAGATACATTATTAGAAAGAAAAAAAGAAAAAACCGTAACTTTGGACACAAGTGGCTCCAATGACTCTACAATGGTACTGAAAATGCCAATTTTTAAGACTGCAAAAATACATTGACATAAATGCGGCCCTTTGCTGGTCCGGTTGGGGCTTTTGCATCTGTCGGTAAGACAGGCGCAATCCTCAAGGCGCAAAATCTCATGGCGATTTAAGGACATTTGAAATATCGACTGCGGTAATAAAAACTGTAATGAATGATTTTCATGCATATTTACATTTACAGCTGAACGAAAATATGCGTATAAATGGTTCATTGAGACTGACTGGGCTCGGCGTAGTGTAACGGTATTTAGCCAATCACATTAAATTTAGAGGATTCGGAACTCGAGCAGGGGAAAAGATTAATAGTCAGACTGTTTTTATAGGTAAAAGTAGGGTTTATTCCTAATTAAATATTCAAATTACTATCCAAAGTAAATCAAGATCCGATGGGCTTCTGTGGCGCCATCTACCGTCACAATGATTACTCTCGCGGTCTTCCTAGCTCGCTCGCCGATACAATGTAAATATGAATTTATATACAATATAACTTATATCTACGCTTTTATGTGTTCTCCGTCAGTAGGGAATATCTCGATCCGATGTTACCCACCGATTCCAGCGGTCTACTACGCTACACTTGAGATCCTAGCTTACCCTCGCACGCAATTACCCATCACCGATCCACACTTCCTTGATCGATAATTGATCCCGGTCGGTATTTCAGGACGATAGATCGAAAAGTAGAGAATCTATGAGATGCTCTCTCTCACACCTGTCATGCCTCCCTATCCTCTCCACCCGCGACTTTCTCATAAAACACCTCCTAGTAAAATAGGAGCTCGGAGATCTCGTATCTTATTCTGCAACAATCCTTCCCTACAGACACCTGCTCACACTATCGCACACTCACACACTCGCTCGTAGGTATCCGCTGATACCGCCACTCACATTCAAATAATGCCCGCTTTGGACTCTTAATACTCCTTGATAGGAATAATAATCCTCTAAACGTAATACTCCTTCCGCTCGCTCGTGAACAATCTCTGTCCGCAGTTATTAACAATAAATCGGGGTCTTCACTGTTAGAATAGCCTCGCTTTTTCTATCCGGCCGGTAAGTAGGCGCTCCCGAGGTAAGTACCGGTCGCACCGGTGGTTCTTGGATAAGAGAGCGAGAGACCCGCGAACCCTACCCGCTCGACCGGGCGTCCCGCTCTCCCCACTCCTCTACTGCTTCCTATCTCGCGTGTCTCGCCGCCTTTTTCCCACGGTCCCTCGGCCTGGCCTTCGTGATCATCGTCACGTCTGCCCGCTCGCTTACCAACGGTCGCCGATGACCCCTGCTACCCGTCACCGTCGGTAGCCCGCTCTATTTATAAATACGGGCAAATGTGACTCTCTCCGTCGCATTGCCCCCCAGATCTATTCGAAATCGAATGGATTTTCCATTCTTAGAGAATCGATCTCTAATCCACCCCACCCTAATCTCTAATCCCCCCAACAAAAAGAAACCAAACCCGCGATGACGTTCATAAAACAAAAATAAAAAAAAAAACCCACAAAAAAAAAAAACCTTCCCCTGGGTTCCGAACCCCGGACCTTCAGAGTATCATTCTGCACCTCAGACCACTCGGCTATTCAAACTCTTCTTATCCCTCTTCCTCATTCCCCTCTCTTCATCCGCTCATGGCCCTTACCTACATCGTTTAACGTAATAATGGAGAAATGTGCAATTTCAGAAATACATTGACAATATTTTTACATGATTTTGTCCTTTTATTCCATTACCATCAAAATGTAGCATACATTTCTGGTGAATTTCCGATAATTACCGATTTTTTTTTTCTCTAGAATTTATTCGTGAAAATGTTAACTTTAAGATAAAACATTACGCGATATTTATAAATCGTTCCGTAACTCACGATTTAATATTTCTCGATCTACAGCCAGAGCAGAAACGATAAAATATCATTGAATTGAGTAATTAGCCCCTATATCATTATGTAAAAATATCCATGTACTAGAGAATCAATTGATTGTGAAGAATATGTGTGATAATCGATCTGAAATTATCGAACGCAATTTCAGAAATCAATTTCGAGAGTCCTAAACAATGCTATCCGTTGCAACTCATTATTAAACCGTTTTTTTCTTTTTTTTTCCCACCACCACTCCACAACACAGGGAATAAAATAGGGATGCCAAAACAATTATTCTCGTTTTTCCTCTCCTACTTATTACTCCTGCACCACCACTAATTAATCCTATTTACCTATGTGGTCTCTCCTCCCTTTTCCTCTCTCTCTTACTCGCATCTTTTCCCTATCTCTATCTTACTCTACCGCCGTCTCTCTCTCACGCATTACTTCCTTATTTCTATCTTATCCTATCACCATCTCTCTCTCGCGCATTTCTTCCTTATTTCTATCTTATTCTATCACCGTCTCTCTCTCGCGCATTACTTCCTTATTTCTATCTTATTCTATCACCGTCTCTCTCTCGCGTATTCTTTTCTTATTCCTATCTTATTCTATCGCTTACCTACCCATACCACTACCTGTAGTGTCTCTATGATACACACTACTCATCTCCCTTGCTCGCAATGTTTACATCTCTGGCTTCCCTTGACCGCTACGCGCTATTACTATATCTCCTGCCGCTCTTGTCACGCATACCCATGCAAGCTCTTCCCTTGATGTTCACGTACATCACGCACACCATCTCCCCACTTTCTTGATTTTCATCATTTTTCGAATCCTGCTTCTTGAGATCGCCGCTACTGCCCCCCGGCGCCTCGGGCGTCTTGTAGCGTTTACACAGACTCCCATGGAATTTCCCTCTCTCCTTCTCATCTTTCAAATCGACCAGCAAATATGTCGCGAGTCCCACGCATCTTTTTATGCGATAGGGTCCTTCAAAAAGTGGCATGAATTTCGAAGTCCTCTGCTGCAGCGGATCGGATACGTTGAGCGCCTTGACCAATACGAGCTCTCCTTCCTCAAAAGTTGCGAGCTTGTGGCGCGAATTAAATTTCTCGGCGCGTAACCGGCCTTTCCGCGCGATCCTTTCCTTTGCTAGAGCCCACTTCTCGTCCGATGTTTTCGGATTGACTTCCTCCCCCGCCATGATTGAGAGCACCCGATTCCATTCCCTGCAAGGCTTTTTCAAGCATTGTAGCTCCATTGGGGTAAATTCTGTGGTTTCGTGGTGCGTTTGGTTTATGCACTCTTGAATTCTTGGCACCCAGGCCGACCAACCTGAGTGGTTGTCGGGCAGCAGGATCCTGAAGTACCGACCGAGCTCCCGATTCACTCTCTCGACGATGTTCCCTTGAGGGTGGCGGATTGACGAGAAAACGGCGGTAATCTTCTCTTCTTTCAATTTGTTCAGCCAGTTTTTCGCCGTGAACTGGGTCCCGTGATCGAATTGTATCCTCTTCGGCTTCCCGTATCGCGGAATATAGTCCTGGAAAATCCTTTTTATCACGGTTGCCGTGTTGGCTTTCTTCATGGGGTACAGCACCACGTATTTACTAAATGCATCCAGGGTCACAAGGATGTGTTTAACCCCGGCTACCGATGAGGGCAATGGCCCGTAAAAATCGATCGACAACAGATCGCCCGGTTTTTCCGGAATTATCGTCTGCATTTCCGCGTAACAAGTCTGCACCGCTATTTTGTTCCGTTGACACGCATCACAAGTAGCTAATACTGCCCGGGTTAACCTCGCCAGATGAGGATAGGAAAAATCCTCATCGAGCATACGGAAACATTTTCCTGCCCCCAAATGCCCGTAAATTACATGGCATTCCCGTATCAATGGTTTGATTACACATTTTGGGACCACAATCCTCCACACTTGTGTCTTGGATAACCGCTGTAGAATACTTTTATTGAGCCGATAATTATTTCCCTTTTCGCCCTCTTTCCCCTCCTCCAGACCCTCGATGATGTCCTTCAGGTCCTCTTCTTCCCTTTGCAGCTGTGCCATGTCTTTTAATTGCTTCCGTAATTCCCTCGAGAGTTTCTCTGCTACCATTTTATTCAGAAAAACAATACCTTTCTTCTCCTCCAAGAACGTATCTCGTCCCGGTATCATCCTGCTGAGTGCATCCGCGGCAACATTCTTCGCCCCCGGAATATGGTCGACCTTGATATCATAATCTTGTATCGAGAGTACCCATCTCATCAATCTCTCACTACTAAAACGACAGGTTCTCAAGAAAATCAGAGCCCTGTGGTCTGTCTCGATTTGAATCTTCGCGCCTTTCAGGTACGTACGAAATTTTTCGAGGGCCCACACGATCGCCAACAATTCCTTCTCAGTCGTCATGTATCGCAGCTCGGGTCCCTTGAGGGTGCGACTTGCGTAAGTGATGACGGAAACCACGCTCCTCTCCTCACTTCCGGTTTCCTGCGCCAGTGTTGCACCGAGTGCATATCCGCTCGCATCCGTCTTTAGAATATACGGCTTGCTGGGATCCGGGAAAGTCAGTAGTATTTCCTCACAGAAAAGCTCCTTCACCCTCTCAAACTTCTCCTGAATTTCCTCGTTCCAGTGCCACTTGCTCTCTTTCCTCGTTAACGCATTTAAAAGAGCCGTCTCTTTTGCATGTTGGTTGGTGAATTTGGTATAATAATTCACCAGACCAAGAAAACCTCGCAGCTGTTTGATGTTTCTCGGTACTGGGAATTCCTTAATCGCTCTGACTTTTTCTGGATCTTGTTTTAGGCCCTCCGTTGTCAAGATATGACCCAAAAAACTCACTTCTGCCTTAAAAAAATGAGACTTGCTGAATTTCAACGTCATCCCGTGTTCTTGAAATCTTCGGAATAATATTCGGAGGTGCTCCAGATGTTCCTGGTGGGATGTCGACATTATTAACAAATCGTCGACAAAATTAATCACGAAGTCTAACCCTTTCAACACGACATCCAACGCGCGGACTAAGCTTGCCGTGCTGGTTTTCAAACCGAAAGGCGTGACGGTGAATTCATAGCATTTCCCGTTATGCTGAAATGCAGTGTACTTCCGGGAATCCTCATGCAACGGAATTTGCCAAAAACTGCTGGTGAGGTCGACCGTCGACATCACTTTTTTTCCTCCACAGCGTCGAAAAATCTCCTCGATCGGTGGAGCGTTGTTGTAGTCATTGACTAAATAATTATTCAACTCTCGCGCGTCCAAACACAGCCGCACGCTATTATCATCTTTCGTGACCGGCATAAGTGGGTTGATGTAGATGCTTTCTGATTTCTGGATCACGCCCACCCTCAACATCCGATCTATTTCCTCCTGCACTCGTCCGCGTTGTAATAGCGAGACCGGATATGATCTATGGAAGTATGGTTCCGGGTCTCTTAACAACAATCTATGCTCGTACTTCGTCATCCTTCCAGGCACTTTATCAAAGATTTCACAGGTTTCATCCACTATTTTTTCAAACTCGTTCACTATTTTTTCGTCGACATTTTCGCACTCACTCATCTTTTCCCAAAATTCTTCTCGTGTCAGCGATATGCTCGTTTCGCCTTCCAGATGATTTTCCACCCCGTACAGACTACAGATTTTTTCTGTGTTCTCCGCACTTATTGCTGTCGGATCCAATCGATGCCATTCTCCCTCTCGAAAGTGTGCTACGATATTATCATTCACCACCACGAGTTTTTCTCTTCCATCCACCGTTATCTTTAGTGAAAACATTCCGTTGATGCCAATAATTGCTGGCCTGGACAGTTTCGGTACAATCAAGAGCTGAATCATCGCTTTCTGGCCATACGTCGCCCCTTCCACCATGATCTGCTTCGTGACTCTTTCGACTACTCCGCTCATAGCTCCGCATACCTTTGTTCCCGTAACCGGAAGTATGGGGCATCCCTCAAATACTCCTTTATTTTCCAGATAGTATTTCTCCGAGATGGCATTCACTTGACTTCCGCAATCGATAAGAGTCAGCGCTGTCAAACCTTCTAAAGCCACTGGCAGTTCTGGGCACTTTGGGTGTTCTTCCTCGTACCATTTTCCACCTTCTTCTGTTTTCTCTTCCTGCAGAAATTCCCGAGGATTTTCCGTCATCGCCGAGTAAATCGCCAACTCCTCACACTGCATTACTCTCTTATAACTCGTTCCCGATGTCATCTGGGGCTTCACGGGCTCCTGCCCTCTTCCTGCAACCGTAGAGGCCTCAAGTTCTTCGACACGTTTGTCTCGTGCGTCACTCGTTCCTCGCGATCCAGGGCGCGCCTCCGAAGATTCCACCGCTGTTATCTCCACTTCTGCCTCTTCTCTCTCTCGTTCTCCGTCTTGCAGTCTGTTCCTCTGTCGCGATCTTCTCTTTTGTTCTCGCCGTTTCTTGTTTCTTCTCGTACGAAATCCTTTCTCTCCAATCCCCGTTGCGCCACGCCCACCTTCCTTCCTCTCTTCTACGGCCTCCATTCTCCTCTCTTCCTCTTCGGGCGCAACGGTTATTCGTTTCCCGGCCCGGTTTTCATCGCCTCGTACTGTCTTCTTATCTCTGGCGTCATGGTGGATTCAATGATTGGTCCCATTTTCTGTAGATCATTGATCTCCTGCGTTGGTGGAGGCGCCGACTCTCTCGGCGTCACCTCTCTTTGCCACGGCGTGCCGTGCTGTTGTGGCGGGTGACCCGGCGGAGGCGCAGCGGCGTACTGCCGTCCGGGAGCCTCGTATGCTCTTCCCTGTCCCCCTCCACCGTACTGACGTGGAACCGGATAATCCTGTCGTGGTGGGGCGCCTCCGTATCGTGGCTGTCCTCTATACGGCTGCATCCCGCCTCTGTTCATACTTCTTTGGCTATTCAGGGGTCCCGCCATATCGATGCTTTCTAATAGTTCTAGAAAGTCGCGCGTCGTCCTTATTTGTCGCACTCGCACCGCACTTCTTACTTCTTCATCAAAATGCCGGGTTAATTTCTGGATTATTATTTCATCAGTCATCTTCTCTGTGAGATCCCGAGCATTTCCGATAATCAATGTTGCATATTCCGCTCTTGTCCTCCTGTGTATGTTCGGGTCGTACATCCCAAATTCCAGGTTACTTCTGACCTTATTCTGAAGGTCCAGATTCCAGTATCGACCAGTAAACACGATCGAGAATGATACAATATCGTGCTCGTCTGGATTCTCTAGACTCCACCAATTTTCTGCTTCACCTGTCAGGGATTCCCTGAGGACATGTCGGATATCTGTCCCTTCTATCCCTGCGGCTTCACAATATTCCTGGAGGTTCCTCAAGTACCTCATGGGCCTTTCCTTACTGTCCGCCGAAAACTTTGGAATTCTTTGAGGCACGGCTTGCACCCTTGGGACTCCCGTGCCATTAAATGCACTCGTAAGTCCCCAGATTGTATTATTCGAGCCTGCCGTCAGTTTCTTTTCCATCTCCACCACTTTCTCAACCGCCGATTTGGCCAGATTTTCGCTCCTGTCGGCTCGCGTCATCGCTTCATTAATCATCCTTTTTATCCTGTCCCTCTCCGTTCTGTCCTTCCCAATCTCATCACAGATCGTTTTACTGGTGTCCCGTTGCACTTGTAGCAACATCTCTTTCACACTTTCGATCTTGTTGTCCGTACTCCTCTCCATCTCCGGAATCTTTTCTTCAACCAGCGTTTGAAGTCTCATTTCTAATGCTCCGGTTCTAGACCGACAGAGATCGTTTGCTCTTGTTATCTCCGTTGCCACCCTCACCTGGCATTCCTTTATTGCTTGCTGGTCCTCCTTCATCGCTCGCTGGTCTTCCTTCATCGCTCGCAGAAGGTTTATCATCTCTTCACCTCGGTCTCTGGACGTTCCGGCACCACTCGCCGATTGTGTCCGGTTTCTGACTCGTCTCGGTGGTTCGTATACCTCCTCCGGCTCGGATTCTTCCGGCGGATGGATATCCGACACCCGTCCGATATCCGCGCGATCTTTCCTTCGTCGGTCCTCTAGTAGCGCATCTGCAGTAGTCGAGTCCCATGTTAGGGAAACTCGACTAGTTTCCCTTGAATCGTTCTCCTCCGATTCCTGCACTCCTTTCGCGAACTCCGATAGAAAAGTGACGTGATTCTCGTCCCCACTCATCTTCGGCACTCCTCTCTCACTCTTCTCCCCTAAGAACCTCGTTTTTCGCTGTTCTCCTTTGTTATTTTTAGAGAAATAAAATTTTCCGCCGACGCCTGTGGATACTCTTTCCTCTCGACACCTCTTTTATCTCTTATTGCGCCTGTAGCACGTTGACCCGCAATACACGTTTAATTACCGACCGAGATTCCCCCTTACCTATCACAGTCTTTTCTCTTATATGCTCGAGTCCCTGTTCGGGCGCCAAATGTAACGGTATTTAGCCAATCACATTAAATTTAGAGGATTCGGAACTCGAGCAGGGGAAAAGATTAATAGTCAGACTGTTTTTATAGGTAAAAGTAGGGTTTATTCCTAATTAAATATTCAAATTACTATCCAAAGTAAATCAAGATCCGATGGGCTTCTGTGGCGCCATCTACCGTCACAATGATTACTCTCGCGGTCTTCCTAGCTCGCTCGCCGATACAATGTAAATATGAATTTATATACAATATAACTTATATCTACGCTTTTATGTGTTCTCCGTCAGTAGGGAATATCTCGATCCGATGTTACCCACCGATTCCAGCGGTCTACTACGCTACACTTGAGATCCTAGCTTACCCTCGCACGCAATTACCCATCACCGATCCACACTTCCTTGATCGATAATTGATCCCGGTCGGTATTTCAGGACGATAGATCGAAAAGTAGAGAATCTATGAGATGCTCTCTCTCACACCTGTCATGCCTCCCTATCCTCTCCACCCGCGACTTTCTCATAAAACACCTCCTAGTAAAATAGGAGCTCGGAGATCTCGTATCTTATTCTGCAACAATCCTTCCCTACAGACACCTGCTCACACTATCGCACACTCACACACTCGCTCGTAGGTATCCGCTGATACCGCCACTCACATTCAAATAATGCCCGCTTTGGACTCTTAATACTCCTTGATAGGAATAATAATCCTCTAAACGTAATACTCCTTCCGCTCGCTCGTGAACAATCTCTGTCCGCAGTTATTAACAATAAATCGGGGTCTTCACTGTTAGAATAGCCTCGCTTTTTCTATCCGGCCGGTAAGTAGGCGCTCCCGAGGTAAGTACCGGTCGCACCGGTGGTTCTTGGATAAGAGAGCGAGAGACCCGCGAACCCTACCCGCTCGACCGGGCGTCCCGCTCTCCCCACTCCTCTACTGCTTCCTATCTCGCGTGTCTCGCCGCCTTTTTCCCACGGTCCCTCGGCCTGGCCTTCGTGATCATCGTCACGTCTGCCCGCTCGCTTACCAACGGTCGCCGATGACCCCTGCTACCCGTCACCGTCGGTAGCCCGCTCTATTTATAAATACGGGCAAATGTGACTCTCTCCGTCGCAGTAGATCTCACATGCGCTGAACTTATTATTAACAAGAAAAAAAGAAGAAACCGTAATTGTGGATACAGGTGGCTCTAATGTCTCTATAATGATATTGAAAATGCGAATTTTTAAGTCTGTAAATATACATTGGCATAAATGCAGCCATTTGCCGGTCCGGGGATGTTTCGCATCTGTTGGTAAAACAGACGCACATTGCAAATGGATCAGACGCAAATTTTAAGTATGCTGCGCACATTTCTGTTATTTTTCACAATTAAGAATGATCTCCATCGTTGTTTGTTGCATCCTCCCTAGATGTTACGGCGTCTGCTCGCGTCCCTATAGGTATTATTAAGTCGGCTCTTCGTCTTTTTAGAATCCCAAGGAAGTTCGTCGAAACGAAAGAGTAAAATCGCAATTCCGAATTATTTAACTATTAATTATTACAGAAATCTGTAATTTTGAAAAGAAAAGATACAAGCGTATGCTGTTTGTCATTGAGTCACCGGTTGAGTGTTTTCAAACATATCGCGTCGCTACGCCTCTAGCTTGTGACGCGCCATGAGGTTGCGCCTTGAGGAATATCGTCTGTTTTACCGACGTCACATCCCTTATCGACTCGGCAACCGGTCGTATTTATCACGATGTATGTTTTTGCAGATTTTTAGTTATTTTATAGAATAACTAGGTCCACGTGTGTTAACGATTTCAGTTTCATTTTTCATACTTATTTTTATATATCTTTTGGTTAGTCGCGAAGGAATAACAGTTCAAATGAATATTTGATTTGGTGAGATAACTTTAAAACATCAGTGCAGTATCGAGTGCGTTTGTCAATCAGTATAAACTTTGAAAAAAAGTAGTGAAATCCCCAAAAAAACCGTTTCGGGTAAAAATTTGAGACATGTACATTTACGTGATCAATCCCAAAAAAAAAATCAATATCCCAAAAAAAATCTGTCAAAAAAAAAATCTTCAGTGACATTACTGTTTACCCCAAAAAATACTGTCCATCTAAAAAAATCACTGCGGGTAAAAAGACTAGTCCAATATTTACTGTCTACTGTGAATACTGTGAAAAAAGTTTTGAAATAAACGGAAAACATCTGCAGCATGTACAGCCAAGTACACTGCTCGTCATCAATGCCTGGATTTGACAGTTCTCGAATTATTCGGGCTATTCGTGTGTGTGTGCTATTGTCACTTGTCGAAGTTCGGTGAAGATCGTACGAGTTTCACGTCGAACTGTCATGTGAACAGCTGAGATGACATAACCCACTCAGTCGTCGCTCCGGCGATGTGACGTCAGGCGGGTTATGTTGCCACATGTTATGTTTATGCATTTTATATTTATGCCACATGGTTATGTTTCCTCTCCACTGCCTCCGCTAGAAACGATAGTTAATTAAGATACTTATCCTCAAGCACCCAAGAAAAATCCTCCAATGCAATACATTCAGCCTGTCGAGTGGAACAATGAAAAAAAAAAATCCATTACACGAGTTAAAAAATGAGCACTCGGAAAATTTAGCTGAGGTAATGGGATTCTCTGTCTGCAGCACAAAATGTAAATGTCCTGCAGGAAAAATGTAAATGTCTTTAGGTCGCCTGTTCTAAACGTTAATTTTTTTTTTCAAATGTCCTGGAGGATTTTCCTCTCCACGTCTTCCGCTAGTCCCGAGTGTTAATTAAATTTTTTTAAAAATGTCCTGGAGGATTTTCTTCTCCTGAACCCCCGTCCAGTCGAACCGACCTCTGATGCAATACTTTTAGCCTGTCGAGAGGACCCATGAAAAAAAAAAACAAATTCCATTGAATGAGCTAAAAATTCATCGCTTGGCGAATTTAGCTCAGGGAATGGACTTTTTTTTCCTTTTTTCTTTCCGAGTCAAATCTGACTCAATACTCATTCTCAAGCACCCTAGAAATATCCTCTGATTGCAATACATTCAGCAATTCGAGAGTAACCACGAAAAATAACAAAAATTCCATTACACGAGTTAAAAATCAAGCGCTTGGAATATTTAGCTCAGGCAGTGGGATTTTCTGTCTGCATGGAGTTTTTAGATTTACTGTTACTGTTATTTCTTACCGTGTAGTGATTATTTCTTTCTAAAAAAAAGCAATTCTTCTAAATTAAAGCAATTCCTCTAAAAAAGCAATTCTTCATTCTAAAAAAAAAGTCAAGAGTAACACTCTTGACTTTTTATGAATTGCTTTTCTAAGCAATTAAAAAAAGTAATAAAAAAGGTAATTAGTAATATAATAATTAGTAATTAGTAATAAGTTTAAGTAATAAAAAAAGCAATTCATAAAAAGTCAAGAGTGAGTAATGAGTAATGAGAACACTCATTACTTTTTATGAATTGCTTTTTTTTATTTCGCGCACAGAGCCAAGTGAATTTCGTTGCATACGTAAACGATCTAGCATCGAAATCACAACCTGAATACAAAAATTGTACAGGCATCATGAAATTCACTTTCTGAATGAACAGATCCAATAAAATGTCATATTTCCATACTTATTTTTTTTTTTTTCAATTTCTACATGTTTCCAGATGAATTTATTTGCGCTCGCAATTTGTCCACTATCGGTGTGGCAATCTGTTTCAAGAAGTGGCAAACGCACTATTGAATTCACTTTCCGCATTAAAAATCCAACATTGGTTCCGAAGACTTTAACATTACAAGTTTTTTTTTAAATCTCTACATGTTTCCAGATGAATTCAGCCGCGATCGCGATTTTTTTACTATCGGGGTGGCAACCTGTTTCAGGAAGTGGCAAACGCGCTATTGAATTCACTTTTCGCATTAAAAATCCAACATTGGTTCCTAAGACTTAAACATTACAAGTTTTTTTTTAAACCTCTACATATTTCCAGATGAATTCAGCCGCGATCGCTATTTTTTGACTATCGGGGTAGCAACCTGTTTCAGGAAGTGGCAAACGTACTATTGAATTCACTTTCCGCATTAAAAATCCAACATTCGTTCCTAAGACTTTAACATTACAAGTTTTTTTTTAAATCTCTACATATTTCCAGATGAATTCAGCTGCGATCGCTATTTTTTCACTATCGGGGTGGCAACCTCTTTCAAGAAGTGGCAAACGCACTATTGAATTCACTTTCTGCCTAAAAAATCCAAATACAATAGTCCATTTGCCACTTCTTGAAAGAGGTTGCCACCCCGATATTGAAAAAATAGCGATCGCGGCTGAATTCATCTGGAAATATGTAGAGATTTAAAAAAAAACTTGTAATGTTAAAGTCTTAGGAACGAATGTTGGATTTTTAATGCGGAAAGTGAATTCAATAGTCCGTTTGCCACTTCTTGAAAGAGGTTGCCACCCCGATAGTGAAAAAATAGCGATCGCTGCTGAATTCATCTGGAAACATGTAGAGATTGAAAAAAAAAACTTGTAATATTAAAGTCGTCGGTACCAATTTTGGATTTTTAATGCGGAAAGAGAATTCAATAGTGCGTTTGTCACTTCTTGAAAGAGGTTGCCACCCCGATAGTGAAAAAATAGCGATCGGGGCTGAATTCATCTGGAAATATGTAGAGATTTAAAAAAAAAACTTGTAATGTTAAAGTCTTAGGAACGAATGTTGGATTTTTAATGCGGAAAGTGAATTCAATAGTCCGTTTGCCACTTCTTGAAAGAGGTTGCCACCCCGATAGTGAAAAAATAGCGATCGCGGCTGAATTCATCTGGAAATATGTAGAGATTAAAAAAAAAACTTGTAATGTTAAAGTCTTAGGAACGAATGTTGGATTTTTAATGCGGAAAGTGAATTCAATAGTCCGTTTGCCACTTCTTGAAAGAGGTTGCCACACCGATAGTGAAAAAATAGCGATCGCTGCTGAATTCATCTGGAAACATGTAGAGATTGAAAAAAAAAACTTGTAATATTAAAGTCTTCGGTACCAATTTTGGATTTTTAATGCGGAAAGTGAATTGAATAGTGCGTTTGTCACTTCTTGAAACAGGTTGCCACCCCGATAGAGAAAAAATTGTGGTCGCGGCTGAATTTATCTGAAAACATGTAGAGATTAAAAAAAAAACTTGTAATGTTAAAGCCTTAGGAACGAATGTTGGATTTTTAATGCGAAAAGTGAATTCAATAGTCCGTTTGCCACTTCTTGAAAGAGGTTTCCACCCCGATAGTGAAAAAATAACGATCGTGGCTGAATTCATCTGGAGACATGTAGAGATTGAAAAAAAAAACTTGTAATATTAAAGTCTTAGGTATCGATTTTGGATTTTTAATGCGGAAAGAGAATTCAATAGTGCGTTTGTCACTTCTTGAAAGAGGTTGCCACCCCGATAGTGAAAAAATAGCGATCGGGGCTGAATTCATCTGGAAATATGTAGAGATTTAAAAAAAAAACTTGTAATGTTAAAGTCTTAGGAACGAATGTTGGATTTTTAATGCGGAAAGTGAATTCAATAGTCCGTTTGCCACTTCTTGAAAGAGGTTGCCACCCCGATAGTGAAAAAATAGCGATCGCTGCTGAATTCATCTGGAAACATGTAGAGATTGAAAAAAAAACTTGTAATATTAAAGTCTTCGGTACCAATTTTGGATTTTTAATGGGGAAAGTGAATTGAATAGTGCGTTTATCACTTCTTGAAACAGGTTGCCACCCCGATAGAGAAAAAATTGTGGTCGCGGCTGAATTTATCTGAAAACATGTAGAGATTAAAAAAAAAACTTGTAATGTTAAAGCCTTAGGAACGAATGTTGGATTTTTAATGCGAAAAGTGAATTCAATAGTCCGTTTGCCACTTCTTGAAAGAGGTTTCCACCCCGATAGTGAAAAAATAACGATCGTGGCTGAATTCATCTGGAGACATGTAGAGATTGAAAAAATAACTCGTAATATTAAAGTCTTAGGTATCCATTTTGGATTCTTAATGCGGAAAGGGAATTCAATAGTGCGTTTGTCACTTCTTGAAAGAGGTTGCCACCCCGGTAGTGAAAAAATAGCGATCGCGGCTGAATTCATCTGGAGACATGTAGAGATTAAAAAAAAACTTGTAATGTTAAAGTCTTAGGAACCAATGTTCGATTTTTAATGCGGAAAGTGAATTCAATAGTGCGTTTGCCACTTCGTGAAAGAGGTTGCCACCCCGATAGTGAAAAAATAACGATCGCGGCTGAATTCATCTGGAAACATGTAGAGATTGAAAAAAAGAAACTTGTAATATTAAAGTCTTAGGTATCAATTTTGGATTTTTAATGCGGAAAGTGAATTCAATAGTGCGTTTGCCACTTCTTGAAAGAGGTTGCCACCCCGATAGTGAAAAAATAGCGATCGCGGCTGAATTCATCTGGAAATATGTAGAGGTTTAAAAAAAAACTTGTAATGTTTAAGACTTAGGAACCAATGTTGGATTTTTAATGCGAAAAGTGAATTCAATAGCGCGTTTGCCACTTCCTGAAACAGGTTGCCACCCCGATAGTAAAAAAATCGCGATCGCGGCTGAATTCATCTGGAAACATGTAGAGATTTAAAAAAAAACTTGTAATGTTAAAGTCTTCGGAATCAATGTTGGATTTTTAATGCGGAAAGTGAATTCGATAGTGCGTTTGCCACTTCTTGAAACAGATTGCCACACCGATAGTGGACAAATTGCGAGCGCAAATAAATTCATCTGGAAACATGTAGAATTTGAAAAAAAAAAATAAGTATGGAGATATGACATTTTATTGGATCTGTTCATTCAGAAAGTGAATTTCATGATGCCTGTACAATTTTTGTATTCAGGTTGTGATTTCGATGCTAGATCGTTTACGTATGCAACGAAATTCACTTGGCTCTGTGCGCGAAACAAAAAAAAAGCAATTCATAAAAAGTCAAGAGTCTCTTGTTACGAGTAAGAGTCTCTAATTACCTTTTTGATTACTTTTTTTAATTGCCTAGAAAAGCAATTCATAAAAAGTCAAGAGTATTACTCTTGACTTTTTTTTTAGAATGAAGAATTGCTTTTTTAGAGGAATTGCTTTAATTTAGAAGAATTGCTTTTTTTTAGAAAGAAATAATCACTACACGGTAAGAAATAACAGTAACAGTAAATCTAAAAACTCCATGCAGACAGAAAATCCCACTGCCTGAGCTAAATATTCCAAGCGCTTGATTTTCAACTCGTGTAATGGAATTTTTGTTATTTTTCGTGGTTACTCTCGAATTGCTGAATGTATTGCAATCAGAGGATATTTCTAGGGTGCTTGAGAATGAGTATTGAGTCAGATTTGACTCGGAAAGAAAAAAGGAAAAAAAAATCCATTCCCTGAGCTAAATTCGCCAAGCGATGAATTTTTAGCTCATTCAATGGAATTTTTTTTTTTTCATGGGTCCTCTCGACAGGCTAAAAGTATTGCATCAGAGGTCGGTTCGACTGGACGGGGGTTCAGGAGAAGAAAATCCTCCAGGACATTTAAAAAAAAATTTTTAATTAACACTCGGGACTAGCGGAAGACGTGGAGAGGAAAATTCTCCAGGACATTTGAAAAAAAAAATTAACGTTTAGATCAGGCGACCTAAAGACATTTACATTTTTCCTGCAGGACATTTACATTTTGTGCTGCAGACAGAGAATCCCATTACCTCAGCTAAATTTTCCGAGTGCTCATTTTTTAACTCGTGTAATGGATTTTTTTTTTTCATTGTTCCACTCGACAGGCTGAATGTATTGCATTGGAGGATTTTTCTTGGGTGCTTGAGGATAAGTATCTTAATTAACTATCGTTTCTAGCGGAGGCAGTGGAGAGGAAACATAACCATGTGGCATAAATATAAAATGCATATACATAATATGTGGCAACATAACCCGCCTGACGTCACATCGCCGGAGCGACGACTGAGTGGGTTATGTCATCTCAGCTGTTCACATGACAGTTCGACGTGAAACTCGTACGAACTTCACCGAACTTCGACAAGTGACAATAGCACACACACACGAATAGCCCGAATAATTCGAGAACTGTCAAATCCAGGCATTAATGACGAGCAGTGTACATGTGAAAAAATACTTGAACAGTATTATTGTTTATCCTAAAAAGTACAGTGGGTAAAAGTTTGGAACAGTATACAGTTTACACATACAATCAGTTTTAAAGTTAAACAAAAACATCTGTAGCATATATTGATAAGTACATGTGTAGCATATTACAATATTCTTCTTCATAAGAAGAAATAATAAAAAAAATAGCAAATAAATGAAAAGTTGATTACAAAAATAAATTAGACCTCAGTACATGACGAGTTTTTATACTTACTCTTGATATAAATATCCAAAATGGTCCAGTTAACGGCATTTTGCTAACTCGCCAAGTACTGAGGTCTAATTTATTTTTGTAATCAACTTTTCATTTATTTGCTATTTTTTTTATTATTTCTTCTTATGAAGAAGAATATTGTAATATGCTACACATGTACTTATCAATATATGCTACAGATGTTTTTGTTTAACTTTAAAACTGATTGTATGTGTAAACTGTATACTGTTCCAAACTTTTACCCACTGTACTTTTTAGGATAAACAATAATACTGTTCAAGTATTTTTTCACATGTACTTGGCTGTACATGCTGCAGATGTTTTCCGTTTATTTCAAAACTTTTTTCACAGTATTCACAGTAGACAGTAAATATTGGACTAGTCTTTTTACCCGCAGTGATTTTTTTAGATGGACAGTATTTTTTGGGGTAAACAGTAATGTCACTGAAGATTTTTTTTTGACAGATTTTTTTTGGGATATTGATTTTTCTTTTGGGATTGATCACGTAAATGTACATGTCTCAAATTTTTACCCGAAAGGGTTTTTTTGGTCAAACTATCATAACGCATGCCCCGTTATTCGCGCGAATTCAAATATGATGTAAATGTTACTTGTTGCATTGGTGACATCACACTGTCATTCCATCGTTTATATCGCGTTTCACTAATTGTTTTTAAAAATGGTAAACAGATAAAAACTTATTTACAAATACGTAATTAATTTTTTTATCTATAGAAAAAAATCATTAAAAAATAGGCATGTTACAGAAGTCGGCAATTTGTCGGCTTTATGTCTAAGATTTTGAAGGTTCAGAGGTCACACTTAACTAAGCAAAACTTCAGAAAGAGAAAAAAAAGAAAATTATTAAATAAAAAAAATTCAACACCCTTAGTTATTTTGTGTAAAAAAAATCGGCCTTAATGTCCGCATATAAAAACAATAAATAAATAAAATAGTTTCAAATTCCAAAATAATATTCTGATAATTTTTTACGATTTTTGAGAAAATAAAACAAAAATGGTACCTTAGAACTTCGCCATTTTTGTGAATTTCGGCTTATAACTTTACTAACACAGATTACATGGAAATGAACATTTTTACAGAAAAAATAAATCGATTTTTTTTACATTTTTGACCTGACTCCCCCCCCCCCCCCCCCCCCTAACTAAATGCAGGGTTATAAATCTATAGCTGGGAGAAGTATGAATTTTGCAGATGCAGAAATCTTTATTCATTCTTTATGTGTATTTTTTCCATGCAAAATTGTTTTTGTCACTTACCACGTGCACGGCATAAGGGTGATCTCACATGGGTGGTTTTGCAATTCGAGATTTCGCCTTCTCGAGATCATACTTTCCGTGATCTTTAACTAATCCGTATTGTATCCCGGACGAATTAGTCGTAAACGATTCCATTGTTCTTTTCGACAGCATCCACTATTAACCACTAACACTTCTTCTTCTTCTTCACAATGTTTTTATACTGTCACACGTACGAATAGAGAGCACCAATATGGCAACAGGATTAAGCTTGACAGCAAATAACCGACTGTAAATTTATTTTCAAGCCACTTGTTCGCATGACAACCTTCTGCATGCGTTATTGAGACTTGACTGATTGTTTATACTCGTGCTTCTCGTGCTTGCTAAGTGTGGCGTAAGCGACACTTCTCAGCAAGGGGAGGTGAAACGAGTGCGAGAGAGATAGCAAATAAATTTCGGAAGAATAATACTACGAAACTCGATTGTTTTCGGGAAAAAGAAATCTGTCGCTCGGTGCAAAATTAAATTACGCTTTTGGCGAAGACCATTACAAATCATTCTAGGTATATCTTATAATTTTACAAAAGAATCCTAGTGCTGAAATCTGCCTCTGCGCTAGTCGAATGAGTCAACGTGCTCGCGCCAAGTTTCGTGTTGCGGCGAGCACATCGATTCACTCGTTCACGCAGTACCAAAGGCACATCTCGTTCTCTATTGTTATCGAGGCCCACAAAATAATGAGTTGAAACATCGCATTCCTTGTGTGAAAAGTATTTAATGCTGTAACGTCCGGATTTACATTACTAAAAATGTTATTATTATTATTATTATTTGTAAATTTTTTTTAAAACTATTTTCCAAATAATAATAATTATCATTATTATCTTATTACTAAAATAAGATATTAGTAAATTCATGACTATTTCGTAGACCACGATAACGATAGAGAACGGGATAACCTTTTGGCAGTGCGAGAACGAGTGGCAGAGCCAGATCGGTTTCTTTTGTAAAATAAACCGATCTGGCTAGAATAACTTGTAATTGTTTATTCGTTAATTCACAAGGATTAAAATGTGATCTAAACGAAACTTAAAAAAAAAAAAAATTTTCAACTTGCCGTGGTTGCGACAAGAACAAAGGAAATGTTACCGACTCATGGTTGATATCACATATATAAATGTCCATTAATTCAAGAAGTATATTTTACAGTACAATTTGTATTTTAGTTATTGTTTCATAATAATAACTTTTAGTAATTATAAAATTATGTGTAAACATTCGAATTGCTGAAAAACATACTCATTTTCGCTCAAATCTTGGAAGAAATAGTGGAAAAAATGGAAAAGCACAGTCCCTCAATACTTCCTTAATGCAATAATTATGTTTTTTCATTATTACCCAAAGATTTCTGTAAAATTTTGTTAAATATTAATAGTTTTTGCAGCTGTTCAAAAGTTTACACATTGTATAATATTATAATCGCGACATACTATTATTAGAATATGATGATGATATAACAAATCGAATCATCAACTTTATTACTATATATGTGTTAGGCATGCACAACTCTGGTTGGTATCTATTTGTTGAGAAATGTGCATAATTACGTCCGGGCTTACTTTAGTAAAAATACAATTGTTATTATGAAGGAAATAATTTTTTTATAAAAAATAATAACAATTGAATATAATTTCAAAATTTTTATCACGAGAAGAAGGCGGAGTTAAAGTCATGACTACTTCGTGGACTTCGATAACAATAGAGAATACAATATGCCTTTGGGAACTCGCGAACAAGTGAGTCGACGTGCTCGCTGCAACACTGAGCTTCGGGCGAGCACGTCGACTCACTCACCTACAGGAGAAGCAGCTTTTAGATCTTGGATTATTTTGTAAAATAAAATCAACTGACTAGAATAACTTGTAATTTTTTATTTTTTTTTATTTACAAGGAAAAGAACATGATCTATCCGAAACTTTTTTTTTAATGACTTCTTTTTACCTTTTGCCGTAGTAGCGATAATAACAAAGACAATGCATAAATATATTTTTGTTGAGAAATATGCATTATGACGTCCGGGCTTAATTTAGTAAAAATTCCATTTTTAATATTAGTTTTTTTTATTTGGTAAATAATTATTTACAAAAACAATTGTTTTTAAATAATAATAAATGAATTTTTCCTAAGATAAGCCCAGACGTCACGGCGTCAAATCATTGTCACACTAGGTATGCGGTGTAAATTTCTGATTATTGCGTCGATCTCGATAACAATAGAGAACGAGATATTCCTTTGGCACCGCGTGAACGAGTGAGTCGATGTGCTCGCGGCAACACGAAGCTTGGCGCGAGCAAACCGACTCACTCGCCTAGAGGACAAGCAGCATGACAAGCACTGTGTTTCTTCTGTAAAATAAAACAATGTCGCTGGAATAACTTGTATTTTTATATTTTATAATTCACAAAGATCAAAACATGATCTTTCCAAAACTTTTTACAAAACTACTGACTGTTTTGCCGTAGTAGCGACAAGAACAAAGACAATGTTATGAACATATTGTTGTTAATTTTATTTTTTCGGTTGGAAACTAATTATTTACAAAAACAATTACTTTTAAATAATAATAATGATTGAGTTTTTCCTAAAATAAGCCTAGACGTAACGGCGTTAAATCATTGTCACACTTGGTATGCGGTGTAAAATTCTTGTTATTACGTGGATCTCGATAACAATAGAGAACGAGATATTCCTTCGTCACTGCGAGAACGAGTGAGTCGATGTGCTCGCCGCAACACGAAGCTTGGCGCGAGCACACCGACTCACTCGCCTAGCGGAGAAGCAGTTTTCAGCCCTCTGTTTCTTCTGTAAAATCAAACTATATCGCTAGAATAACTTATATTTTTATATTTTATACTTCACAAGTACGACAACATGATCTTCCCGAAAGCTTTTACAAATCTACTGACTGCTTTGCCGTAGTATCGACAAGAACAAAGACAATGTTATTATATAGACAATGTTATATTGTTGGTATATTTTTGTTGAGAAATATTTATTGTGACGATCGGGCTTCATTGAGTAAAAATTTTATTTTTAATATGATTTTTTTTAAATCGGGAAATTAATTATTTACAAAACCAATTGTTTTTAAATAATAATAATAATTGAGTTTTTTTCTAAAATAAGCCCAGACGTCACGGCGTTAAATCATTGTCACACAAAAATATACCAACAATATTTTCATAACATTGTCTTTGTTCTTGTTGCTACTACGGCAAAACAGTCAGTAGTTTTATAAAAACATTTGAAAAGATCATGTTTTGATCCTTGTGAATTATAAAATATAAAAAGTTATTCTTGCAACAGCGATTTATTTTATAAAATAAATTCAGGGTAGAAACCTGCTTCTCCTCTAGGCGAGTGAGTCGGTGTGCTCGCGCCAAGCTTCGTGTTGCGGCGAGTACATCGACTCACTCGTTCTCGCAGTGACAAAGGAATTTCTCGTTCTCTATTGTTATCGAGATCCACGCAATAACAAAAATTTTACACCGCATACCTAGTGTGTCAATGATTTGACGCCGTGACGTGTAGGTTCGGTTTTGTAAAAATCCAATTATTATTATTATTTAAAAACAATTGTTTTTGTAAATAATTATTTCCCAAATAAAAAAAAATGATATTAAAAGCGAAATTTTAACTAAATCAAGCCCGGGCGTCACAATGCATATTTATCAACAAAAATATACCAAAAATGTGTTGATACATTATCTTTGTTATTATTGCTACTACGGCAAAACGGTGCAGGGGCGGATTTACCAAAACTGCTGCCCTAGGCTCGAAAGAAATTGCCGCCCTTTCTGTAATACGTGGGTTCAGTATATACATGGGGAATTCATATTTTTTTTTGGCTGACGTCGTGGTACACGGAGAATCAAGAACACTATCCGAATCGGTTACATTTTTCTCAGGCCTAACGTGAAACGAATCCAATTTACGGGTTTTACGAATCACATTTTCTTCGTTTTCAATCCTTTCTCTAGCACGTTTTCTGTACTCTGCGCCACTAAGTTTTCTTCCGTTACTCATTTTAGTTAATCAGATTCGGATACACTCATGTTTCGCAAAAAATGCTGGTAAAACTAAGAATAATGTTTAGGAACCCGTCCGCACTTACGAGCGTGTTACCGCTACTAGCTCATGCGCTAGTGTTTCTGCGAACTAGGCGGCAAGATGGCAGGAACAAGTTTGAGCCTGTTGTAGCAAGTCGAAACGTACATTGTATCACAGTATCCTCTATTCCTCTATTAAAAAAGACTTTGCACATCGAAAGTCGAAATATCGATAACTGAAGCCTGTTTTAAATATTCCGATTGGTCGTCGATGGCTTTGACATAAAGTCAACTTCAGACAATTATGATCGCTGCAGAGTTACGTATCGCGCGCGTTTTGAATGGCTGTATTTTTTGCAGTTGTGGAATAGAATACATTTTTCTTACCGTAAACAAAAGACAAGGCACATCGAAAGTCGATTATGTCGAAATAATGAAGCAGAAATAGAGTCACGTAGAATCACGAATCGTATAAACGTGCAATTATCATGTTTTGCCATAAGAAATAATAAATGCAAAGAAGATTGGATTTGTGTGTTATAAATTGTGAAAAACCGCAATGCAAGGAAATACCGAAAAATATATTTTGAATAAAACAAAAAATTAAGTCACATTTTTTTTGTTTTGTTTTTTGAAATGTTGAAAAACTTTCGAATTTAAAAATTTTTCCAGCACGAAGAATTTGCCGCCCCCGAAAATTTGCCGCTCTAGGCTCCAGTCTACTCAGCCTATTGGTAAATCCGTCCCTGCAAAACAGTTAGTCGTTAAAAAAGAAGTTTCGGACAGATTATGTTCGTTCCCTTGTAAATAAAAAAAAAAAAAATTACAAGTTATTCTAGTCAGATCATTTTATTTTACAAAATAAACCAAGTTCTGAAAGCTGCTTCTCCTGTAGGCGAGTAAGTCGACGGGCTCGTGCCATGCTTTGCTTTGCGGAACTCGTTAGCACTGTGCCGAAAATAAAATTATCGTTCCAAAACATAAATGAATGAATTTGTTCGAATTTTCGTAGTATATATGAATCACAATATGAAACCTTGTACTATTTCTTTATATTAACAACACTACAAACTGAGAGAAATGTTATAAAAGGGTGTAATAAGGTTTTTATAGTTACAGGAAAAAACGCTACAAAAATGAGTGTTGGAATGTTTAATTAAATAAATATCTACCTATGTTTTTATTGCACTGTTTTTTTTTCACTCAATTATCTAGCCATTTCTTAATGTTTTTAGGGACATAATACTTTCATAATTTTTTTATCTTTCTCTTTTTTTTTAAATTTTGTAACGACGATGAAAATTCTTTCTTTCGAACTGGTGTATTTTATTTCGTAATCGGAAAACAATTTAATTTTGATTATTTCCTGCAGTTCATTTCAGGAAATGGGGTGTTCTCAAACAAATCAAGTTCCTATATATAAAAAAGTATTATAAAACGCCCCAAATAAGATGGATGAGTAAATAGGTTAACATTTTTTTTTTATTTTTTCAATAAGATTCAGAAAACTTTTAATGTAAATAATTATCTCACGTCTTACTTTTTTGACGAATTTTTATTTTGTGTATTGTGTAACAAAGGTGGAAGACGGAAAACCTTAAAAATTTTATTAATCCATGTGTAGAATTACCTTTTTCCATATACATGTACATACGATTCAGGAGAATATTATTTTATGTACATATTATAGCAAAAAACTTCATGTTCGAAATGAATCACTCGAACATATACATGGGTAATTTCTTTAATAAATGACATCTCATCGATCTCATCGTTTCCGCTCGTTTTGTAACACGAGCATTTGATGTAGGTGCTCTGAGTGTTGTGAATTTCTTTAAATACAATTTCTAAACGTTTAAAAGAAACCATGCAACGTCGGCGTCGATATAAACGAAAAACGAGATGCAACGTGCATACAGCTGAGTGAATGAACTGATGCTCCTCTTACCTAGGTGCAAGTACGTTCCGGTGAGCGCGTTATATCACCTGGAAGCAGGCGGAAAAGTCGCTTCCAGCACTGCATCATCTCAGGGGTAAAAATGTATAAGTAATAAAAATTACGTGACTTTTTTCAGTTTTTCCGACCGACGGATAAACAATGTTGAATTGTTGAATCTTCGTCAGTGTAGCGCTTCGTTTTGCTGTAGTAGGAGCAAACATTTAAAAAATGTAACCATTCGCGACTGTCGATTCGTCAGAAATAATGCACGTAAATATTACTCAAACAAGCTATGTAAGGTAAATAAATTCATAGTTATTTTGTAAACCTCGATATAAATAAAATCAGATCGATCTAGCTAAGTCTGAGTTACGGCACGTACGTCGATTCACTCTTCCAGCGTGGGTACGGCAGGCAGTCATATTGTCTATAACGAGTATTTGGTTTGCAACGCTTCTCGTTATCGTAATATTTCATTTCGATAAATTGTTAATGTAGCAGTAGGATAGACTCCACAAGAAAAAGGGAAGAAAAACGTGTTCAATTCTTGAAAAGAAACCAAAAAAATACAAGTAGTTTTTATGTTTATCCGTTTTGATCCGAGGCAACTTCACGGCTCGCAGGCGAATCGCTCATTTGCAGACCGAGTGAGCCGACGCACTCGCTGCATCTCGAAACACGGCAAAATCATGTTGAGTCACTCGCGCTGCTGTACATTAGGGCGGTTCAAAAAATGGTGATGTTCAGATACCAATTTACTTTTCATATTTGGATACAAAGTTGTTGAAAAAACCTGCTCGCAAAATCGGAGTTCTGTACGTCAACATTTGATACTGCCGCGTTAATGTTGAAAATGATGATAAAATGTCATTTTTCTATATTTTTTTATTATGTCGAAACGCTCATCGAGTTATTTGTTTATTTAAATGAATTATGAAATTGTTTGAAACCGGAAAGTTGCAGGAGTATATAATACTACTCCATCGATGTTGAAATTTCAAAAGTCGTAAAATCAATTTCGTTATTTTTAGAGCTACACTGTTGCTCATTACGTTTCTCATCACAACGTTATCCGATAGCTCTCCGCTTTCAAGAAACGTTTACTGACTGCAAACCAATAAGACGTTTTGAAATTTAGAAAAAAAGTGAAAAATGAAATTTTTTTCCCAACTTCGCTAAAATAACCCCATTTAAAATAACCCCAGTCCGCTTTCAGTACCTCCCGAGGGAGGTAATCATCGTACTGCGCATGCGTGTCGTCATTTGTTAAAAATGAGCTTATTCTCCGTCCTTGTTACACACACGAAATGTGGTTATTTTTTAGCGAAATCGGGAGAAAAGTATAGTACGTTACATGGGAGGGGTGCGACTTTTCACCTCGTGTGAATTTCTGCCTTCGCTTCGCTCGGGCTTCAAACTTCGCTCTCGGTGAAAAGTTGCACTTCCCTCCCTTGTAACGTTATGTACTATTTGATTATACAGGCCTCCGATTTCGAGAGCAGACTTTTTACCAACGAGGTATCTAAACATGAATGAGCAAATCAATATCTGAAAATCACCGTTTTTTAAATCGCCCTACTGTACATACGCTGCAGTGACGTAGATGTTATTCTCCATTCACATCGAAGCTCTCCGAATAGTCGTGAATTTTTTCTTATGTACTTGATTTATTCTGTAATACAGTAAACGGTTGTTATCCTATCGTTGTCGCTACTATGAAATATCACCCATTTACGTTAAATGCTGTCATATATTTTTCGCTTCTTGGATAATGAGAATCCAATCCAGCACACGTTCTATTAGGTGACTCTGGACTCCACATTTGGTAAAAAAAAACACGTCTCGTCAAGCGAATCTGGTATTTAATTCGTATCTGATAATATAACACCAGCATACGTCTTGTGGGACGAGAAAAAAAACCGGTTTGGTAGAAGCAAAACCAGTACACGTCTTGTTGGACGACTCTGGTAAGAACTTCATATTTTTGTAAACCTAACTAGCACACGTCTTGCCGAACGACTCTGGTAAGAACTTCATATTATTGTAAACCTAACCAGCGCACGCCTTGTTGGACGACTCTGGTAAGAAGTTCACATTTTTGTAAACCCAACCAGCACACGTCTTGTTGGACAACTCTGGTAAAAACTTCATACTTTTGTAAACCTAACCAGCACACGTCTTGTTGAACGACTCTGGCAAGAACTTAATATCTTTTAAACCTAACCAGCACACGTCTAGCCGGACGACTCTGGTAAGAACTTCATATTTTTGTAAACCCAACCAGCGCACGTCTTGTTGGACGACTCTGGTAAGAACTTTATATTATTGTAAACCTAACCAGCGCACGCCTTGTTGGTCGACTGGTAAGAAGTTCACATTTTTGTAAACCCAACCAGCACACGTCTAGTCGGACGACTCTGGTAAGAACTTCATGTTTTTGTAAACCTAACCAGCACACGTCTTGTTGGGCGACTCTGATAAGAACTTCATATATTTGTAAACTTAACCATCACACGTCTTGTTGAACGACTCTGGCAAGAACTTAATATTTTTTTAAACCTAACCAGCACACGTCTTGCCGAACGACTCTGGTAAGAACTTCATATTTTTGTAAATTTAACCAGCACACGTCGTGTTGGACGACTCTGGTAAAAACCTCGTATATTTGAAAATCAAACCAGTATACGTCTTCTTAGACTGTAGTAAAAAGTCCACATTTGCTGGAATCATACCAGCACGTATTTTTAAAGCAACTTTGGGTAGAAATTGCATGGATTATTTCCAAGAATTACATTCATGAAGGAAATACCTCCAACGATTGGTCTTCGACAATTCGCATAAAGTGACGCCTCATCAAAGCCTCATCGTTTGAGTATTTCACCTTGCAAGGATTTCGTCCTAGGACCACGTCCGTAGCGTATGCGGCAGCGTAAATGCCACAACTTACGCCGGGTGGTTGCTCTTGGACCTTTTCAAAAGTTATATCGATTTCGCGTATTGTTGGATACCGCAATCGAATATACTGTTTTTCTTGATCGACGAAACTACAATTCGTGAATCTTGGAAGACTATCGTAGACACGAAGTCTCGCGCCATCGTAGTAAAGACACCGCCAGTGGTCAACCGCGTTTCCTCCGATCAGTTGTACACTGCGCTTGCTTTGGACTGGCTCCACCAAATCAGGATGACTATACATGTATCCTACACTTTGCGTTTCGAATCCCGACTTGTTCATCACTATTCGCAAGAACTGATCTAACGACTCGTCATTTAGTCTGTGCCCTCCCGGCAGAACGTTATTTCTGATCTCTGTAACGGAATGTATTCTATGATCCAATGTATGCCAGAACCTCTTTACCTATTCAGACGTGAAGCCCGAAACTTCTTCGCAACCGACAATTATACAATCATCATCTTGTTCTATGACACTAGTTTCTATAGCGCTTCTTTTGCGTGCCTTGCACCGTCGATCAAGGCGACACTGCACTTTTAGTTTTTAGTCAGTTTTGGCGATCATACAGTCATCGACTTGTTTAACGATATCAGATCGGAAAACGCGTCTCCTGCGTGTCTTACTCTGTCCATCAAGGTGACAGTGAGCTTTCGGTTTTTGTCCGGTTTTTACTACCTTATTTATTTTCAGTGCAGCTTCGTTTATAGCCTTTGTTATGTACTCGGGATTCCGGATAGCCATACGTCTGTTGAAGTAGCTGTCTACGATTTCCGGCAGCATGCATTCGTTGTAAAAACGTATGAGAAAGTGTTTCATGTGATTATCCCAAAAAACATCGTCTCTATCTACTCGAATCCATTTCAAGTAGTTTGGAGTCCACACCGCGAATATGCAGTATTCTCGATGTGAAACGTGCAATTGACCTTGCACTTGATAAAAATATCGATGGGTTCTGTTCATGACATCAGGATTGCTCTTACCGAAGACGCCTTTCATCGAAGTCAACGCCTCTGCTGCTTCTTGCGCTGTGAAATCTTTTGCCGTCGAAGGACATTTGATTTCAACCAGGCCATCATCATCAATCAGACCGTCGGGAGAGGCACCCAGAAATGGAAATTCCTGATCAACAAACAAACCGCAGCGTCGAATTTCTTTCTTCAGTTCGACCGCCAATTCTCTCCTAGCTCTATCTTCGTTATCATGACCATGCGTCAAAGCCATAGCGTCTGATATGGGTGGATACAAGATCACTTTGACGCTTCGTCCACATGACGTTGTCGCTCGCATTCGACACACAGTCCCAAAGTTAGATGCTGTCAACATCTGTTTTCGTAACGTTATCCACAACTCAGAGTGGCTCTGGTCCCTGGTGTCGCATTCAATTTGCTTCCAATTGTCCGCGTTTTCGGAGAATTTTTGCAAATGGTTTTCCTGCAGTTGCTTGAACACTTCAGGCTCTAGATCCGGCCTTTGCGAATTAGGCCCATAATGCTTATCGAGTCCTTGCAATCGCCGCAACCCTCTTTTTCGTCCTTTTATCGATCGTGCTTCTTTCGTTCTTGCTGTCTTCTTTTGTCGTCGCGTCTCATGTTTGGCCGCAACGGATGGGACGGTTTTGCACACGCTTTCGTGATAGTTTGTGAGTACCTGTTGCGTATTATATTGCACAACTGCTCCTGCAACTCTTGTATTGTAAAAACCTCGTAACCTCGTAATTATTTATCCGTTTTCCACGGATGTACTCCAGGGCGTACGACACTTTTTGATACAGTCCGTGGGCCTTAAGATCAGGAACAAGATTCGGTTCGACTTGTCCGCCGAGGTCTTGGCACTTGCATCGCTTGTGCTCACCAAATACATGACTGCAAATATTCAGCAGTTCACTTTGCAGTACTTTGACTCTACAATGATGTGGCTGCTTATCTTTCCTCCATCGAGCAGCCGCCTGCACGACTTCCTCTCGGATGTTCCGACTTTTTCCTTTGACCGCATCGCGAGCCTTTACGAAACCGCGTTTCCTTTCTCCCTTCGGTTGAGTTAGTTCAGAGGTGATTCTTATTTTTTTGCACATATTGCGCAGAAGATGATTGGTACACTCTATCTTTATTACCTGCACCCCCTGGCTACGGTATGGATCGTTATCTCTGATCGCTTTGAATACGTTACTGTCACCATCGGCAACGACCATTTTATATATTAAGCCGTGGACTTCCAGACTACTTTTGAAACCCTTGACGATGGCATCACTCTCCATGCTTGTTGAGCTTGCTATGCGATTAAAGTTTTTGTAGCATTTGTGCGGTTTGGGTTCAGATCCTCCGCGCTGCGCTACGTCGCAGGCTGTACAGAATTTATTTCGAACACCGGTGAAGAGAACTTTATGCATGTGGTGGCCTATAATAGCACCAACACCGGAAAGAGAATCATAATTGGTTCCGTATGATCTCTTCATCCAGCTGCCATCTACTACTACTGGAATGTAGGGAATCCCGTTATGAACATCTCCTCTTTTGTTTGCCAATTCTTTCTCAGCCTCACCTGCCAACTTCATTTCGTTGTTTGCGGTTAATGTAAGTTTTTCCAGTAGCTTTTCCCTGTAGCGTATATACGTCTTTTCAGTCATACATGGGATACTCATAGCTGCAGAGAGCTCTTCCAATTGTGAAAACCCTGTCCCCGTTGTTACAGTTCCAAGTGTAGCACCTGTATTTACATTCATGTCGGCCTCACCGTTGGGTTCTGACCAAATGTTGTCTCTGAAATCGCACGTTTGACAGTGGAAAAAGAATTGGGTCTTAAATCCAAAACGACGGGAGTCCACTAAAGTCCAACCTCGAAAATCACAACCGGTTGCTTCTACATGGTGATCGAAAATTCTATGAATTTCCTTCCACATAAAACCTATATCAACAATCCGGCGACCTTCGATATTTGGTTCTTTAATGTCTTCAACATTGACATTTGCCTTCACGGTGGGAATTGCAGCGTCTACGTTTGAACTAACTGTGAGATCTGCACCGATATCAACAAATGTTGTGCAAACGCCAACATCTGCACTGTCCACATTCGTACTAACAGCAAGATCTGCACCGTCCACGTTTATACTGACAGACCGATCGTTCCCATACATGTACATATCCGAAACTCTATTATCGCTTACCTTTTCCTTCAATTCCACTCCTAGGATTGTTACAGTTTGTACCTTTTCTTCTCCGGGTGTTCCCAAACATCCTAAGTTTTCCTGATCCTCTAGACATGGTGTCCTATCGATCACGATGCTTGGAGGAAATAGCACATCATCCGATGGATCGACAAGGTCAACTTTCATCGACCAAGTCGTTCGCCTAAAACGAATATAATGTTTCTCAAATTCTTAGTACAAAACGGTAACGAAACCCAGTAAACACGTTAGATTACGGCAACATAACATGGTAGTACATGTAATGCAACAGTTGTTATACACGGGTAATATAACTGTTACATGTAGTTTGATTTTATGTAACAAACATTATGTAGTCGTTACGTAGCATGATTGTAACAATTTTTTGTAACTTTTGTGATACTCAGACTTCAGAACGTCTCTCGTAAGTGATTCGTGACCCTAGCGTCTATAAGACTGCGAAGCTACACTGTACAAAATACACCCTAGGGGTCAACCCTTCGAAGGTGTCGTGAACCATGAGGGTTGCTAACCACGTGCTGGTTCTACGTTAAATCGTAGTGCCTTATTTTTGTAATAACTATCCTTTGGCGGTAGCGATTTCGAAATCCTTATAACTTACACACGGGGATCGAAGAGATAAACAAAGAAATAATAATAAATGAGTAAATAATTATTTAAAAATTATAACTATGTTAATAAGTAATACCAGTAATACCAGTATATGATTGCTATGAAATTTGTTACACTGTTGTGACATTATGCGAAAAAACCTGCAATATTAATGGAATGCAATGGTTATATAACAATCTTATATTGCTGAGTCCGAAATTGCAAGTTACGACAATATAACGCTGCCGTTATATCGCCGCAATATAACTGTGTTTACTGGGTAGTCTTAGTATGCAAATTGTAAGTAGTAAATAACAAAACTGCGTCCACGCTGGTTAACTTATCTGCAGATGTACAATTTTATAGGTTTATGTCCTCTGATACAACTCGATACAAAGTTGCAGACCATTCCATTGTAGAAAATATCTACGTTTTTTATCTTAATTTGATCGGTTTTGGAACGAATTGCACTTTCACGTAAGAAAACTTAGTCCCACGAATTGTATTCAAACACATAAAAACAAGCTAACATGATTCCATGAAATTATTGAATTAATTTGCAAGAATGCCGGAATGCAGACATGTGTATTAAATTATAAATACATCATTTTCATAAAAACGATCCGACGTCAATACGTGCAGCAACACATTCGTGTTTACTATTCGCACAGAAAAAAGTCAACTAGATAGGGAAGGATCAAAACAACAGCAACTTTACTAATCCGGAAGAATAACAAATCTTGTATTTACCTTTTCGACCACAGTTTCTTGAGCGTATTCCTTGCGGCACACAGAAACGGTTTCCCGGTTTTTTTCTTGTTTCCCATTATCGACAAACCGTTCTCACATCGATGGATAAACAACAACGAAGCAACATGAACACTTTGCACACTAATCACAATTATTCTTATCTTTACACTTCTTGTTGCTAAGTAGTTGCGATGAATGCTAACTAGAACGATGTAACACTCACGCAACCGTGTCGATTGTGATCACGGCTTTTCTAAAAGCGGCTGTCACGTTCTAACCAGTTCACGCCTGTTTATCAGCGCTTCCTTTGTTTTGAGGGCGCCTGTTGTTAATCCCGCCTCCCTCCCACTTTGCCTGCTAAGTCCTACTGGGTGCGAGTAGGAGAGTTGACATTTATGTTTATCATAGCTCTTTGTCCCCGAAAGTGCAGTTTATCTCTCAGGTCGTATAACTATCTATTTTAGTTTCCTTCACAAGGACGTTGTAGTTCATGACAATTTTTATAGCTTGTAAAGTCAGACGGTCAAGTATGGTAAGCATTATGCCCGGAAAATTAATACCGAAAAAAATCCATGAAACTTGTTTTTTTTTCATTACGGCGATCAAACAGTTGAATGAACAGAAAGAAAGTACATAAAAAAATTAAAAACAAATTACAGGCATTACCTAGACATATCCATATTCCAAGACAATCGAAGAGCTGGGATCTGATTCTCTGCCAAACAAGTGAGTTGACGTGCTCGCCACAACACAAAGCTTGGGGCGAGCACATCGACTCACTCGTTCACGCGGTGCCAAAAGAATATCTCGTTCTCTATTGTTATCGAGATCGACGTAATACTCAGAAATTGACACCGCATACCAAGTGTGACAATGATTTGACGCCGTGAAGTTTGGGCTTATTTTAGGTACAATTCAATTATTATTATTATTTCAAAACAATTGATTTCGTAAATAATTATTTTGAAAATAACAAAAATATAATATTAAAAATGAAATTTTTACCAAAATAAGCCTGGTCGTCACAATAAATATTTCTCAACAAAAATAGACCAACAATATGTTCATAACATTGTCTTTGTTCTTGTCGAAAATACGGCAAAGCAGTCGGTAGATTTGTAAAAGCTTTCGGAAAGATCATGTTTTAATCCTTATGAATTATAACATCTAAAATTACGAATTATTCTAGCCAGATCGTTTTATTTTATAAAATTAATTCAGGGCTGAAAGTTGCTTCACCGCTAGGCGAGTGAGTCGGTGTGCTCGCGCCAAGCTTCATGTTGCGGCGAGCACACCGACTCACTCGTTCACGCGGTGCCAAAGAAATATCTCGTTCTCTATTGTTATCGAGATCGACGTAATACTCAGAAATTTACACCGCATACCTAGTGTGACGATGATTTGACGCCATGACGTATGGGCTTATTTTAGGAAAAATTCAATTATTATTATGATTTGAAAACAATTATTTTCATAAATAATTATTGTCCAAATAAAAAAAATACAATATTAAAAATGAAATTTTTACCAAATTAAGCCCGGTCGTCACAATAAATATTTCTCAACAAAAATATACCAACAATATGTTCATAACATTGTCTTTGTTCTTGTCGCTACTACGGCAAAGCCACCAGTAGTTTTGTACCAACTTTCGGAAAGATCATGTTTTAATCCTTGTGAATTATAACATCTAAAATTACGAATTATTATAGCCAGATCATTTTATTTTATACAATAAATTCAAGGCTGAAAGCTGCTTCTCCGTTAGGCGAGTGAGTCGATGTGCTCGCGGCAACACGAAGCCTGGCGCGAGCACACCGACTCACTCGCCTAGAGGAGAAGCAGTTTTCAGCCCTGTGTTTCTTCTGTAAAATAAAACTATGTCAATAGAATTACTTGTATTTTTATATTTTATAATTAACAAGTATTACAATATGATCTTTCCACAACTTTTTAGAAAACTGCCGGCTGTTTTGCCGTAGTAGCGACAAGAAGAGAGACAATGTTATGAACATATTGTTGGTATATTTTTGTTGAGGAAAGATCATGTTTTAATCCTTCTGAGTTATAAAATATAAAATTTATTATTTAAAAACAATTATTTTTCGAAATAATTATTTTTAAAATAAAATAATAAAAATGAAATTTTTACTAAATGAAGCCCGATCGTCACGATAAATATTTCTGAACAAAAATGTACCAATAATATGTTCATAACATTGTCTTTGTTCTTGTCGCTACTACGGCAGAACAGTCAGTAGTTTTGTAAAATGTTCTGTAAAAATCATGTTTTGATCCTTGTGAATTATAAAATATAAAAATAAAAGTTATTCTAGCGACATCGTTTTATTTTACAGAAGAATCACAGCGCTGAAAGCTGCTTGTCCTCTAGGTGAGTGAGTCGGTGTGCTCGCGCTAAGCTTCGTGTTGCCGCGAGCACATCGACTCAGTCGTTCACGCGATGCCAAAGGAATTTCTCTATTGTTATCGAGATCGACCCAATAATCATCAATTTAGCACCTCATCCCCTCTTGTCACAAAGGTTGTATGCTATCATGGCCAGGCATATTTTAGAAAAGAAAATAAATTTTTATCATTATTATTAGTATTTTTAAAATAATTATTGATGGAAGAATAAGATATTTTTATCGACGTTTAATCACTAGTTATAATTAAAATTTAATTTTTACTAAAATATGCCCGGATGTCACAACAATTATTTTCACCCGAGGGATGTGGTGATAAATTCACGACTATTTCGTTGACCTCCATAACAAAAGACACCAACACTAAGATTACATATATTTTCATGGTTTTTGTTGAGTTTTTCTCTAATACACCAATTACAAAAAAACAAAAAGAAAAGTTTGTGAGCACACATTCCAAGTGCGCATCGCTAAGCAAAATTAGAAAATTGTTCGGTATTTTTAGGAACATTCGTTCCCTCGCTACAAAATCAGAGAACGACCAACTCTTTCTCGGCCGAATGAGTTGATGGGCTCTCGCCAACATGAAACTCTGCGCGAGCCCGTCAACAGACTCGACCGACGGAGAAGTAGGTTTGTTCTTCCACTGTATCTCGAAAACAACTGGACGGGGCTGAATGTTCCTTATAACTTATTGTCGTCGTCATAAATTTCTACAAATTACGTACATAAACGTTTTTTCTTTACGCTTCACCGTTTTGCCGTATCGGCGATGTAAACAAAAAAGTGTAAGCTTTTAATTTAAATCAATTATCATATCTGGGGGACGTGATCGAAAAAAAAAATTTGTGCCCATGGCTTTCCGATAATAATTAATTTAAAACGGAAGGTTATACTTTTTTCTATTATATTGCTGATATGCAACCGACAAAGCGTAAAAGCAAAGTTTATGTATGTACTTTGTAGCAATTTATGATAATGATAAAAAGTCATGAGAAAGTTTCAGGAACGTCCACTCGCTCTCGAGATAATTTGAGATAACAAACTTACTTTTCCGCTGAGCGAATGAGGTGACGCGCACGCGCAGATTTCGTGTTGGCGCGCGCACGTCAAAGTTACGTATGTATTTCCTATTTTTATTGATATTTGCATCCGCATGCGTTCTATACACTTTTTTTATATAATCATAGTTCAATCCTGTTTGGGGTAAAGCTTACAATATCCGTTTTGCAATACACGATTTCTGTAATTCGTGAAAGGAACGCAAAGGTATTTTGATTTTGTACAACTACGATCGTGGCGCTGGAGATCGAATTCAGACGAGCCCGCTGATTCGCTGACTCGACTGACGAATTGGCGCGGCTCCCGGTGATTCTCTCAGTCACGATTCGCCCAATGGGGCCCGCTTCGGCCCCACTCCTACTACTATAGGCTCGTGAACCACGTTGGGAACAAGTTTCCATCAGTTTGCAACGATGTCTCGAAACGGTAAGTGCATTTATTTTTGTCATCATTCGTGTGGACGGTGAATAGATATTATATGTTTACCGTAAATACATAGAATTATACTAATGGAATAATTCCATTTTCGTGATATCTTACAGCAAAAAGCTTACCAATGCCTGAGCGACCCATTGCTCGCAGCCAGCAGAACCTTCGGCCAGCCCAGCAGCAACCGGCAATAAATAAGGTAAGATATTGTAATCATATACATCGAAAAAGTGACGTGATCCGTGATTTTTCGACTTTTCTTTCGGCTGTTGTATATTGTGTTTGTGGCCGCCCGTGAACTTGCGAACCTCGCCTGCATCTTTGCACAATAAAGACAATTAATCGATTTGTTTATATTGTGTGATCGCGTAACTGAGCCGTACACGTTCGCGCGCGAATCCATGCAATGTAAGCTCGGATGAAAAATCAAAAAATCTCGAAGAAATTAAGTTTTTGTATGCGCGGTATCGCTTGTATGTATATATGTGTATGCATGTCGGCATGCATATAATTTGTAACTCGATGTAGAGTATTCGAAGAACTCAAATGGTTTTGAATGAATCATACTCTGTGTAAAAGACTGTTTGGTCCAAGTTTTATATTTCACTTTTGAATTCCTTACGCAGGGGTCATACAGAGGTTGGGAACAAATTTCCATCAGTTTGCAACGATGTCTCGAAACGGTAAGTGCATTTATTTTTGTCATCATTCGTGTGGACGGTGAATAGATATTATACGTTTACCGTAAATACATAGAATTATACTAATGGAATAATTCCATTTTCGTGATATCTTACAGTAAAAAGCTTACCAATGCCTGAGCGACCCATTGCTCGCAGCCAGCAGAACCTTCGGCCAGCCCAGCAGCAACCGGCAATAAATAAGGTAAGATATTGTAATCATATACATCGAAAAAGTGACGTGATCCGTGATTTTTCGACTTTTCTTTCGGCTGTTGTATATTGTGTTTGTGACCGCCCGTGAACTTGCGAACCTCGCCTGCATCTTTGCACAATAAAAACAATTGATCGATTTGTTTATATTGTGTGATCGCGTAACTGAGCCGTACACGTTTGCGCGCGAATCCATGCAATGTAAGCTCGGATGAAAAATCGAAAAATCTCGAAGAAATTAAATTTTTGTATGCGCGCTATCGCTTGTATGTATATGTGTGTATGCATGTCGGCATGCATATAATTTGTAACTCGATGTAGAGTATTCGAAGAACTCAAATGGTTTTGAATGAATCATACTCTGTGTAAAAGACTGTTCCCAAGTGGAAAATCATATATAGGGCAATATATATAATCTGTATAAGAAAATGGACATATAGAATTACTATGAGTTGTATATAATTTATATGTAAATTATATATAGTCTGCAGATTTTATAAAATGATTTTTTAATTTATTTTATTTATTTGACTGAAAATATATTGCACTATACATAATTTTTGTAGAATCTTCATATGTATTGTATGCAACATATAAAAATTTTATATGTCCATTTTCCTATATAGGCTTCATATATTACACTATATACAATTTTTATAGAGTTTCCATATCATTTTTCCACTTGGGTTTGGTCCAAGTTTTATATTTCACTTTTGAATTCCTTACGCAGGGGTCATACGGAAATATATTTAAAAAGTGAAAGCAACTACAGTAAAAACAGACTACGAAACTGGTAATCCCTTCTGTGTAAGTGCTGTGTCCGTGCTTCAAAAATAATTCTATCTGAAGCGCTGACATAATTACCAGTTTTTTAGTTTATTTTTTCTGTTATTGCTTTCACTTTTTAACTATATGTCCTTGTGGCTTCTATGTAAGAACTTCAAAAGTGAAATCTAATACTTGGTCCGAACAGTTTTTTACAAAGAGTATAAATCATTTGAAACCAGTTGGATTCTTCGGAAACTCTACAATAAATTCTATAAGTATAATGCCTCTGCGTAAGTGTTTCAAATAGAATTCTATTTACAGCATTTATGTAACAGTATTGTACTTGTTGTAGATGCTTGAAATTTATAACTTGACAGTTTCTGAAGCATCGAAGTGCTTTTTCATGCTAAATAATCTTTTTAAGAAGACTGTCCGTACCAAATATATAATGTCCTTTTTGAAGTGCTTACACAGAAGCTACAAGGGAATCTACTTAAAAAGTGAAAACAACTACAAAAAAATGGATACAAAACTGGTAATGACTTTTGCCTAAATGCTTCAGATAGAATGATATTTGAAGCATTTATGCAGAAGTAATTACCAGTTTTGTAGTCAGTTTTTCAGTACTTGATTTTACTTTGTCACTACATTTTCATCTGGCTTCTGTATAACTTGAAGGAAAAAAAGTATATATTTGGTACGGACCTTACAACAGACTGAACGTTAAGTAAAAAATTTAAAAAATCTACAACAAATACAATAGCTTTGCATAAGTGCTGCAAATAGTAGAATTCTGTTTGAAACACTTACACAGAGGTGTTGTGTTCGTTGTAGATTTTTGAAATTTTTTACTTACCATACAATCTGTTGTAAGGTCTGTACCAAATATATAGTTTTTTTTTCTTCAAGTTACACAGAAGCCAGATGAAAATGTAGTGACAAAGTAAAATCAAATACTGAAAAACTGACTACAAAACTAGTAATAACTTCTGCATAAATGCTTCAAATATCATTCTATCTGAAGCATTTAGGCAAAAGTCATTACCAGTTTTGTATCCATTTTTTTGTAGTTGTTTTCACTTTTTAAGTAGATTCCCTTGTAGCTTCTGTGTAAGCATTTCAAAAAGGACATTATATATTTGGTACGGACAGTCTTCTTAAAAAGATTTCAAGCATCTACAACAAGTACAATACTGTTACATAAATGCTGCAAATAGAGTTCTATTTGAAACACTTACGCAGAAGTGTCATACTTGTAGAGTTTCCAAAAAACTCAACTGGTTCCGAATGATTTTTGTGAAAAATTCTCTTCCTTTACTCTTTGTATAAAACTGTTCGGACCAAGTATTAGATTTCACTTTTCAAATTCTTACATAGAAGCCACAAGGGCATATAGTAAAAAAGTGAAAGCAACAACAACAACAAAAATAGACTATAAAACTGGTAGTTACATCTGTGTGAGTGCTTCAGATAGAATTATATTTGAAGCACTTACACAGAAGAGATGACTAGTCTTGTAGTCTATTTCATCTGTGGTTGCTTTCACTGTGTCCGAACAGTCTTTTACAAAGAGAATGAATCATTTAGAACCAGTTGGATCCTTCGCATACTCTAAAACAAATTCTACAAAAAATATAACCCTCTGCGTACTTGTTTCAAATGGAATTCTATTTGGTACTTGTTGTATAACTTGTTTTAGAGCATCCGAAGAACCCAATGATTCATACTCCGTAAAAAACTGTTCGGTTCAAGTATTAGATTTCACTCTTGAAATTCTTACGTAGAAGCCACAAGAATATATAGGAAAAAAGTGAAAGCAACCTCAGATAAAATAGACTACAAAACTGGTAATCTCTTTCGTGTTAATGCTTCAAATATAATTCACTTCTTTACTAAATGTCCTTGTGGCTTCTATGTAAGAACTTCAAAAGTGAAATCTAATACTTGGTCCGAACAGTCTTTTACAAAGAGTATGAATCATTGAAAACCAGTTGGGTTCTTCGGATGTTCTATAACAAGTTCTACAACAAGTACCAAATAGAATTCTATTTGAGGCACTTACGAAGAGGTGTTGTACTTTGTGTAGAACTTGTAGATTATAACCCGAAATCTATGAACAAATACAAAATATAATAAATAATTGCTTTAATAAACTTATATTTTAGTATTCTAATAATTTTGAATGGAATTTAGATAAAATGGAGGGTGGGTGTCAAAATAGCGAAAGACCAAAACAGCGAATGGCTAAAATACCAAATTTCATAATGATGAACATTCTAGATTGAGACGTTCATTATTTTGAAATGTGCTATTTTAACCATTCGCAATTTTGGTCATTAGCTACTTTAATCCCCACCCGAAATGGATGCCAAAACATTTTCTAAAAACTCGAAAATTATTGCAGAGTCGTGATTTTCACTGACGCATGATGAGTAAGTATGGAGAAGGGCAAGGTGGGAAACGCAATAATGTACGCGATATAATTTGAGAATAATGAAAAGGAAAAAAAAAACAATAATCATATTATATCTCGTACATTATTTTGTTTACCACCTAGCCCTTCTGCCTACTCCTTCATAATGGGTCAGTGAAGATTGAACATAAAAAATATCAGTTCAATAGAGGAACGTCCTTACTTCGAAAACTTAGATTAAAGGTAGAAAAAATCTATCATCAAATTCCATGCGAATTACAAAAATGGAAAATAATTATATAAACAGTACGTAAAACAAGCCTACAAAGAAGAACTTTGCAAATTGCTTCCTCAATATTTTTCGCTTTTTACAAAGCTACCTCTGTGAGGAAGTACGTTGATCGATTTTGGCTTCCTCATAGAGGAAGCTTTGTAAAAAGTGAAAAATAATGAGGAAGCAATTTGCAAACTTGTACTTTGCAGACTTGTTTATGCTTTAGACATTTTTCAAAAAATTCAAAGAGTCATAGAAATTGAACCATTAAACCAATTATTATATCAATTTGTATTCAAACTTTGTACTATGGTAGTCCGTATGTGGATCAAATTATAGAAAAGAAATCAAATCAATCGAATCAAAGAAAAATTCAAATGCGATGAAACTTAAACGCCTGGACAGATCTGAGTGAAATTCGTACTCAAATCTTTTTCGATGCTAGTCCTTTATGTAAACAAAATTTAAAATTTATCTGTTAAAAATAATTTTTAAAAGTTGAATAAACATTTCGTGACGATTTTTATTTTTTATTCACCAAAATCGAAATTTAACGGTATATCGACCGTTTCTTTGATGACATTCACCATTGATAATCAATAATCGTATATGTCGAAAATTACAGCCAGATGTCTCAGAATTTATAGGAGTTGAACTCGGCAGACATTTAAAGAAAAATTGAAATTGCAATAAAATTAGAATCACTCTATCGATTCTCGCCAAAATTGGTACAAAATTTCAGCCCGATATCTCTTAATTTGCGAAAGTTATAGCGTGAAAACAATTTGTTCAAAATTTTCAATATTTTATACATTTTTTATTTTCCAACCGATTTGCGTCAACAACTTTTGGGATTGTGGTTGACGCAAATCGATTGGAAAATAAAAATTGTACAACATTTTTTAAATTTTGAGAAAATCTTTTTCACTACAACCTTTTCCCTACAACTTTCGCAAATTAAGAGATATCGGCCTGAAATGTTGCCCGTAAATGGACTACCATCAAAGCATGTGTATCAAATTTGGCGAGAATCGATAGTGTTCTAATTGTATTGCAATTTCAATTTTACTTTAAATGTCTGAAAAGACTTCAACTCCTGTAAATTCTGAAATATCTGTCTGTAATTTTTCACAATATTTAACGATTATTGATTATCAATGATGAATTTCGTCAAAGGAACTGTCGATCTGCCGGTAAATTATGATTTTAGTGAATAAAATATAAATAAAAATACCGTAACGAAAAAAAAAAAAATTTGAAATTTTTCACAGATTTATCTCTAATTTTGTTCACAGGTGGAGGACTATCATTGAAAAATATTTGAGTACAAATTTGCCGCAGATCTGTCCAGCCGTTTGAATTTTGTCATTTGGAATCTTTTTAAAAATTCGTTCGCGCTCTCGCTTCTGCAAATTACGAGATACCGAGTTCAAATTTGGTTTTCATATGGACTACCATAATGTTTGAGTAAAAATGTGACGCAAATCGGTCACATTTTCAGCGTATGCAGGTTTAAAAAATCCTGTAAAGTAGAACCTTTCAAATTGGTTCCTCATTATTTTTCGCTTTTTACAAAGCCACCTCTATGAAGAAGTATATTACCAATTTTGTCATCCTCATAAAAGAAGCTTTGTAAAAAGCGAAAAATAATGAGTAAGCAAATTTCAAGGTTCTACTTTGCAGGCTTGTTTATGCTCGAAAGACATACTGCTAAAAATTCAAAGAGTACACTTTTCACCATGTCGCAAAATTACAACATTTTTTAGCAACATTGTCAAATCGGGTGGCTGCATTGGTATGGAATGTCTCATATTAGTATTTCTACGTCGAATTTGTGGAGATTATTTTGGGATAATTTTTTTATTTTTAATTACTACAGCAACAGCCAGAACATCAGCAGCAACAGCAACAAGAGCAGGAGAAGCGGGAGAAAAAGGAGATGGAACGGAAGAAGATGGAACGGAAGGAGGTGGAACGGAAGGAGGTGGAACGTAAGGAGGTGGAATGGAAGGATCTGGAACGGAAGAAGGTGGAACGGAAAGAGAGAGAGCGAAAGGAACGAGATTGGAAAGAGAGAGAACGGAAGGAGCAGGGGCGGGAGCGTCAGGAGTGGAAAGAGTGGGAGCGGGTGCGGCAGGAGAGGCAGAAGTGGGAGCACCAGGAGCGGGAGCGAAAGGAGTGGGAGCGAAAGGCGTGGGAGCGAAAGGAGTGGGAGCGAAAGGAGCGGGAGCGAAAGGAGCGGGAGCAAAAGGAGCGGGAGCGAAAGGAGCGGGAGCGAAAGGAGCGGGAGCGAAAGGAGCGGGAGCGAAAGGAGCGGGAGCGAAAGGAGCTGGAGCAGGAGTGGCAGGAGTGGGAGAAGAGAAAGAAGCGGGAGATTCAGGATCGGGAATGGGAGGAGAGGAAGAAGCGGGAGCGGCAGGAAAAGGAGCAGGAAAGGGAGCGGGATCGGCAGGAAAACGAACGGGAACAACAGTTCCATGAGTGGCTCCGTCAGCGCCCAGCGGCCCTACAATCGTCGCTGCAGCCACGACAAGCTGGGTCCGAGGTCCGTTTACCGGTAATGTATACAATGTTTAAGGATGTTATACAGGTACTGGTAAGACGTTGAAGAACTGTATGTTGCATATCTTCTCAACGCCCGTTGCTGAAATGCTTTCACAAGTATTTTCGTAGAGCGTTTGAATAGCGCATGCCTCTGGCTCAAATGCAACGTTGCCAAGTCAAAACTGCTGTATAACATCCTTAAATATACCGCATTGCTTCATCCGTGAGGAAGCTTATTCGCAACCTTCCACTATAACCAAGTTTATGTTATTTGTTGCAGCGCATAGAAGGCATAGACCCGGAAACCAGTGAAGAGAGGCGACGCCGGAGGCGTCGAGAAAAAAGTTTAAAAAAGCGCGAGGCTATTAAAGATTTAAAAAAATTTAAAGACACTATTACGAAAGCCGGGCTTTTTAAATAATTTAATATTTTTATTTCATTTTATATAATACTTTCATCTTCTTTTAATAAACTTTAAATAAATAAAAATTATCAAGTGCAGCTTATTGCTTTCGCCCTTCCTGTTGTCGCAGTTCTGTTTGTAGGAAAGTACGTTTGTCAATCTTGGCTTTCTCAAGGAGCTTTGTTTTGTGATTCGTTACTTTAATTGTTAGTTCTTTTTTCTTTTTATCAAACAAATCTGAGATTGCGAACGAACACATTCTAACACAGATAATTTAATACTAGCTGTTATAGCGCGTCAAAATATTTTTCTTAAATTCGAAATAACGTGAAATCGCAACAGTTTAATTTTCTCAAATTTAACACCGATCATTGGTTTCATATATTTCAACTTTGTACAAAATTTGCGCACATACACACATACATATGGATCGACATTTTCTTTAAATGTGATTTTTCAACGTTTTCAAATATCCCGAACACATTTACATGAAAATCTGGAAAAAAAATGTTTTCACCATAACAAAGCTTCTTGTTGTTCTCTTCGCGATTGCGCTTCTTTCTTCGGAATACACGCTGGACGACCCTCAGGTACATGCTGCGAAGATCTACAGGATGATCAAGCTGGGTCTTAGCATCGATGACATGTGAAACACACGAAGATTATCAAGCTTCGTCTGTACAATTTACAATAAATTATGTACTCTTTTACCGCTCAGTCATTGAGTGAGACTGTGGTAATACATAAAATGACCACGTTTTATGTTATTACTTTTTTTAGCCTTTGAAAGACTCCAATCGTGACACCTCTTGTATCATACATGAAATATCGTCGCGTCTTCATTTATCGTTCTTGATTACACACGCGAAAATGATAATCTCGTTTTTTTTTAGTTTTTAATACAAAAACCGCTATAATACTTGATATTATAATATGCAAAATGCTGCCCCTATTTTATCTCAGGCATTATTACACCTTCATGACCCTGGCGTTCCCGATGACGGTTTGATAACTGTCCGTCGACGGTTTCAGCGACGTCGTTCTGGGCCATTCGAATATTTGGTCAAGCGACGTCGTTTATCAACGTCCAGAAACTGTGCAACGACGATTTAATGGTTTTTTTTATCACAATCGTCATGACAACTGTATCCTAACGTTTATTTGGTTTTCAGATTTTCCGTCATGGTAACTGTTTTGTAACTTTTTTTTTATTTCTCGTTTTTTTTCGTCGTGACGACTGTTCCGTAACTATTTTTTATTTCTCGTTTGTTTCTTCATGTCGACTGTTCCGCAACTTTTGTTTTTTTTTCTCGTTTGTTTCGTCGTGATGACTGTTCCACAACTTTTTTTTTATTTCTCGTTTTTTTCGTCGTCATGACTACTCCGCAATGTTTTTCCCGGTTATTCTATTTTTTCGCCGTAGTTATTGTTCCATGACTTTTTTTTCTTCGATTTTCCGAATTTTCGTCGGTGTGACATTTCACGTCATTTCAAATGTATCTTAGAGAGAGGAGGTATAATGGGCCAGGTAAAAACAAATACAATGCGTTTTAAAAATCACGGCGCGCCGGCTGTGCCAAACGCTCAGGCTTTGGTTTATTGTTTGCATTACAATTGCACTTCTTATTATAAAAAAACGAATGAAAACTCGTAGGAGTTTTATGAACTTAGACGAAGTTTTAATGTTTTATTCGTCTATCACGAGTCGTGCTCCTTTCTTTTCTAGGCGTACATCGACGCTTATTTGTTACTGATCCTCGCGATGGAAAATCATCGTTGCGGTTACCCTGCGAATTTGAGGATTTCTCCTGCGATCGTTGTTGATCATGATTATGTCGGAATCGTAGGTGTTTCAAATAGTCGGTAATCCACTCTCGATGTTGTGTTTGGAATGAATAGAAACCAGTGTTGGGCACTTCATGGTTCGGTACTAGATTCAGGAGAAGGCAGATCTCTGCAACAAATACGAATATAAAAATTAGGATATTCTAAATAATTTCCATACATAACACTGTATATTGGTAATTACCTTCAATGTTATGCTCGTCGATTTTTGTTATTAGCCGTCGATGAGGATCTTTTTTGGATTTCGACCATCCCAAGTGCAGCCTTTCCTCGTAGCTCCAGAGTGCCTCCACGACTAGCACGCACCTTTGTTTCATGTTAGTGGCGTGTAATGCCTTATTTATGGGTTTCACGTATACTTCTATGCCGCCATAGTAACCCTAAGAATCGACACAGGTACCATCATTATTTACTATAATAGCGTATGCGCGCCGGACAACGATACTTGTATGTAATATACGAGATATTTCACCCGCTGATTTTTTAAAAATATATATAGTTTTATTTTTTTAGATTATATTTACTTTTTTCATAAGATCCACATCATCGTTGGGCGGTAGATCCATTGCTTTCTCTATGTCTTCTGCATTAGGATCAGTTGTCTTCGGTTTAACGTTTAATATCAATCTATCGCAATTTTCGTTAATCCTTCTTTCTATTTTAGTAAACTTTGTCGAAAAATTTCTGGATATCCTATTCGACAATTTTTTGAATTCTCTATTCAGTGTTCTTGCGTTGTATGAGCTGTTGAAGATTTTCTCCAAACATTGACTTTCTTTTGAAATTTTCTGTTCCGCGATCAAAGCGTAACGCAACGCTGATTGTAATTCTTTGATCAGAATTGTCGAATCATTTTCACATGCTTTGCACATTATCAATTTCATTACAGGTTACTGTCTGTCTCTTAAAGTGTAGGTGTTTGTTTCTTTAAAAATGTTAATTTTGCACCATACATTATTCCATAATAAATAATACAAAAAATAATCGCTTACCAAATTCTGCGTGGATCCAGCCAATTGACTTATAAATGGTTGTGTTTTCTTTGTCTTCTTTATCACATTCAGGAATTCGAACACTTTGCCGGTTTGCAGGCAACGTATCCATATGTGTCACCAACCAATTAGTGCTACACCGTTCACAAAGGCTCGGGTCATCCTTACTCCTGTGGTACAAATCGTTCAGCGGATGCACTATCAGACCTGCTTTTCCTATACCGTTAATGACTCACCACATTTCTCGGCTTTTAACTGTACGGTAATTCGCAAAATACTGAAAATAATTATTTTCATATAGGTTACGATGTGGTTATTGTTACGATACAATATAGGTTACGATGTGGATATTGTTAATGCAATCAAGAATGTGCAGAGTAATCTGTTGTTGTCCAGGTGATGATATTCGATTTACTTTCTGATACAAAAATGTAAGGTTAGAATATATACTTTGTACATTGCGAACAAAACTGTCGTATTCAAATGGTATTTTACATCTCATGAATCTTAAATTTTTGTACCACGGTATGATATTTTGAGAAACGTTATTAATTTTTGCAACGACTTTTCGCATCAACCTAATTTATCGCAGAAAATGTGGACTATAATAATCGACAGCGTAAACAAAGCAGCGTAGGCGCACGACAACACACGTGTGCACGGGAAAAATCTTGAAGGTAATTTATCAAAAATAAAACGCTCATAACATTCACTACTTACTAAATGAATTAATTTGTTTTGTTTTCAACGTTCACTGTCGCTGATCTCAACAAATGTAACAATTTTATAAACGGAACAAAATCTTCTCGGAACAATTACTTCAATCAACGGCTGGCGATGAGAAAGAAAGAAGACGCGTTCGCAAATGCACACGTTACCGCGCGCGAGCTAGACCTCGCACGTGATTGGCTGTGGCACTCGAACAAAGCCTACACGCTTTTGTGTGCGTTTGCGAACGCACATTCTTTCTGTCTCGCCGCCAACTGTCGATTGAAATACCGGCTTCGTGAAGACTTTGTTGCGTCTGTAAAATTGTTACAATTGTCAAGATCAGCGATAGTGAACGTTGAAAAGAAAACAAATTAATTCATTTAATAAGTAGTGAATGTTATGAGTGTTATAATTTAGGTAAATTCACTTTAAGATTTTTCCCGTGCGCGCGCGTGCAATCGCGCGTTCACGCTGCTTTGTTTACGTCGACGATTATTATAGTCTACATTTTATGCGACAAGTTAGATTGATGCGAACAATAGTTGCAAAAATTAATAACATTTCTGAATATATCGTACGTAGCACAAAAATGTAAGATTCATATCATGTAAAATAACGATTTAATACAACAGTTTCGTTCACAATGTTCAAAGTATATATTCTAACCTTAAATTTTTTATCAGAAAATAAATCGAGTATCGAGAAGTGAAGTCTTCGTTAGTGCCCTGATCTTGTACCTCGAGGAAATAAAGGGGGAAAA
>OZ019974.1:27754608-27984608 GCA_963970395.1 Ephialtes manifestator | reverse complement strand
ATTAAACGAAACTCTGGCAAATTCGCGAATATCGAACAACGCTGTTCCCAAAAAAAGAGGTTGTAAGGAAAATCCGAGTAACGGAAGTAAGCATAAAAAAAGGAAACGACAAAAGCTAAGTTCCTCGCGTTCGATACCAGCGCAATGGTTCCTTCACCACAGCAATGATGAAAATGTTGATGAAACCATGGGGACTACTAATAATGAAAATGACATGAGAGAGATAAATCAACAAGATGAAATAAACGAGGAAAATATCGAAGAAGATGAAGGAAAACGGAGTGAGGAAGATGCAAGTATCGAATTCGATAGGCAAGAAGAAGTCATGGATCATGATCGAGTTGATACGGATACGGACGATGACGACGATTACGATGAAGATTATCATGGAGATACTACCGAGTGTAGTGAGTTCGAGGAGGAAGAAGTGCCTTCGACTTTTTTCGGGTAGAACAAATTATGGGATGAAGCTGGACAATTACGATTGAAACCCCAAATAACGCAGCTATACATAATCGTCGGTACTCTGGCTCTATCACTCCGTGGAAAATTGTCGTACGTGCTAACAATTTTGATGCTGAAATTTCTTAACTCTTTTTTTTACAACTGCAACTTACCCGAAAGTAAAAAAAGAATGTGGACATTATTATCGAGAAACGATGATTCGACATTGATACGTCATTACTATTGCAAGAACTGCAAATATTACATCGGTACGAATAAAGTACCGAACAGATGCTGTTCGTGCAAAGCATGTGGACCAAGGAAAGAAAATAAAACACAATCGTACTTTCTTCAATTGAAAATTGAGCCGCAGTTGAGACTACTGCTTTCCAGTCCGAATTTAGTTAATAATTTGAAGTACCGATTTACAAGACAGAAAAAGAATGAAAACACTATAGAAGATATATATGACGGAAGCATGTACAAAGAACAATGTCAAAAGGATAGATTTTTGAGCAACGAATACAATTTTTCCTTTACACTATTCACAGACGGAGTTAAGGTTGCAATTTCATCGAAGGAGAGCGGATGGCCAATTTTTCTACAAATCAACGACTTTTCACCGCAAGTCCGCAAGCATCACATCATACTTGCAGCAATATTTGTCGACGCGGAACATCCAAATATGAATGCACTCTTATTACCTGTTGCAAAAGAATTGAGTTACTTGTACAACACAGGAATTAAGTGGACTCATCCGGTTACCAACCTAGAAATACAAAGCAAAATTATAACTTTAATTTTCACAGCCGATTCTATGGCCAGGGCGCCAATATTAGATATGACTTTACTAAACGCGGAATTTGGGTGTACCTTTTGTCGAGCGGAAACGATTTCGGTAGGAAATTCAAGAAAATATCAAGTCTACAGTCAGGAGGAACAACAATCTATTCTGCGCACAGACGAGGAAATTCGCAGAAACATGCAAGAAGCGACGGAAACAGGAGAAATCGTAAACGGTGTCAAAGGGTATTCGGCATTAGCTATTCTTCCAGAATTCGATTTAGTGAACGGCCAAATTGTTGACAGCATGCATTGTGTGCATATGGGCGTTGCAAAGCATTTCACGCAATTGATGCTCGACAGTAAATACCATAAGAAAATTTGGTACCGTGGTAAACCCCAGCAAATCAGTGAAATGAATAAGAAGTTATTGGCGATTCGACCTCCGAGCATAATTTCCCGAACACCGCGAGCAATTGGAGATATGAAATTCTGGAAAGCCACAGAATGGCGAAATTGGTTACATTTCGGAGGATTGTTAACGATGAGCAATATCATAAGAAACGAAGATCTTGAACAGTTCGCAAAACTATCAAACGCTTCGTTTCTTTTACACCAAGACAGCATAACAGTGGAAGAATTGCAAGAAGCACGAACTTTATTGGATGGATATGTTGCAGCGATGAACGAAACGTTTGGAAATTTCCACATGAGGTACAACGTGCATTTGCTGACGCACTTATATAGAACTGTGGAAAATTGGGGCCCATGCTGGGGATATAACGCATACAATTTCGAATCGACCAATAAAAAATTCATCGACAAGTTAACGGGGAGCAATGCAAGACCTCTTCAAATTGCGACGCGATTTTGCATGGTACAATTTGTTGAAAGCTTATTTGAAAATCCGGAAATTGACAATGATACAAAGAACAAAATCAATTGCATTATGACCCAAGATTGCAAAAAAAGTGAATATATAATCGATCACGAAATGGTACGTGAAAAAATCGTGGGCAAAGGAAAAGCGGAGTTACTTCCGCCAAATGATTGGGCATGGAATGCTCTGAATCGTGCTGGATATGAACCCGAAAATATATCTCTTTACCATCATGTGATTGCAAACAGAATTGATTATAGATCTGTTGAGAAAGACAATGAAAGGAAGACAAAATTTTGCAATTCATTCGTTTACTATGGAAATGAAGAGTACGGAAACATCTTGAGAATAGTCAATTTCTCCAACAATGACGAAGTGACATGGGGTCTCTTTGTTGAACAGCTAGAGATCATGTATTGTGTTTTTTATACAAACCATATACACGTCGTCCGACCTACACAGAGGATACGATTTGTCAATCTTAATTTGGAAGTACCTATACCTGCAATTGTGCTTCAGAGAATCGAAAATGACATTTGTATTACCAGAGTTTCAAGCACGAAACAAACCGATTAGACTTTCGGGAAGAGCCAAAGCCGCTGTCGGAAAATTATACTCCGTTTCGGTCTTACCGGTGTCGCGACGATTATACTGTGAGTATTAACAGCAGTAGCAATATTTAATAATCATTTCCGATTATCCCCTTGAAAAATAAGAGCTTTGTACATTTTCATTAATCATTACTGTCTTTTTTTTTAGATCAATACATATTTTCGTATCGGAAAATTGAAAAAAAAATAATAATAATAATTTGAGCTGTTTTGGTCAAATCTAATTTTTGCCATGGCAAAATAAGAATCGCTTTTTTATATTTAATATATTTCTTTACGAAAAATAAAGAATAATCTTTAATTGTATCTTTTTTGGTCGAATTTGTTTTTATAATGACGAAAAAATACATTTTAATTCCTAATAACGTTGAAAATAAATTGAAAAATAATTCACATTTTATTTACGATTTTCAGGGCCGTTTGGACAATGTTGTACGTGCTACTCGTGGAGGCACTCTGGAGCTTCGAAGAAAGGCTGCACTTGGGATGGTCGAAATCCAAAAAAGATCCTCATCGACGGCTCATAACAAAAGTCGACGAGCAGAATATTGAAAGTAAATACCAATATAAGTGTTATGTATAGAAATTATTTAGGATATTCTAATTATTATATTCATATTTGTTACAGAGATCGGCCCCTGAATCTAGTACCGAACCATAAACTACCCAATACTGGTTTCTATTCTTTCCAAACACAATATCGAGGGTGTATTACAGACTATTTGAAACGCCTACAATACCGACATAGCCAAGATCAACAACGATCGCAGGGGTAATCCTCAAATTCGGAGGTTAACCGCAGCGACAAATTTGTATCGCGAGAATCAGTAACAAAGAAGCGTCGATGTAAGCCGAGAAAACAAAGGAACACGACTCGTGATAGACGAATGAAACATTACATCTTGGTATAAGTTCATAGAACTCGTACGAATTTTCATTCGTTCTTTAATAATAAGAAGTTTAATTGTAATGCAAACAATAAACCAAAGCCTGAGTGTCTGGCACAGCCGGAGCGCCGTGATTTGTAACACGCATTTTATTTATTTTTACCTGGCCCGTTGTATCTCCTCTCTCTGAAATACATTTGAAATATCGCGAAATAGTCACACCGACGAAAATTCGGAAAATCGAAGAAAAAAAAGTCATGGAACAATAACTACGGCGAAAAAAAAGAACAACCGGGAAAAACGTTGCGAAACAGTCATCACGACGAAACAAACGAGAAATAAATAAAAAGTTGCGGAACAGTCGTCACGACGAAAAAACAAGAAATAAAAAAAAACGTTACGAAACAGTCATCACGACGAAAAAAAAAAAAACGTTACAAAACAGTCACCATGACGGAAAATCGAAAAAACCAAATAAACGTTAGGATACAGTTGTCATGACGATTGTGATTTAAAAAAAACCATTAAATCGTCGTTGCACAGTTTCTGGACGTTGATAAACGACGTCGCTTGACCAAATATTCGAATGGCCCAGAACGACGTCGCTGAAAAAGTCGTCCAACCGTCATCGGGAACGCCAGGGGATCGCTTGTTTTAATGAAGACTCGTAAAATGTAGAGTTATCTTAGGTATTAAATAAGATGTCGGATTAGTAATCTGTTAATATTAATAAATGAGGTAAAAATTTATAAAAATCGTTTGATTACCACAAGTAAATATTTATCGCAAAATATATATACCAATTTAGACCCACAGAACCGAAAGTACATTTCTTTTTTTCACCATCAATTGATTGCTTTCATAATGATAAATCAGTTTTATTCCATAAATAAATTTTTTAACTATATACACATTTATATTCCTGTACACTTTTGAGAAAGACATTCCTCGTAAATATATAATCATGGTTTTATACAAAAAGTATTTTAAATGCATTTTCATGAAATGTACATTCCTGCTCTCGGCTAAGTTTATTTTTTGCGCAACAATTCACAGCAGCTTTCCAAAGTTGCCAGTGCCGAATGAATTGTCTCCAACTTATTCAGCAATGCCATAGCGTACGGCAGATGCTTCTGTTCGATTAATTTCTCGATCAACTTTCTTATATTTTGTTGTAAATAGGACGATGAGGTGGGAATGATGAGGTTAATTTCTTGAAGAACAACTCCTCCGATATTGGTAATGATAAATTGGTCATCTGAAAGATACAAATAAAAATAAAGAAAATGAGGCTTGAAAAAGTTGAATAAGTTTTTATATAAAAATTGAACGTACTTTGTGCGTTTTGATAGTGGTAATTGCCTCTTCGTGGAGCAACGAATCACCCGTTCATAATCCAAGGTGAATATTTTCTTCGAAGCTTCGAGATTTTTCGTCACTTTTCAAAAACACTACCAGAATTTATGAATGAAAGCTTATAGTTAAAAAAAAGAATGAAACGCTTCGATAGCCCCATTACTCATTAGAATTCAAAACCGTTTTATTCGTCCCTCTTCAATTCACTTTTCACTGTTTGGAAGATGACGTCGGCGCCACCTGTGTCCTAATTAGGAAACTTTATTCCGGCTCTTCTTGACCGACTCTGATCGCGAACAGACTACGTGAACGTAGTTTCGGTTTTGTGTGGATTCCTTTTGTGTAATTGTCTTTTCGACGCGCGTGGAATATTCAGAGAGCACTAAAGAATGGACGTATATTTCGATTTAACGTATGTGAGTTCCAGAATCTTTTATATCTTACCAAACACGCGATGCTGTCAAACCCTGGCGGCCATTTTGATTTCAGGAGGTTTCGTAATATACGATTTTTTTCATTTATTGTACGTTTTCACCAAATATTCGAATGTACGTCCACTCGTTTATGTTGATATTACAATTGTGTACAATTTGAAGAATGTGTGTAGCGTATTAACGAAGAATAATCAAAACTACGAAAAAGCCTGTTTTTACTGACCAAAGTCGGTAATAAAATCTACTCCAGCATCCCCTTAAAGGATTCGGAGCTCGAGCAGGGAAAAGATTAATAATTAGACTGTTTTTATAGGTAAAAGTAGGGTTTATTCAAATTAAATATTCAAAATTCTATCAGAAACATTTCCTGACGCGATGTGTAACGCTTTCGGTCTATTTTGGGCGCGAGAATTCGAACATCCGAATTCTGACCAGCATGAGAGTGGTTACCACCGATGTCCAATCCACGTCGAAGAGCGAAGCTCACCTCGTCCGGGATGACCTGTATTCGAAATTAGTTGGGGAAAAAACACAATTGTAACTCGGAATTAAACACGAACTCGAACACTCTATTTATTCAAGGAATTTATAAACCTTAAATTTTCTTAGTGCAAATAATAACTACAGTTTTCTCGAAGACAGTTCCGTCGCGCTCGACTAGTCTCAAGAATCTGACTTCTCTCCGTGTTAACTCTAGGCTCGCGGGCTGCTGGTGGGCCAGGAGTTACGCCCCACGGGCCCACCCTTAGCCAATCAACCCTCAGTTCGACGCGAACGCTTGCTCCCACGCGCGAGCGTGCGAGACGGTTGCGTCAAGCGTCCGCGTCACCCCTGAGCTAGAAAGTGGCTATTGTTCCTTGGCTGCAATTTGGGCACCACATGGCCCACCGTCGAAGTACGGTTGGCCCTTTGGAGTGTCTGGCGACGGAGCTCGCTTTGTACGTTAGAACTAAGGATGTCTCGACTTTCTACAATTTACATTTTACTATCTGTGCGTCTAGCAAAGACGCTCTTTTAAGGGATTCACATTCTGGGCCCATATGAAGGACACTTGAATCGTCACGACTCGACTTAGGAAAGCAGACTCTAGTGCGTTTCTTTATTGTTGTACAAGGAGCGTAGGCAGATTCTTTTATGTCTAGTACGTTTCTTCGCAGCGCGGCATTTCCGCTTGGCGTACGTGGGAAAATACTGGTATATTCGTACATCTAATAATATTTATATATTACAAATAATGTTCATAATGCCGCATTTACAATTAATCATGTTTTATACTTTATCAGTAGTCAGCTCGCCCAAGCCACTATATTTGTCTTTCGTTCTCTCTGCTTTTTCGATTTGAATTTACGCGCCCGGTCTCGCGGAGGTGCTGCGCGTGCGGCGCTCTCGCGGATCGCGTATCAGAATCCGTTACAGATGGGCTTCGGCGGTGCCATCTACCGTTACAATAATATTTTCCGTGTGCTCCTGGCTCGCTCGCTTACACAATATAAATTTGAGATCAAATGTTCTTTTACTGAATCCTATGCTTTTGCATGGGATTCTCTGCTTTTCAGTGGTGGTTTTCCCTATAAGGGTGATTCTTGTGCATGTATTCCCTTCCTTTTAATCTTGCTTGCGTAGTAAAAAATTTTCTCATGGCTTGATGCGCTTTTTATTTTCCTACGCTACCCTCATGATCCTCGCTTATTTTTGCAAACAATCACTTATCACCAATCCGCACTTTCTCAATCGATGAATGATCACGGCCGGTATTTCAGGACGACGGATCCAAGGTAGTAAATCTATGCAACGTTATTTGCCGTGCCTGTCCTATTCCGTGATGCTCGCCGCCCACCACTTTCCTCGTATAATACACCCGAATATAATATAAGGTTGGAGATATCGGGCTTTGTTCTAAAACAATTACCTTTGCGCTTTCTTTTATAATATTTCCCTCTGGTTTTCCATGAACGATCTTGGTATGCAGTTGTTTTAAAAGTTGATTGGGAACTTTGCTGCTCGAATCTCCTACGCTACTTCCCTGCTGGTAAGTATGCGCTCCCGAGGTAAGTACCGGTCGATTCTTTGGTTTCTGTGTAAGAGATCGAGAGACGCGCGGGCTCTACCCGCTCGACTGGGCGTCCGTCTCTTCCCACTCCTCTATTGCAACCTAGATTCCGTATGACTCATCCTTTTTCATGGTCAACCGGCCTGGCGTTCGTGATAATTGTCACGTACGCCAGCTCTCTTACCAACGGTCGCCGATGACTCATGTCAACAGTTACCGTCGGTAGTTTTTGGTAGATTTAATACTCGATTTCGAATCCAGATCGGCCGGTAAATGTGGCTCTCTCCGTCGCAATGGTTAGAACTAGCAACATTTTCTTACAATACAAGTACCCATGAAGGTACTGAACATACACCTTTTGAATTAGCTTTTGGGAAATTGGCAAGGCTTCCTTCTAGCGATCCACCAATTGAACAGGAATCTACCTACAGTGATTATTTGATACAACTAGTAACTCGTTTATACAAGCTTCAGAATTTGGCACGAGAAAGTTTTATTACTGCAAAAATAAAATCCAAGGCATTTTATGATCGAAAGATAAAGCCACAAACATTAAAAGTTGGAAATTTCGTTTTTCTTCAAAAAGGACCTAAGCCTGGAAAATTGGAAGACCATTATACAGGACCTCATGAAGTTTTGGAAGTAAACGAAAAAGATGGCATTAAAATGCAACTTAAAAACAAAACTCGTGTAGTAAATATTAATAGATTACGGCTTTCGTACATTACACCACAAAAGAATTTAAAATCTATCTAAGAAATCTAATAATTTCTTTTATTTTCAGCAAAAAAAAAAAAAAGAAAAAAACGTGAAGAGGTACAGGAGAAGAAAGAAAGAGAAGTAAAAAAAGAGAGAAAGTCGCGCAATAATAAACTAAATTTAGTATATATATATACTAAATTTAGTTTATTATTGCGCGAAATTATTATATATATTATTATAGATATTATATATATATATATATCCATCATATGGATACATATGTATATATATCAATACATATATATCAATCATACCCATCATACACACATATATATATCTCTCTCTATATTATAAAAAGATCTCGCCGCCGCCGCCGCCGCCGTGTCAAGAATCGAGGGACTTAGAAAAATTTCAAGGGTCTTTCCCATACTTCCTGGAGGTCCTTCCCATACTTCCCGGGAGTCTTTCCCATACTTCCTGGAGGTCTTTCCCATACATCCCAGGGAGTCTTTCCCATACTTCCTGGAGGTCTTTCTCATACTTCCTGGAGGTCTTTCCCATACTTCCCGGGAGTCTTTCCCATACTTCCTGGAGGTCTTTCCCATACATCCCAGGGAGTCTTTCCCATACTTCCTGGAGGTCTTTCTCATACTTCCCGGGAGTCTTTCCGATACTTCCTGGAGGTCTTTCCCATACTTCCTGGAGGTCTTTCCCATACTTCCCGGGAGTCTTTCCCATACTTCCTGGAGGTCTTTCCCATACTTCCCGGGAGTCTTTCCCATACTTCCTGGAGGTCTTTCCCATACATCCCAGGGAGTCTTTCCCATACTTCCTGGAGGTTTTTCTCATACTTCCCGGGAGTCTTTCCCATACTTCCTGGAGGTCTTTCCCATACTTCCCGGGAGTCTTTCCCTTACTTCCTGGAGGTCTTTCCCATACTTCCCAGGGGTCTTTCCCGTACTTCCCGGGAATCTTTCCTATACTTTCTAGAGGTCTTTGGGGAGATTGCACTTTTTTTGGGGGAGATTGCGAGCGCGCGCAGCGCGCGAGCCACAATAAAATCCTAGTATATATATATATGTGTGTATGATGGGTATGATTTAAGGACATTTTGTACTAAAAAGTGGCTGCTTCGGGGACATACGGCTGTTTTGAGGACGGTCTCCATAATTTTATCGATTTAATGAATAGTTTGAGGTCTGCCCTCAAAACAGCTACCATATGTGATAGGTATACTTTCGGGATGTCACGTACAACACTTTTCCTCCGAATTCTTTTTCACGATTGCCACTCTCACCACACGACTGTCCGGTCACTAACAGCACGAAACGTTAAAACATACTAAACCAACCGCTATCTCGTAAGTTCGCACCGGCATTTAGAAACAGGGACGTCGACTCCGCATGTGGAAGCAATAATAGACACCAAACTAGAGCAAGCCCTCCGTCAGAGAAGCTTTTAAAATTCTTTCACACGCAAAAGTACCGACCTCCCGGATTCTCAGCATCCGCGTAAACGCAGTGCCGAACATAGGACAAGTGTGACTCTTCGAACGGTGGGAGGCGCTCAGCCACTTATGAGACGATGCGTCGCCTAACGTTAGGTGTTGTCACCCCAACTGAAGAGGCATCATAAACTGCACAAATTATTGCCGTCAGCCGCACTAGATAAAAGAACTGAGCTCTCTTGCCTACTAAGAAGCGTTACACTTGAAACCTACTAGAATATCTATTTTTTTATATAGACTACAATATTGTAACCCGAATTCTAGCAACCAATGTAACCCGTTTCACTCATCCGATGCCCTTATTTGTAAACCTCATTCCCATAGAATAGTATTTAAACCGCGACTTCTAATCAAAATCAAGTCAGTCTTCGGTAGAGCCTACGAGTCTGTACATCGGGAGACCGATCTTCGTTTGTACTACATATCGCGACGCGCGGCTTCTCCGTTAGCTGAGTGCGAGTAGTTGCATCCTATTTTGTTCAAATCATTGTTGTGTTCTGATCAATTTAAGAAATATTGTAAACGTGCGAAATATTGTGTACGACGTCTCTGCGACTAATTGAATCCTGTGCGTGTGACACGAGTATCACCACGAAACATTGAGAGAGTAAGGAACCGACTGTTAAGCATCGTCTTGTTAAAGGTATTTATTGTTATTATATGAATTGTAAGAACTTGCATCTTGTTTAAATAAATTGTAGTTGCATCACGGATCAACTAACGTTTTATCTTTTACTGATTATAAAGACAAGGTTTCTCGAGATCTCCGGCGTACTCCCACTTCCTTTACAAAAATCTATCCTGTAGATTGGTGTAAAATTTAGAGTCGCGTTAACCGCTCGGCGCGATTCTCTTTTCTGCACGTCTCCGGACGTCACAGGGACATTCGAAATTTCAGTGTTACTTTGAGGACTGTCCTCAAAGTAATATGCGTGATTTGTATGTTTTGAGGACATTATCTGAATGATTCCGTACTTAGTTTATACTATTTATACTTAGTTTATACATCTATGATAATGATTTAATTGAAGTTACTCATGGTGATTGAGGCATTTCCATAGTGATTTCCAACATCATCCATTTTAGATTCGGTATCTGCAGAATTAAACTCTTCATCTATGGTATACTTCAAGAATGATAACTAGATATTAAAATAAACAGTAAATACCGAACTCGGAATATGATGCGCGCCATATTCGGCATGCCCGGAATCGCATTACGAGAGCATTTTGAAGCGTCGCATACAGCAGAGATCAAATGCTATAATAAAGGATCTTATATAGTCATTGAAATAGCTGTTATATTTATATACAAACACATAGTTTGATTAGTTCCAGCACCATATACTCAACCTACAGATTTCTTCTGGGACGTAACACCTACCGCAAATCTAAAATTACGACCGAAGGAAAAAAAGTATGCTCAACGAGGTTGCTATGCATTATATTTCTGGAGACATACAATAATATCACAGTTACATGCACAAAAGTCTTATGGAGCAAAAATTACTTTTTGTAACTCGTGCATGAAAAGCGGGGCTTTGTACATGTGCAGTTGACAGTTTTTTTTTCAATTTCGCCTCTTAAGGTTCAATCTTTTTATTCATTTTCGACCCTGTTTTGTCATTTGAAAACGTTCGCAGCTTAATTTGAAAGTTTAATGCAGTTGAAGCTGAGTATTCTAAAAACCAAACGTGCTGCAAATGTGTTGTTTCCCATCTTTGATATTCTGACGAGTTTATACACACTTTTAAGCGTGTTGGGATTTACATGGTAAATTATATGTAAAAAGAACACGCCTGTAAGTGTGTAAAAACTCGTCACTATGTAAAATATAGGCAACAACATACTTGCAACACGCTTAGTTTTTAAAGTGAGTGGTCACTATTACCTGTACAAAACTATGGTGCAAAGCGCCACGTATTCATGTACTCATTACAAAAAGTTTAATGTGTAACGTGGATCAGCATTGACGATTGCGTCTCGTGTGATTGCTGCGAATCTCCACAAACCTTCCCCACGTCGCAATCACCATCATTCGGCTCTTCCCACACAATATAATATACTATCGAAAAACTGTGGCGAAAGGTTTTTGTTTGGGCCCCAAATTAGCGGATCCGTTAACCTATATACCAATGTCAAAGGTACTTTGAGGACTCAAACTACATAATTAAATCGATTGTCTAAAAGTGAAATTTATTCAAATAGGATGTACTATGTCTCTAATTCACTTAACAGAGCTTACGGTGAATTATTCGAATTTTTGTAATTAATTCATCAATTCTACATCTAGTGAAATGCGGAGATACGTAAGCTACGCAGGGAGCTAATCACGTACGAGAATCGAGCTCTCCTTCGGAGCAATACATCGTTTCTAGAGAACACCGATTCTGCACATCCAATCAACGTACGCCGTTCGTCGCATTTCAACTCATCGGCACACTATGATTGGACGTGTAGAGTTGGGGTTCCGTAGAAATGACGTATTGCCTTCTTCGGTAGGAAGAGAGAATTTTAAGTGTATGTTGGTACTACTGCAAGTCTTTCACTGCCTCTTTGAATCGTAACGGCACGTAGAGACAACGGACTTTCCTGCTCTGAGTACCACGAGGCATGCAAAATGTTTGTATTGGTGTTATTTACCGATGAAGGTTTTCTAATATGTACACCAGAACATATCAGCAACTTTAGGACAAAATGTCCAGCCGTTATGTACACCGATGGGAGGAAATATACGGCGCGAATAACAGCTGTGCACGGTAAGTGTCATAACCTAACTCATGATTATATAACTCTACTCGTCCAGACGGCATAAAACTACAAAAAATGTAGTTAATACCTTGTTTATTCGTTTCCGTTATTTTTTTGTTATTTGGTTTCAATAAATGCTATTGATGACTATTGTTAGATAGTGTCCTCAAAGAAAGCTATATTTCAAACATAGAGTCTTCTAACTAGCCAAACCGTTAATTTCTATATCAATGTAAGCGTCACTTTGAGCACTTCCTGACAAACTCTTACAATAACCTCCCACTTAATGTTAAATTTGTTCGGTTTTCCGTAGTTCGATTGTCAGAAGACTGTTTCGCTGTCTGTTTATACATTCGTCCTTCAATCTCCTTCAGATTATATTTATGAATCAAACTAGCCGGTGAGCACCAAAGCCCTTTGATGTAGACTAAGTTGATTTTCATAAACACTATGACACTGCGAAGAGTAAAATCTAGCAATCCAAACTAATAGTAATCGTTCACAATAGTATTACTGCGAAAATTATTTAACAAAATTATTCTGTGGCGTTTCCATTGAAGTTATTTAATTAGCTTCGTCGATTTTCGGCCTTTATCGATGGAATTTTTGACACGTCGTACTCGGGTCTGAGACATCGGTGTCGAAGATTCTGATTTTATCGACGATCCTATATTGGAACGTCATTTCGAATCCCTGAATTAATTTTTAGTTCGCTCTAATTGCTTCATCAAATCATTAAGAATTGATGAAGCAACCAGAGCGACCAATTTTTACAATTAAAATTAATCGTGAAAAAATATCGCCACAGCCCGGGTTTGAACCGGGAACCTCGGATCACTAGTCCGATGCGTTACCAATTACACCACCGTAGCTCTGGCGACATTAATTCACGATTCTTTTTATAGTTTAACGACAGATTTGAAACTAGACTTGTTGTTAGGCTTTGGCCGTCTTATTTACATTATTTAATTAGCTTCGTCGATTTTCGGCCTTTATAGATGGAATTTTTGACACGTCGTACTCGGGTCTGAGACATCGGTGTCGAAGATTCTGATGTTATCGACGATCCTATATTGGAACGTCATTTCGAATCCCTGAATTAATTTTTAGTTCGCTCTAATTGCTTCATCAAATCATTAAGAATTGATGAAGCAACCAGAGCGACCAATTTTTACAATTAAAATTAATCGTGAAAAAAATTCTTAATGATTTGATGAAGCAATTAGAGCGAACTAAAAATTAATTCCGGGATTCGAAATGACGTTCCAATATAGGATCGTCGATAACATCAGAATCTTCAACACCGATGTCTCAGACCCGAGTACGACGTGTCAAAAATTCCATCTATAAAGGCCGAAAATCGACGAAGCTAATTAAATAATGTAAATAAGACGGCCAAAGCCTAACAACAAGTCTAGTTTCAAATCTGTCGTTAAACTATAAAAAGAATCGTGAATTAATGTCGCCAGAGCTATGGTGGTGTAATTGGTAACGCATCGGACTAGTGATCCGAGGTTCCCGGTTCAAACCCGGGCTGTGGCGATATTTTTTCACGATTAATTTTAATTGTAAAAATTGGTCGCTCTGGTTGCTTCATCAATTCTTAATGATTTGATGAAGCAATTAGAGCGAACTAAAAATTAATTCAGGGATTCGAAATGACGTTCCAATATAGGATCGTCGATAACATCAGAATCTTCGACACCGATGTCTCAGACCCGAGTACGACGTGTCAAAAATTCCATCTATAAAGGCCGAAAATCGACGAAGCTAATTAAATAATGTAAATAAGACGGCCAAAGCCTAACAACAAGTCTAGTTTCCATTGAAGTCCTAAAATTATTTCGGCCGTCGCATGTAATCTACTATTAAGGAAATTACATTTTTTAAATCAGATTAGATTCATCTACTATTAACTTAATTACATGCACTTACTTGAAGAACCAATTATATTACTTATGACTTTTTATTATTAGTCACATGCTATTGGTGACTATTGTTAGATGGTGTCCTCAAAGACAGCTATGCTTCAAACATACAGTCCTCTAACTACCCAAACCGTTAATTTCTATATCAATGTAAGCGTCTGTAAAATAATGCCGTGGATGGTTGATAGTGGATCAGGTGTTATAAATATGATTAATAAATGGCGTAGGCAGGAATTACATAACTCGAAATAAACACTTTAATTTTTAACAAAAACTTCATAAAACACAACAATTAATTGAGTAAGCCGTTACACATAAATATCCTGAGCAGTCCGTAAAACACTTGTACAGTCCGAGTGACAAAATCAGCCAATAATGCCAATTATGCCGAAGCACACGTGCCACCACGTGTTGCTTAGTAAACCGCCCGTGAGTATGTCGCTGTTGTTTACATAAACCCGCGTTCACTTAACCCGTACGTAATTTCTTTGCGCTGACCGTTTGAGCTACCCGGAGCTGACCGTTGTACACTTGCGAACAAGATGAGGTGACCGCAAAGTAAACTATTGCCGATGTGCGTACGACCAGTTGAGTCCGTGCGTGCGACCAGTTGAGTCCGTGCGTGCGACCAGTTGAGTCCGTGCGTGCGACCAGTTGAGACCGTTAAGAAGAACCGAGAAGAAACCGGAAAGCGACTCAGAGACTCGAGAACGTTCGAGCGCATGCGCGGACTCTGAAATGCGGTTATCGGTGGTGTGCCCAGGCGGTGCTGCTGCCGAGCGGTTGATCGACCAACTCAGACAGCAGTCCCGCTAACATTTCCGCCCGCCATTAGCGAAGGTCGCTGATGAATATGCTCCTGGTCTTCCGGTGGAGTGGTCCTTAAACACGGGAGCTTGATGAGTGGTCAGGTGAGCGTGGTTGTTCCCGTCTTGAGCGTAGCCACCCTGGCATGTCCGTCCTTCCCTGGGTGTAGTTGTAAATGCCCTCGCAAGAGGCCATTTACAAGGAGGGTAACGCTCGTCCGTGATTAACACGAGCGAACCAACCTTAACCTCGTTAGATGCATGATGCCATTTTGAGATAGACTGCTGCCGTTGCAAATAGTGAGCAGACCATTGACGCCAAAACATTTGAACCCGTTGCTGTATGTGCTTCCAATGAGCCAGCTTCGAAGTTTCCAGACTTGGGAGCGTAGACTCTGGTAAGGTGGTAAGGTGGTAAGAGCACTGCCGATGAGAAAATGTCCAGGTGTAAGAGCTGACACGTCCTGAGGATCATCAGTGAGCGGTTCCAGGGGTCTCGAATTGAGAATAGCCTCTATTTGCGTAAGTAGGGTGGTGAGCTCTTGGAATGTGAGAAGAGACTCACCCACTGTGCGTGTGAGATGGAATTTCGTTGACTTCACAACAGCCTCCCACTTGCCACCCATACGAGGAGCGGCAGGGGGGTTAAAACTCCACTGGCTGCTGTCCTGTGAGAGGACCGCTCTGATGTAATGATGTTCTTCTGTGCCTTGCGTAAACATGCTCTGTAGAGTTTTGTCGGCACCTACAAAATTCGTACCGCAGTCCGAGTATATTGTGTGAGCAATCCCTCTTCGCGCTGTGAACCGTCGGTAGGCTGCGATGAATCCTTCAGATGAGTAGTCACTGACAGCCTCCAGGTGAACTCCTGATGTGCTGAAGCAGACGAACACACAGATCCAACCTTTGTATGTTTTTGCGCCCCGACCCTTCCAAGTTTTGAGTGTGAGCGGTCCAGCGTAATCCACCCCTGTATGCAGGAATGGTCGTGAGGGTGTTACTCGAGAAACAGGTAGTTGCCCCATCAGCTGCTGAGCGCGGACCCCTCTTTACCGAGCACACACCACACACCGAAGTATATGAGATTTCACCGGCGCTCTCCCTCCGAGAATCCAGTAGGCTTGCCGAATATAAGCCAACGTGAGCTGAGTGCCACCGTGAAGCGTTCGTGAGTGAGCATGTTCGATAATCATACTTGACAACCGTGAGTATCGAGGCAGAATTGCAGGATGCTCCCTTCCTCACTCAGCGTCGAGTGTGTGAGACGTCCACCAACTCGAATGATGCCCTGCCCGTCGACGAAAGCAATCAATCGAGAAAACGGATGACCGGCTGGTCCCGCGTAGAAAAAAAGAATCTTGTGAAGAATCTTTTAAAGAATCTTAAAAAAAGTCTTGAAAGAATCTTTAAAAGAATCTTTAAAGGAATCTTGAAAAGAATCACGTATAGGATCCGGAGCAAGACTCTTTTCAAGATTCTTTTCAAATTTTTTTCCAGATCAAAACTCCGAATTTTTGTAATTTTTTTAGTTTAATTCAGTTGATTAGTCATATTTGATTGATCAGATCCGAAAAATAGCGTGATTTGATCAGATTAAAGCGATAAAATGAGAAAAAAAAAAAAAAAAATGTTGATCGTGGGACTTGAACCCAGGTCCCTCGGCGTACTATCCCGTTATCTTATCTATTCAACCACATCATCTTTCTTGGATAGCAGTAAAATTAAATGATATATGAGTGTCACTTGCTTTTTCAGAACTTTGTTTTTTTTTTTCGGAAATTACGGCGCGATGCGGGTTACCACTTTGCACCGTTTCACAGTATCTAGTTTCATTAAGAATTCATCTATCACATTCAGTTATTGCTCCCTCATAAAAGAAACTTTATTTGCGGGAAAACATACGTTCCAAGATTTTCAAGTCAGGACACTCAAAATAGTCCAGAACGTCGAGAAAAGTGGTTTAGAAAAAATAAATAATTAAATTCCGCAAACAAAAACCTTAAACGACATGAACCTGGTCTTCAAAAGTGTCCAGGTTGATTGCTTCGAGGCTCTCAGTGTCCAGATTGACCTCACCATAGTTTTCGGTATCCAGATCAACGTCTCCATAGTTTTTGGTGTTGAGGCTGACCTCTCCATAATTTTCGGTGTCCAGGTCGACATCTCCATAGTTTTCGGTATCCAGATTGACATATCCATAGTTTTCGGTATCTACGTCGACCCCTTTATTCTTTTCGGGGTCCAGGTCGACCTCCCCATAGTTTTCGGCATCCAGATCGACATCTCCATATTTTTCGGTACCTACGTCGACCCCTCTATAGTTTTCGGTGTCCAGGTCGACCTCTCTATAGTTTTCGGTGTCCACGTGAACCTCGCCATATTTCTCGGTGTCCAGGTGCTGGACATCCACCTGGGCGCTGAAAATTAAGGAGAGATCACCTCCTGGACACCGAAAACGATGGAAATATCGACGTGGACATCGAAAATCATGGGAATATCGACTTGGCACCAAAAGCCATGGACATGTCGACCCTGATGTTCAAAGTCGTGGAGATATCGACCTGGATACCGAAAGCCATAGAAATGTCTACCTGGACATCGAAAGCCATCGGGATGTCGATCCTGACGCCGAAAGCCATGGAGATATCGACCGGGATACCGAAAACTATGGAGAGTTCGACCTGGACACCAACAACTATGGAGAAGTTGATCTGGACACCGAAAACTACGGAGAGGTCGACCTGGACACCGAAAACTATGGAGAGGTCAATCTGGACACTGAGAGCTTCGAAGCAATAAACCTGGACACTTTTGAAGACCAGGTTCATGTATTTTAAGGTTTAGGTTTGCGGAATGCACTTATTTATTTTTTCTAAACCACTTTTCTCGACGTTCTGGACTATTTTGAGTGTCCTGACTTGAAAATCTTGGAACGTATGTTTTCTCGCAAATAAAGTTTCTTTTATGAGGGAGCAATAACTGAATGTGAAAGATGAATTCTTAATGAAACTAGATACTGTGAAACGGTGCAAAGTGGTAACGCGCATCGCGCCGTAATTTCCGAAAAAAAAAACAAAGTTCTGAAAAAGCAAGTGACACTCATATATCATTTAATTTTACTGCTATCCAAGAAAGATGATGTGGTTGAATAGATATGATAACGGGATAGTACGCCGAGGGACCTGGGTTCAAGTCCCACGATCAACATTTTTTTTTTTTCTCATTTTATCGCTTTAATCTGATCAAATCACGCTATTTTTCGGATCTGATCAATCAAATATGACTAATCAACTGAATTAAACTAAAAAAATTACAAAAATTCGGAGTTTTGATCTGGAAAAAAATTTGAAAAGAATCTTGAAAAGAGTCTTGCTCCGGATCCTATACGTGATTCTTTTCAAGATTCCTTTAAACATTCTTTTAAAGATTCTTTCAAGACTTTTTTTAAGATTCTTTAAAAGATTCTTCACAAGATTCTTTTTTTCTACGCGGGTAGGTTCTATTGGAAATACTTGTATATGGTTCAAAATATTTTCTGGCACCAATTTCAATGATTATATATTAACATCCCGCGTAGAAAAAAAGAATCTTGTGAAGAATCTTGTGAAGAATCTTTTAAAGAATCTTAAAAAAAGTCTTGAAAGAATCTTTACAGGAATCTTGAAAATAATCACGCATAGGAGCCGGAGCAAGATTCTTTCTAGGATTCTTTTCAAGATTCTTTCCATCCGAAAGCGTTATGAGAATCTTTGAAAGAATCTTAATCAAATTCTTCAGAGGAAACCAAGAATGACCATCTGAAATTTAGAACCAATGAATTCTAAATTTATCTTTGTTGAAAAACATATCCGAAAACAAATAAATCAATTGTATCTCGATGTACTGACGCAACGGTGCAACCTGGAGCAGCAAATATTGAAGAATGCCCTCATCATCGCATCGCAGTCTCCTGATGAATTCGCGTATCATCTCATGAAGGGACCAGGATACATGGCAGCCGTCGCGGGTGAGGTCGTGCACATCATCAAGTGCATTCCATCGATGTCAGAGTGAGAAGGACAGATCATTGTTTTCATCAACTACCAGTAACCAGATGGAATCAGAGTGAATTCCTGTCTCCAAGAACTCACATTATTATGCAAGTAGGAATTGAAATAACATGTGACGCCCTACTTCCGACACAGTATCATCTTGCCGACTCATGGTATAAACTTCTACCAGGACCGGTACAAAGTTTACCCTCTATTATCATCAAGCCGATAACCAAGCCGACCTGGAAATATACAAGTCCAGCATCCTTGGCTCGCAGTGGAATATACACCAAAGAAGACCTCAACTAGTTACGGGATCATATCATGTTCCCTGTCGAGAAACCAGCGTTCTTAAACACCATCGCACGTGGAGTAACTGGCCAGCCAACCCAAACAAAAGGATTAGCATTTTCAAACATGCTGGGCGCGGATGGTCTACAAAATCTCGCCGACTCCGTGTGGGACACAATCTGGGGCAGATTCATGTTCTTTGGGACTGCAAGTGCTGGAATCATCGGAATTATCTTTTTGGTCCGAGCGATCAAATTAATTGTGGATACAATAATACATGGCTATGCTTTGCATACTGTGTACGGATGGTCTCTGATTCTCATCGGAGCCATTTGGGATTCGGTCACACATCTCCGGCTACATCTGAAAACGAAAATCAATAGTCCATGTCAACCACCAATTCAATCAATCGACTCGACGGAATCGCAGGAGATAATCGAACTGCAAGCACGTACCGCCCAAGACGACAGCCCTCCCGAACCATCAACATCAACTGGCATATTTTCTTTGAGGAGCAACTGACGACTGCAGCATCAACTTCCATATACATATTGGTTAAGAATTTAATTTTTTTCTTTGTATTAGTTATATTTTAAGTATTCTACAAAATTCATTTCTTTTTACAAATGCTATTAAAACCAAATGTCAAATAATATTCATTTATTGTTAACATTTGATCTTAAGGGTGGAGGTGTTACATCCCCACGTAAAATACACGCCTACGATATACAACCCTTCGAGCACCGCTGCATACCCAAAAAAAGGGCCCTGCAGTCGGTGGTCGATAAGTAGGAAAATTAAGAGGAAAACTTTAACATAGTAGGGGTGTGAGGCCCTCCGCAAGTCCGCGCGTTAGGAGAAGCTCCACGCAGCTTTAAGAAAGTAGTAGATGGCAACTTTCAGCCAATTAGAGGCGAGAAACGTGCCTTTTCTTACTCCAAAGTCAATCCACTAGTTTCAATATAAAGAGATTTCGTTCAAAGGTGGGAGACAGGAGTTTTTTCGCCCAATTAGGTTTTAAATAAACTTCCCTCTCCTAACCCTGCGTAACACAAGAAGCTGATTGTAGTGGTATTTAAGGGCGCAATTTTTGTATTTTAAGGAGTCGAAATTTTTAAATCTTCGAGTCAACATCTCCAACAAAAAGTCAATATAAGTGCAGTTTAAGAAGTCAACCATCGTAAGTTTTTCTTCGTCTACACTACGTCGGAGCGAATGCAGTACAGTTGCATTCATTCCATTCCTACTCCTAAAACCTCAGAACGAATGCAGAACAGTTGCATTCTTTCTATTCCTTAACCAAATATTCGGAGCGTATGCAGACTGGTTGAAAACGTTCCTCTTCCTAATTTCTAACTCGAAACGTATGCAGACGGTTGCAAACGTTTCTCTCCAAGACTGATGCTTTTTCTCACAGACAGGTCCACTTTAAAACAGTTAGCGAATGCAGTCCGTTGCAAGCGTTTAACGTTAATAATAACTTCAAGACTCAGAAATTATTCTAAGTCTTTTATTTCTCTTTACCAAATTAGTATCTATGGGAAAACAACTTCGCGGTGGTAGAAAATACCAAATGAGAAAAATCGTAGCTCAATACCAAGGCATTCCTCATCCCATTAAACAACAACAAGTCCAAGCTTATTTTACCATTAAACATCTAGAAGCAAACAATATTATCCCTAATTCAAATCTTTGGCAATTAAAGAAAGTAGATTTTACTATTAAATTTTCGAAGAGTAAGTATATTTCAATAAACCATCCCAGATATAATTTTTATTTCGGAAAAGAAAATAATGTAAACTCACTAGAAAATCAAATCGTATCGCCCGCATCCCTGACCAATTAGCTGTAGCTAAGGTAAAAAACAGGGCAATTATTTTTGTTACTTCGGACGTAACACAACGCACGCAGCATGCCAGACAAGTGTTCTCTGTCGCTAGCGGAGTTTTGCCGTCTCCAAATCAGGTCCAAAATCGCGTAACTGATGAGGCGTCTGCTCTGTACTCGTTGAGCTCGGCTACCACATGAGTTGGAATTATATATGCATCACTCCCTTTACTGTTATCGTAAAATGAACTACTATGGAATTACAGTATGAGATATCTACATAGTCGGTTTGGTCTAGTGGTTAGCGTGCTCGGTTAGGTAGTTAGGTAAATAGGTAGGTCCCGTAGGTCTTGGGTTCAAATCTCGCGTCCATCACTTCTCGAATAGTGTTAGGAAAAACCGTCTCCGAAGACGATTCCCTTTTTTTTTGTTGCTATATTGATAGAATTTTATTGTACATATGACTACATAAAGTCCTGGAATTAATAATTAATCATAATATTATTTATAATGAAAGTGAATACAGCCTTTGGAGTTATTAGGCATTCTCATATCTATAAAAAATCTGGAAAAATTCTAAAAATGATGTGTATATTGTAACAAAGTAGATTGTTTACAAGCTTCGCCCTGTAGGCCGGCTCGAAGGCCATCACACACCGCCTATATTTTGTTTTTAGTATTTTGGAAATATATTATTTGATTTAGTTTAGGGTATTTTGTGTAGGAATCGCCCCCCCCCCCCCTTGCGCCCCTTTTTTCCCCATGTACTCGATCCGCTCATCGATGCCGACGCGCCGTAGTGCTCTCGAGCCTTGCCGTCCTCGCTGTTAGCCGTTAAGTAGAGTATATTTCGAGAGTGACCGGCGGGTGATGTCCCCGGTGCTATTTTTGTGTGAGTGATTGAGTGATATTTTGAGTGAGTAATTTTCGTATATTTTGAGACCCCTTTTTCGCCCCTTTAGCCCCGTATTTTTCGAGTTTTAAGTGTTATTGTTTTTGTATTGAGTTAACCGGCTGCCACCACGTGGAGACCGGCATTTTTCGATCGAGCTAATTAGTGTTTATTCGAGTGTTTTCTGCGTGCGAGGTAGTGTGGTGGTTATCGCGACTACAGCGACGATTGTTATTATTCTTGCCCATTATTTTTGCCCCTTATTATTCGTGTCTGTAAAATAATGCCGTGGATGGTTGATAGTGGGTCAAGTGTTGAAAATATAATTAATAAATGGCGTAGGCAGAAATTACATAACTCGAAATAAACACTTTAATGTTTAACCAAAAACTTCATAAAACACAACAATTAATTGAGTAAACCGGTTAAATTAACAATAATATCTTGAGCAATCCGTAAAACACTTGTATAGTCCGAGTGACAAAAATTAGCCAAATATGCCAAATAATGTGCCACCACGTGTTGCTTAGTAAACCGCCCGTGAGTATGTCGATGTTGTGTACATAAACCCGCGTTCACTTAAGGCCTTAGGCCACCCTAGAGGCCGAAAAAAATAGGCTTTTTTGGGAATTTTTTCCAGAAATATTACGAAATAAATCGAGATTACACAAATGAGACTTTATTATACATATCATTAACTGCATACAATATTTTTTTTGAGGCAATTTATTTCAAAATGGCGGCGGTACAGCGTTTTTGCGACGACGTCTTTTTTTTCAATGCTCCACGGCCGGAAGAACAGCTCCTGTAATTTAATGTATCATGATTAGGGCCTGAATTTTTTCGATTGTATATACTATAAGCTAGAGAAGTACGTACGATTTTTTCGATATATTGATTTTTGACAAAATGGCGCACTTCTAAAGTGGAAAGTGAGGAATTCGCCTAAAAAATCGTCAGATAATTGATAATAACAAATGAACTATGCAATATAAAAAAAAATCCTACACACTTCTCTAGACAATGTATTTTCGAAGATATCTTCCAAATTTCAAGTCAATCGGTTGAAAATTGTCTGAGTAATCTTTCCGGCCAACTCTAAAAAAGTAGTTTTGAGATAAACGCGTTTAAAGTTTCGAGTAGCAGAAAATCATGGATAATTTTGCAATACCTTTAATCTGCGATGCCTGCACCATACAATTGGCCTTCCAGATTATCTTCCTGCTCGTACATATCTTTTTTGCTTGACCTTGGAGCGATTCTGGCCTCTTTCACCCGGTCAGATAGCGATCTCTCTGCAAGCGTTATGCGCTGTTTATCGATCTCCATGCACATTTCATAGCTGTTCGGGCCGATTTCCAAACCCATTGCCTCCATTATGTGTAGAATTGAAGAAAACCCATCATTTAACACAGAAACTGCAATTTCCGTAGATATATCCAATACTGTTTTCCCACTTGAAATATTTTTCGGGGCCAATGTCCACACAGTCGAATTGAAACTTTCGTTGTTATTTTGCGTATAACCGCCGATGCATCGAGTGAGAAGATCTTGATTGGTCAGTTCTTTATAAATTGGTTGGATAGCTTTGTACACTTGTATTGGAAGAGCTGGCTTGTGTTTGTACTCAGCCAAAGTATTCGTGGCTTTCGCGCGTTGCCATGAGCACCATGAATCCTCTCCAATAGGATATTTGTCGTGCGGTTTGGCATCCGTAGATAATATGTGATCCAGTGTAGCCCATATACTGCTTCTCATGTTCTTGACCGAATCACTATTTCTACGAATCGCTATTCCATAATAAACAGATAGCTCATCTATAAGTTTTCCAGTCAATTTGCCCCTTCCACCGAGGCTTTTGTCTTTTTTTTTCAAATTACGTAGTCGGGTGCCCATTCGCTTTTGCACGTGATCAATACACTCTTTCTTGAGAACTGTGAGATCTTCATATGGCTTAGCATCTGTAATTCCTTTAAAAGTCTTGGAATCACCGTCACCAATGTAGTGAGAGTATTTGACCTGATGCAAAGTTTCAGAGCGGCGAAACATCTCAACAACTGAATCGACTTCCATTTTTCCTGCCGATCCATCGTGATTCACAGCGCATTCTCCTACATGACTTTCTGCCCACTCCGCATATTCGTCGGTATCTTTTTTTTTAGACCAATGTTCACACGCCTTGCCGTATTTTGATTTCACTACACAATCAACGATTTTTCCAAAGTTGTAGCCAATAAGAGTCACTAACCCATACAGAGACGTAAATCCACGTTTTCTCCACGAACCATCGCCTGACACTACAATTCCATTTTCTCCGTTTTCAATCGAAATGGCTTTTTCTTCTTTCGCAGCTCTCATCATACTATTCTTGCAAACTAAATTGGTTGCAGTGTTCATTCTTTTGACAACCTTATCGTAAAATGAGTGAAAGGTAGTCCGAGGTCATTCCATGAATGCACAGAATTTTCTGATTCCGTGCCAACCTACTCCAAGCAATCGCATGGCAATTATTATTCTACGGTTGATTTCGTAGCCTTTCTCAACAAGTGGACAACTCGGTATCTCAGTCTTCTCACACTTTTCACAGGACACCACAAGTTTGAATCCCAAACCACGCTTACTGCTTTCAGTAAATTTTACTTTCGATTGGCATATTTTACAAACGACAACGTCGGAAATAGCCGAAAAAACTGCAATGAAGTTGATTATACGATAACCAAACGCTGGATTCACTTCGATATCGTATAAATCTTCCGACTGCTTCAGTTTTTTTGCCGATGAACTGGCTTTCAAATCGTCTGGTGCTTCCACCTCATGCCGATTCAACGGTCTTCGACGCGATGCTGTTGGTCTCCTGACGGACGAAACCGACGTTTTTGTCCCTTTCTTCCCACTGTACAATCCGTCACTCAATGCAAAAACAAATTAATACAACAAAACAAGTCATATCAATAATCGCACGGGAAAAAGAAATTAAAATTCACAGAAATTTATAGAGAAAAATGACTGTTTGTCGACTCGCGTCCTTCTCGACTGCTTGGCCGTGGCTAACTGTCTGAAACAGCCGTTCCACAATTCTAAACTTGCCAGACTAGTCAGGCAATAAATATTTTCAATAACATCTGCCGTATACCTGCTCTAGTCCCCTAACGGACCTTCTTGCTAGCGCTAACAAAAAAATTCTAGAGTGGCCTAAGGCCTTAACCCGTACGTAATGTCTTTGCGCTGACTGTTTGGGCTACCCTGAGCTGACCGTTGTACCCTTCCGAAAAAGATGAGGTGACCGCAAAGTAAAACTGTTGCCGATGTGCGTGCGACCAGTTGAGACCGTTAACGAAACTCGAGAAGAAACCGGAAAGCGCGTCAGAGACTCGAGAACGTTCGAGCGCATGCGCGGACTCTGAAATGCGGTTATCGGTGGTGTGCCCAGGCGGTGCTGCTGCCGAGCGGTTGATCGACCAACTCAGACAGCAGTCCCGCTAACAGTGCCCATTATGTTTGCCCGTTATTAGTTTTGCCAGTGACTCCTTTTCTTTCCGTTATTATTTTTGCCGCCATTATTTTCTCCCCTTATTACTTTCGCCCGTTAGTATTTTCCCCCCTTATTACTTTCGCCCGTTAGTATTTTCCCCACTATTATTTTCGGCCGTTATTATCTTTTCCATTATTATTTTCGCCAGTTATTATTCTCCCATTATTATTTTCGCCAGTTATTATTCTCCCATTATTATTTTCGCCAGTTATTATTCTCCCATTATTATTTTCGCCAGTTATTATTCTCCCATTATTATTTTCGCCAGTTATTATTCGCCCATTATTATTTCCACCAGTATTATCCTCCCATTATCAGTTTTGCCCATTATTAGTTTTGCCCATTATTATTTTGCTTTATTATTTTTCCGTTATTTTTGCCCTGTTAGTGAATATTTCCCCCGCCCCTTCAGCCACACCGAGGTAATATTTAAGTAGCCGTCGAGTTCGGAAACTCACGTCCTTGAGATCCGTCTCCTCTCCCAGCTAGCCGTGCCCGTGTATTATTATTTTTGAGTTCTATTTTCTTTTGTTTGGGATTATTAAACTACCGTGAAACGTAACCGGTAAAGTAACGTTGCTACACAATATGTAGCTGGTGCCCATTCTCCCCGTAAATTCAATTATTGCAATTTTTCCCCTTAAATTCAATTATTTCTATTTTTCCCCGTAAATTCAATTATTTCTATTTTTCCCCGTAAATTCAATTATTTCTATTTTTCCCCGTGAATTCAATTATTTCTATTTTTCCCCATTAGTGAAAATACTCCCCCCCTTCCCCCTTGCCCTGATATTTATTTGATTCGAGGATTGTAGTTAGAGTATTTCGAGTTATTGTATCGAGTTTTCTTTTGTTGCTGTCATCGGGATTTTTTTGTTATTAAATAGACCGTTGGTATTTTTTCCTTATAAATATTTTCTTGTTTATACTTTATTTCTCACTAATCCCTTCACCCTCCTAACAAAAAGGGAAGCCGGTTATAATATATGTATATCGCTCTATATTATAAAAAGATCTCGCCGCCGCCGCCGACGCCGTGTCAAGAATCGAGGGGCTTAGAATAATTCAGACTCGGGGCTTGGCGGTAGGGGCTAGCCCCACCCCTTTCTATATATATATATAAGATCTGTGGGGCTAAAGTCCTGGGGCTAGCCCCATCTCTTTCTGCCAAGCCGCGAGCCCGAATGATTATAAGTTCTTTTTCAAAAACATAGGTCCCCGAAGGGTGGGGGCACCCTTGGGTGGGGAACGATTGCGAGCGCGCGCATATATCCTAGTATATATATATATATATATATATATATTATAACCGGCTTCCCTTTTTATTAGGAGGGGAAGGGGTTAGTGAAAAGACGTAAGAAAAATAAAATAATTATAAGAAAAATAACCAAACTCGATTTAATAATAGTACAAGAAGCTCAAAAAAAAACAAAAGGAAAACTCAATACAATAACTCTAAAGGAAGGGAATATAATAACTCGCGTTAACTAAATAACTATAATGGCAAAACTCAAATGGGCGCCAGCTACGTGACGTGTAGCACCGTTGGGGGGGTGGAGGGGGGACTGCGCAAGACGGGGGGAAAATTTCAAAGTCCGGAGGACGTCGGGAATTTTCTAAGTCCCGGCGACGTCGAAAAATTTCAGAGTCCGAGAGGACGTCGGAAATTTTCTAAGTCCCGGCGACGTCGAAAAATTTCAGAGTCCGAGAGGAGCTGAAATTTTTCTAAGTCCGACTCTGTCGAAAATTTTCTAAGTCCCAAGACTGTCGAAAATTTTCTAAGTCCGGCCGACGTCGAAAAATTTCAGAGTCCGAGAGGAGCTGAAATTTTTCTAAGTCCGACTCTGTTGAAAATTTTCTAAGTCCCAAGACTGTCGAAAATTTTCTAAGTCCGGGCGACGTCGAAAAATTTCAGAGTCCAGTACGGTCGGGTGGGGGAAATGGTGGGGGTTACCGGTGGCAGGGACTCTGGGTGTCACGGGGGGAAATAGGCAAATCACAGGGGACAAAAAAGATTAATAACCAAACTATGGCCAAATGGGGAAAAATTAATAACACAAATATGGCAAAATAGGGAAAAATTAATAACAAAAATATGGCAAAAAGTGGGGTAACTCGGCTAGCCAACATAGAGACGATCTCAGGGGGGAGGGTTCCCGAACTCTATGGCTTCTTAATTATTACCTCGGTATGGCTGAAAGGGGGGGGGGGTGGCAGGGGAATATTCGCTAATGGGGCAAAAATATAAATAAAATCGGGAAAGAAAATTAATGGTAAATATCGCCGAGATAGTCGCGATCACCACCACACTACCTCGCACGCAGAAAACAAAATAATCGCTAACGAATTCGAATAACAACGTGCCGGTCTCCACGGGGTGGCAGCCGGTTGACTCGATATAAAAATGAAAACTGAAAACTCTAATAACTTAAAAAATACAGGGCGAAAAGGGGGAAAAGGGGTCGCAGAACAAACAAAAATTACTCACGGTAATTATCACACACACACACACAATCCTAGTCCCGTGGACAACTCCCACGAGGACTCACAAACTTCGCTATATTATCTCAAGGGAGGACACGGCGACGGCGAAGCTCGAAGTGATAATAAAACCGTCATCCTTCTTCTTCCTCGATGTTTTCGGAGACCCTCGTCGATCCTCGGGACTCGTCGGCTCCCGAGCACTACGGAGCTTCGACATCGATCAACGGATCGAGTGTGGCTGGTCAGTGGCGCTCGAGCAGTGCAGTGGCGAGGCAGCGTAGCACAGCTGGCTGGAGTGATCGCCGCGGGCCGTTTGAGTGCCGCTGGCGATCCTAGTAGTGCGAGTACACCCACGCAGTCGGGCGGCTAACTCCAACTTATGTCCACACGAGTGTGGAGGCTACTCGTGTGGTGCGGGGTGTACTCATCAGCTGGCTCGGATGCTGTCCGGGGTCAGATGGTTTTTCCAGCCCACACTCTCCCCACGTCACTCTGTCTAAGCTGCCGTAGCCTCTTATCGCGTCCTTGAGGGCCTCCATGGTCTTCGGGGGGGCTATTACTCCGTTCACATTCATACTAGGGATGGGAAGGGGGGTAAAGGGGGGGATTTCTACACAAAATATTCCTCTAAACTAAATCCAAGAATACTGCTCTAAAATACTAAAACAAAATATAAGCGGAGTGTGATGGCCTTCGAGCCAGCCTGCGGGGTGGAGCTGATACAAAATCTACCGTGTTACAATATATATATATATATATATATATATATATATATATATATATACTAGGATTATTTATACTAGATATACTAGGATTTTATTGTGGCTTACGCGATGCGCGGTCGAAAAAGCACAAACTGTCTTTATTTGCATAAAATTTATTTATTGCATAAAGCATCTTTGTCCGCCACCTTGAGTGCGATATTTCGATTTTATAAATGCTATTTTTAATTCGACGATTGCGAATTTAAATTTTTCATTCGTAAAGTTAATATGGTGGGTTTCAATAATGTCGAGCGAAAATGAACAATCTTAGTTTTATTATAAATTTTAACTTCAAACTTATAACATCAAGATGGCGGACAAACAATATTTGGGAATAGTAAAATTTAAGCAGTTGATTTGACTAACCTGACACTAGTATTCCAAGAATGCGAATGTAAGGTTATGTTTTGACACAGGCGTATCCGTGACAGCAAACGCTGCGAGCATTGTCAATTCGACTTCCGACAAACAATTTCGATTCAAAAGATTATTTGGAACCAGACTTCTACTTTGAGTCACACAGGACCAAATAGGGAATAAGATACACGTAAGGCAAGCCTTATCAGCGCAATTTCACGGTTGCCTGATCTTACACCTAATACGGCGGCTCCGGATTGCGCCGGATCATGCCCTGGTCAGTCTTCCCATAATAGGGCTAGCCGTGGGATTACCCGATCGGGGCCTGACCCTGATAAGACAAGCCCTGACAGATTTCTACCCGGGCAATTCAAACTTAGATACCTAAAGAACGGCTTTATCAATCGAGCTCAAATTTGGCACACGCGGGGGGCAGGTGGACCAGTTTGTTTGCGATCACTTTTTTATTTATTCGAAGATAAGATTATTTTTTATTCATTTTTGAATTTTACGAAAAATGTCTATAGTTTCTCTAGCTCCCGCAAATTTGTCGCTATCGAGCTTAATTTGGGGTGAATCTATAAATAAGTTTGGTTTTTATGATATTTTGAATATTTCGAAAAGTTTACGTTTTGCACTTATTCACGTAAAATAGTATCGAATTAATCGAAATTTTCTACGGACTAACAATACTACTCAGCGCTCCTACGTACCAAATTTCGTAATGATCGGTAAAGGGGTTCGAATTTTATGGCATTTTGAATATTTTCATAAATTTACATTTTGCTATAACTCACGTAAAATGTCATAAAACAAGGATGCAAAGTAGAACTTTGCACATTGCTTACTCGTTATTTTTCGTTTATTATAAACTTTCTCCATGAGGATGTCAAAATTGATATGTGGTATGTCAAAATTGATTAACATACTTCCTCATAGAGGCAGCTTTGTAAAAAATGAAAGATAATGGGGAATGTGCAAAGTTCTACTTTGCATCCTAGAATCTGGAAAAATCATGCGCTGCTCGCGTAGAAAAAAAGAGTTTTGCGAAGAATCTTTTAAAGAATCTTAAAAAAAGTCTTGAAAGAATCTTTAAAGGAATCTTGGAATGAATCACGTATAGGATCCGGAGCAAGATTCTTTTCAAGATTCTTTCTATCCCAAAGCGTTCTGACAATCTTTCAAAGAATATTCGAAAGAATCTTGAAAAGCGTCTTTAAGACAATCGTGAAAACATTCGGTCCATTAAACAGAAAAATCGTTGAAAGAATCTTAATGAAATTCTTCAGAGGAATCGAGCAAAACCTGTTGTTGCTTTCCCTTGGTGTCGAGACAGTACATTTCGGTACGTCAACGAAGGGTAAACCCCTTGTGTATAATCGAACTCAAAACAGCTTTGCAGTTTTGTATATGGTCAGGCTTCAAGACACTTGCGAGAAACGCTTCGACGGCTCGCCATCTAGTGACATCGTATAAAACACAGATATTCAATACTCCGCTAGATGGCGAGCGGAGGAAGCGTTTCTCGCAAGTGACTTGAAGCCTAAACGTATTGTTACGACTGAGCGAATGAATAAACCGGATATTTGTTTGTGGGGCGGATATTATTAATTACAAAGCGTTCTATTTATCTTTAACGCTTTTGTTCGCAAGTCTGCTCGCAGTCAAAGTCCTGTCAAGACTCTCTTCTGTCACGTTTACTGTGAAGTATATCAAGTATTCGTTTGTCGATCGTCATACCGTATGTTCCTATAAAGCCTAATCTCTATATTCATAACACTACGCCCCTCCTCCTAGAGTTGCCGCCCCGGCAACTATCTATCCACCCTATGATGTGCCACGGTCCATCATCCTAAATCTTTGTGGAAAAGTCTTTGAACCTACACTGTTCTGTCATTTGTCCATGTCCACAGGGAAAACCATGGCGGAGAACCCTGGGCAGAACAGTGTTTACAAATCTACATACTCACATTTTATCCTGTACTTATCATTATCATGATCACATAAAAACTGAATAATTCCATTTCTTTCCTATTCGTCTTTGTCAGGTCTGAGTTTAAATAATTTTATTTCTTGTCTAGTTGTTTTCTTCAAGTTCATCTTCTTCATTCGTTGTTTGTGAAAAACAATAGAGCAGGAAGGACCATTCGTCGAAAATATTAAAACTTGTCTACGCAGAATCCTCCGGAAACCCTCCAGGATGCTTTTGACCAAACCAGAATTCAAAAGGTCATCCAAGGCTCCAGTCAAACAATTCACAATAATTTGATATCGTCTTTATTTTTTTGCACATATCCTTCGTAGTCCCATCCATGCGTTTCTCAATCAGTCACGTTTCTAAGACCTCGAAATTCTCTCCAGGTGGAAAACTCGGGAACAAGGAAAACCCGCGACACACATTTTTAAACGCGTAGATATCTGACAATAATAGGGATCCGCTCTCAATCAAGCAAAGCCATTCGTCAAAATCTATTTTTCTACTTATTGTTGAAATGTAGGTTCTTAGGCTCACAACAATAAAACATCCTTGGAATTCGATTGCCGAATTGAGTTCAACATCTACACGACCATAATCCGTAATCAATGCCTACCTGGAAAGACTCTAACATCGACCACTGCTAAGCCGAAGATGATCTTCCCACAGTGTTACCATCGATCTGACCATCAGAATTTCTCGGGAACCTTTCAGAACGCTTCCCATAACAGAGGACTGTAGCCAGCAGTCCAACGTTACAACGTTCGAGGTCCACAGACAGACAATCCATCAAAAATTATTTTATAGAATCTCCGTAAACCTTCCAGGATGACATTCGTCACACTTCCAAGGCTCCAGACGAGCAATCTATACTCTTTCCAGCCCTCTCTGATCTAATGACTGTTATAATTCTCAGAGAACTCCCTAAAAACGATTCAATTCCATTCCCTTTTTCGGTTACCAATTCATAAGCTTCAGTTCAAACCTAATAGACTCAAAAACCTAGACACGACGTCTTCGATGCGGACAAAACTTTTTTATGTGGTCTTCCTCACCACAAAACCAACATTTTCTGTTTTTCGATGAAATAGAAACCTGTTCGCAAGCTAAATTCGAGGTTGAATGACTCAATCTAATGTGATTCGATTTTTTATAGTTCCTTTTCGCTCTACACTCATTTTCCCTTTGTTTCTTCTCAATAGTATGGATCGCCTGAATTTCCTCAGCCCGTGTTAAAGCTCCTCGCAAAGATGAAACGCCTTCTAACCTCAGAATGATTCTAATCTCTCTATCAAAAACTCCTGAAAGGAACTGGCGATAGGCAACGTGATCCTTAACTTCTTCGTTGCACTCGGGGTATGCTAATCTGACCAATCGTTTAAGATCCAATGCGAAGCTTCGGAAACCTTCCTTTTTGTGTTGTTTCCTATTGTGGAATACAGAATAACTGATTTGAGCGAAATGATCCTCGCCAAAACTAAAATCGAGTTCCTTTTTAACTTTTTGAAAGTCCTTCAGTTATTCGTCTGACAAATTAAGTAAAATTGCTCTTGCCGAGCCACGAAGCAAAGACACTAACGCAACAACCTTTTCTTCCTGTGAGTACCGATTATATTTCGAAATCATCTCGAATTGTTTGACGTATTGGTTCCATGAGGCGGAACCTTCAAACGTGTCTAGTTCAACATGACTCTTGTGAACTGAATGTAAAATTTTTCCCTGACTCTGTTGCATACGAATTTTCTACAATCCTCGAAGCAGATCTATCAATAGCAAGAGGAAGCGAGCTAGCAGCACAATTACAAGCATTAGTGTTTGGAACGATCACCTTGTTTTGTGTGTTGCTCCTCATGATGTTAATTTCCTCGAATGCCAGTCGAATCGCTTCTTTAGTCGCGATTACCGCTGATTCTTTCGCTATTTCGATAGCTTGTATCCGAATTCTCAAAATTTCTTCCTCTTGTTTCTTCCGCAATTCATTGATTATTTTATGAAACTCTTCTCTGGGAATATAATCCGATTCCTGATTATTTTCCGACGAAATAATTCTTCGTTGATCTTGACTTCTTGTCACTATCGTCGACATCTCAATATTCTTCACGGTTCAAGATACTAATTCCGATTCAACCACTAACGAATTAAAGTCGCGAAGATTTGAAAGCACTTCTGACACTAATGTTACGACCGAGCGAATGGTGCAGATATTATTAATTACAAAGGGTTCTATTTATTTTTAACGCTTTTGTTCGCGCGTCTGCTCGCATTCAAAATCCTGTCAAGACTCTCTTCTGTCACGTTTACTGTGAATTATATCAAGTATTCGTTTGTCGATCGTCATATCGTGTGTTCCTATAAAGCCTAATCTCTATATTCATAACAGTATATAAGACTGCAAAGCTGTCCTGAGTTCGACTATACACGAGGGGTTTATCCTTCGTTGACGTACCGAAATTTACTGTCTCGACACCAAGAGAAAGTAACAACAGGGTTTGCTCGATTCCTCTGAAGAATTTCATTAAAAATTTTTCAACGATTTTTCTATTTAATGGACGGAATCTTTTCACGATTCTCTTAAAGACGCTTCTCAAGATTCTTTCGAAGATTCTTTAAAAGATTCTCAGAACGCTTTCGGATGGAAAGAATCTTGAAAAGAATTCTGGAAAGCATCAACAGGTTTCGCTTGATTCCTCTGAAGAATTTCATTAAGATTCTTTCAAAAATTCTCAAAACGCTTTCGGATGGAAAGAATCTTGAAAAGAATCCTGGAAAGAATCTTGCTCCGGCTCCTGTGCGTGATTCTTTTTAAGATTCTTGTAAAGAATCTTTCGAGACTTTTTTTAAGATTCTTTAAAAGATTCTTCACAAGATTCTTTTTTTCTACGCGGGGTGCTACCGAATCTGAGCCGAACACCTTGAGCTCTGCCGAAAAGTACGCAGCTTGAGTAGCCCGGATCCAAAACTGCTTTGCGGTGTTCATATCCCCTGTTGAGAAGTCCATTGGTGGAGAGGTGAGCTGACCACGAAGCTTGAGTAGAACGTTGCGGCAGATAGCCGTAAGTCGAAACAACCTTGTGAGAGACGATACCTTGTGGATAAGATCCCAATGGTACTCTACCTTGGGAGCTGCCACTAATAATGAAATCCCAGGACGCACTTCAGTTGCACTGAGTCCATCCGCCATAGCAGGCTGAGCTGGCCATGAGTCTTCCGGTTGAGTGATCCAGGGTGGTCCCGTCCACCACAATGAGTGCTCGGTGAGCTGAGCTGTCGAAATGCCTCTCGAGGCACAATCCGCCGGATTACTAGTGCCAGGAACATGCCACCACTTAGCCTGCGATGTGAGCTCCTGAATTTGTGTGACTGTTCCTGACATAGTCCTTCCATCGCGACGGGTGAGACTTGATCCACATGAGTGCAAGCTGTGAGTCCGTCCACAAATGAGTTTCATCCACGTTCAATCTGAGGGTGGCTCGAACGTACTTGAGTTGAGTTGAGAGTAGCAGCGCTGCTGTGAGTTCCAACCGTGGAATTGTGAGTCTTTTGCGAGGTGCAACCTTTGTTTTGGAGCACACTAAAATTGCCCGGGCACCGGTGGACGGTGAGTTTACGGTTATGTAAATAACCGCCGACATAGCCAGTTGAGACGCGTCATAGAAACCATGAATGACGATGGTTGAGTTGCTCCATGTGTTAATCCATCGTGGCACTGAAATCCTAGCTAGGTTTGTGAGATCTTCTCTGAGCGAAAGCCACCTTGTTGAGATCTGAGACGGTAAAGGATCGTCCCAGCCGAGTTTGTGTAGCCACAGCTCTTGCAAAAGCATCTTCGCTCGAACAGTGACCGGTGAGATAAATCGCAGTGGATCAAAGATCTGAGCCACCTCAGATAGAATGAGTCGCTTTGTGAGCCGTCCAGAGATTTTTGAGAATTTTGATTGGAACTTGAACCGATCTTCCTGAGGATTCCAATGTATTCCAAGAACTGTGGTGTCGCAATCGTCCATGAGTACGTTCTGGTTTGAGATGCTCGCCGATGAGATTGCCTTGAGCAGATCCGGCTGATTTGAGTGCCACTTGGCTAGCGGGAATCCGCCCGCGTCACACAAATGGATCAGCTATTGCGCAGTCTCGATGAGCTGTTCCACTGAATCCGCACCTCCAAAAATGTCGTCTACGTATCTGCCAAGCATGAGCGAAGGCAGTGCCAAAGGAAAGCGATGTCCCTCGTCCTGCGCAAGTTGTAAAAGCGTTCGGACAGCAAGAAAGGGTGCTGCCTTCGTCCCATAAGTTACAGTGGTGAGATGATATGGTACTGGATTGTACTGGTCGTCAACCCACAGAATCTTCTGGAGTTCCCAATCATCCCGATGAGCTTTAATTTGCCGGAACATTTTTGTGATGTCCGTAGCAAAAATGTGTTTATGCATTCGGATCCAGATGAGCACGTCCGGTATGTTGAGCTGCAGCTTCGCACCCGTGCGCATGAGATCATTCACGGAATAACCGGTTGAGGTTTTACTTGAACCATTGAATACGACCCTTAACTTGGTGGTTGCGCTGTCCAGTCTGAGCATCCCATGATGCGGCAGATAATAACCAACATGCTTAGTGGTTGAGGCCTTAGCCATATGACCCAGATTCTCGTATTCAGCTAGAAACTTCTTATAAAGGTTTTCATATTCCTGGTCCCTCGCAAACTTCCGAAGCACTTGCTGCAAACACCGGTGAGCTGTACTCCATGAGTCCCCAAGTTGTGCAATGGATGACTTGAGCGGAACACGAACGCTGTATCGACCGGTTGAGTCTCTCGAATGAGTGCGCCGAAAGGGAGCCTCGCATTCCTCCTCTTCCGCCGTGAGTTCATTAGTCACGAGTTCTGAGGGCTCCTCTTGAACCCAAAATTTGGTGAGTGAATTCTGCAAGGCAACCTCCTCGTGATGAACTGAAGCAGTGTAAGTGGCGTGCATCGGGGATGTCGTTGCCTGAACCGGACCCAAAATGAGCCAGCCAAACATCGAAAGCTGAGCTATTGGCATGGTGGTTGCGCCTTTGATTATCCGAGGCCGGATGATTTGGCCATAATAATCAGCTCCAATGATAATGTCTATCGTTCGAGGAGTGAGGAATTCCGGATCTGCCAGGTTGAGATTCTTCAGATGAGGCCAGTCTTGGTAGGATGCCTCAAAAGATGGCAGAATTGATGAAACTGTCTTTCAAATGTGAGCTTGAACCGTGACTAGTTCCGCCGAATGAGATGACCGCAAATCAAACTGAGCTGTTCCGTGTGTATGAGTCGTCAGCGCTCCACCAATACCAACAATAGGCATTGAGGAACGTCGACGGGGTAATCTGAGCTGTCCGATGAGCTGTTCAGTGACGAATGTGAGTTCGGAGCCTGGATCTACCAGAATCCGAACAGTATGAGCTGCAACCGATGAGATAACCTGAGCAACTGCCGTGACGAGCAATGTTGAGTTGACCAAATTGAGCTGAACCGCAGTGTGGACGATTGCACCAACAACCTATTGCGTGTCGACCGTTGTGCTGTCCTTAGGTGCGTCACGTTGCTGCACAGCACGGGAGCCATGGAGCATAGTATGGTGCCGTTCTTTGCACTCCTTGCATCCTTGGGTGGTCCGGCAGTACCGTGCGCTGTGACGACCAAGGCAGTTAAAGCATAGACGCTTTTCCATCGTGAACTGCCGTCTTGCCTTCGGATGAAGAGCTCTAAACTGCGAGCATGTTACCACGAAATGGTCTCCTTTGCAACAGTCACAGGCATAGCGCGTATCCTCCCTTTTTGCGCTGGTTGATGAGTGAGCTGACCCTGATTGTTGAGCTGATCCTTGTTTTGAGCTGACCGCCGAATGAGCCGTCCGTTTTGGTGGTTGACCACCGCTGGTGTATTCCACTCTTTCCAAAGCTCGAGCGCGAGCAGTCAAAAACTCTATAAGCTGTTTGTACGTAGGATACATCGGCAGCGTACCTAGCGAGGTTTCCCAGGCCTCCTTCGTTGAGCGGTCGAAATTCCGTGTGATGTGATGCACCAGTATGCAGTCACCAAGATTTTCTCCCACCCCAAGAGATTCCAGAGCCGTATATGCCTCAGTCACGGTTGTTATTAGCTGATGTAGCGCCTTGGCGTTCTTGGTTGGCAGTGGCGTGATCTTGAACATCGCGTCAACATGAGACTGGATGTTGAGACTCTTGTTTTCATAGCGGCTCACCAGAACCTCCCAGGATGGTTGAAATGATGCACCCGTGAGCGGAAAACTTGTGATCAGTTGTGCAGGTGTTCCTGTCAAACAACCCCTCAAGTAGTGTAGGCGTTCAAAGTCCGTAATCAATGCTCGCTCCCGGATGAGACTGGTAAACATGTCTGCAAACGCTGGCCAAGCAGCATAATCACCGGAGAACGATGGAAGCTTAATTCCCGGAAGGCGAGCAACTTCGCGCAAATCATCTGTATGAGCAGTCCGTTCCGTTGATGTGGGCATAAGATCTTTCCTGAGTCGTGCGGCAGCCATCTTAAATGATGAGTATGCCCGGCAGCACTTGAGATGCACTAAATCACGAAAGTACTCGTGATCCAAGTGAGCTGCTGGCCACACCGACTCCAGATACGAGTGCTCCGATTGAAAAAGTCGATGAACCTCTTCCGTTTGATTATCGAGCTCTCGCAGCTCCTCGAGGGATATACCGGTGTGATCCGCGGGTAGTTGTTCCGAAAACTCCTTCAGGAGTTGCATCCGGCCAACCTGAGTTTGAGCCTTCAGATTCAATTCCGGTGCCAGCCTTGCTGGTGAACCTCCCCTTGTTTTCTTCACATCAACCTTGTTGATCACGTCCACCGGAACTGCGAGCTGACCTTGTCCCACGAGAAATGCAGAATCATCTCCGTTGGGGTCTGACATGTTGAGCTGTCCGTATGCCAATCCAAAAAAACCAAAATAATTGAAAAACCGATCCTCGTGACGAGCAGAACAAAGTCCGACAAATGTTCACAAAATTCGCGCACGAAATTATTGCGAGTCTGAGTAGACCGGGAACAACACTCGCGAGACAGTGGAAAAAAAACCAAATTAATTGAAAAACCCGTTGTTCAAAATGAGCTGAACAAAGTCCAAAAATGTTCAAGAATTCGCGCACGAAAAATATTGAGAGTCTGAGCTGTCCAGAAAATGCACTCGCGACACAGTGAAAAAACCAAAAAAATAATTGAAAAAACGTTCCCTCGAAATGAGCAGAACAATGTCCGAAAAAAGTTCACAAAATTCGCGCACGAAAATATTGCGAGTCTGAGCTGCCCAAAAAATGTATCGCGACACAGTGAAAGAAAACCAAAAATAATTGAAAAAACGTTCCCTCAAAATGAGCAGAACAATGTCCGAAAAAAGTTCACATAATTCGCGCACGAAAATATTGCGAGTTTGAGCTGCCCAAAAAATGCACTCGCGACACAGTGAAAGAAAACCAAAAATAATTGAAAAAACCGTTGCTCAAAATGAGCTGAACAAAGTCCGAAAATTTTCAAGAATTCGCGCACGAAAAATTGCGAGTCTGAGTAGACCGGGAACAACACTCGCGAGACAGTGGAAAAAACCAAATTAATTGAAAAAACCGTTGCTTCAAATGAGCTGAACAAAGTCCGAAAATGTTCAAGAATTCGCGCACGAAAAATATTGAGAGTCTGAGCTGTCCAAAAAATGCACTCGCGACACAGTGAAAAAACCAAAAAAAAAAAAATTGACAAAACGTTCCCTCGAAACGAGAAGAATAAAGTCCGAAACGCAGTCCAGTTGCGAGTGAGCAAATGCAGCAAGCCAGCGAGTGAGAGAGACCGAACGATGCCGAACGAGAGCGATGTTCTCGTCGGTGAGTGAACCACCAGTAGTACCCGTGCGGCGAAGCACAGTTGCCGCCGCGCGCCATGCGTGACACTAGCCACTATCTGTGATTTCTGTCCATGAAATTCTTCCCATTTGAGCACAAACCCACCGAGTTTTATGAAGTTTTATGCAAATTCCGCCTGCCGTGATCCAACTATCCGGCTCGAAGGACCAAAATGTAAAATAATGCCGTGGATGGTTGATAGTGGATCAGGTGTTGTAAATATGCTTAATAAATGGCGTAGGCAGGAATTACATAACTCGAAATAAACGCTTTAATTTTTAACCAAAACTTCATAAAACACAATAATTAATTGAGTAAGCCGTTACACATAAATATCCTGAGCAGTCCGTAAAACACTTGTACAGTCCGAGTGACAAAATTAGCCAATAATGCCAATTATGCCGAAGCACACGTGCCACCACGTGTTGCTTAGTAAACCGCCCGTAAGTATGTCGCTGTTATTTACATAAACCCGCGTTCACTTAACCCGTACGTAATTTCTTTGCGCTGACCGTTTGAGCTACCCGGAGCTGACCGTTGTACACTTGCGAACAAGATGAGGTGACCGCAAAGTAAACTATTGCCGATGTGCGTACGACCAGTTGAGTCCGTGCGTGCGACCAGTTGAGTCCGTGCGTGCGACCAGTTGAGTCCGTGCGTGCGACCAGTTGAGTCCGTGCGTGCGACCAGTTGAGTCCGTGCGTGCGACCAGTTGAGACCGTTAACAAGAACCGAGAAGAAACCGGAAAGCGACTCAGAGACTCGAGAACGTTCGAGCGCATGCGCGGACTCTGAAATGCGGTTATCGGTGGTGTGCCCAGGCGGTGCTGCTGCCGAGCGGTTGATCGACCAACTCAGACAGCAGTCCCGCTAACAGCGTCACTTTGAGGACTTACTGTCAAACTCTTATAATAAACTCCCACTTCGTGTTAAATTTTTCCCCTTTTCAATAATTCGGTTGTCAGTAGACCCTCTGTCTCCCCGTCTGTTTATACATTTGTTCTTCAGTCCCTTTCAGATTATATTTATGAATCAATCCACCCTGTGAGCAGCGAAGCTCTTTGATGTAGACTAAGTCGATTTTCATGAATACTATGGCACTGCAAAGAGTAAGATCTAGCAATCAAAACTAATAGTAATCTTTCACGATAGCATTACTGCGAAAGTTATTTCATAAAATTATTCTGTGGTATTTTCATCGAAGTCCTACAATTATTTGGGCCTTCGCATGTAATCTTCTATTAAGGAGATCACATTTTTTTATTATATTAATCTACTATTAAGTTGATTACATGTACTTGCTTGAAGGACCAACGGTACTACTCATGACTTTTTATTATTAGCCAAATGCTATTGATGACTATTGTTAAATGGTGTCCTTGAAGAAAGCTATATTTCAAACACACAGTCCTGTAACTGGCTAAACCGTTAATTTCTATATCGATGTAAGCGTCACTTTGAGGACTCACTGTCAAACACTTACAACAAACTCCCGCATCATGTAAAATTTTTCCAGTTTTCAATAATTCGATTGTCAGAAGACTCTCGGTGTCTGTCTGTTTGTACATTTGTTCTTCAGTCTCTTTCAGATTATATTTATGAATCGAAACAGTCTATGAGCAGCGAAGCCCTTTGATGTAGACTAAGTTGATTTTCATGAATACTATGGCACTGCAAGGAGTAAGATCTAGCAATCAAAACTAATAGTAATCTTTCACGATAGCATTACTGCGAAAGTTATTTCATAAAATTATTCTGTGGCATTTTCATCGAAGTCCTACAATTATTTGGGCCTTCGCATGTAATCTTCTATTAAGGAGATCACATTTTTTTATTATATTAATCTACTATTAAGTTGATTACATGCACTTGCTTGAAGGACCAACGGTACTACTTATGACTTTTTATTATTAGCCAAATGCTATTGATGACTATTGTGAAATGGTGTCCTTGAAGAAAGCTATATTTCAAACAGACAGTTCTCTAACTGGCTAAACCGTTAATTTCTATATCGATATAAGCGTCACTTTGAGGACTCACTGTCAAACTCTTACAACAAACTCCTGCATCATGTTAAATTTGTCCAGTTTTCAATAATTCGATTGTCAGAAGACTCTCGGTGTCTGTCTGTTTGCACATTTGTTCTTCAGTCTCTTTCAGATTATATTTATGAATCGAACCAGTCTATGAGCAGCGAAGCCCTTTGACGTAGACCAAGTTGATTTTCATGAATACTATGGCACTGCAAAGAGTAAAATCTAGCAATCCAAACTAATAGTAATCGTTCATGATAACATTACTGCGAAAGTTATTTAACGAAATTATTCTGTGGCGTTTCCATCGAAGTCCTAAAATTATTTAGGCCTTCGCATGTAATCTACTATTAAGGACAGTACAATTTTTTTATTAGTTTAGATTTTTTATTAGTTTAGTAATCGACTTAATAGTAGATTCTATTACTATTAAGTATTAAGTTAAGTATTAAGATTACATGCACTTACTTGATAGACCAATGATACTACTTGTAACTTTTTATTATTACCTTTATTAATAACCACAACTCCAGTCAATTATAAAGATAAATCAGAAAATCATGTTTATTAATCGTAGCTCTATGAATCGTTCAACAAACATTTTTATAAAGGATCTAATATAAATTCGAAATTCTTTACACTGGTATATAAATTAACGGCTACTTTAGTTTGAGGACTAGCTGATCAACCTATAGTATTTTTTTACGACACAACCTAACTTAAGGCTGAAAATATAAATTAATATAACAGTTAGTGCATAAAACATTAAGGAGTTATAAAAGTTATGTTCCATCTATTAGCTGTTATAATTAGTACATTATGATACTGATGCGCTAAAACTTTATCTGACGAGTGTCAGTTTGTAGCACGAGCCAACTGCGTGTGTTGCAATCTCACGTGTTAAGAAAAACTTTATCAACGAATACTAAATTTTTCTTGACAAGGCGGAAAATGGAGATTTTATGCACGTTCACATACGTACAATATCCATTATCGCACCAAATGAAGTAAAATATAATTGCGAGATTATGTCCTCAAAGAATGCTATACTTCAAATATATGATCCTTTAAGTAGCCAAATCATTGAAATATATATGAATGTAAGAGACACTTTAAGGACTTACACCCAAGCCCAAATCGCATTGGGGGATTGATGGTTATAAACTCCCTCTATGTATTTATTAATTTTGGTTTTTCATTTTTCGATATTTCGAATTTCAGCGGACCGTAAGCAATTAGAAAAAATCCAGAGAAGTTTGAGCAGCGATGCATATTCTGTCAGACTGCAAAATTTGAAATACACAAACGAGCTCCTGCCGTATTGAAAAGTTTTACGCAATAGCAAAGACTACCGAGGTAATTTGATCGTATATTTTATAAGAATTATCTATAGAAATCCTGAAAAGTTGTATTGAATTTATTCAATATAATTAAAAATGCAACTGTAATAATTTTTGATGGCTTTACAAGTAACGATTAAAAGTATATTATTTACATTGTTATAGATGTTAATAAACTGTACTTGGATTCAAGTGGTATTGTCATCAGAACAGAATTCGGAAAACTACACATTATCGCTTAAAGTGAAGAAAAGGACCAAGGCGTATTTTGGTACGAATTACTTAAATTTATTCGTAATTTATTTAATTCGGAGTAAATCGTGAAAAAAAGTATTTTTAAGAATTAAATTGTAATGGATATGTTTTAAGCTATCTATTTTTATATTTCTAAGCATCTACCAAAGCACTTTTTTATCGGGCGAAACTTAAAATAATAAATGCAGTAGTATAGTTCTATGAATAATAACACCACCTAGCATATGTATATTAAAAAATAACTTATGTCATTTTGAATTTGAAGATAAACAACCAGACCTCGTTGAAATCGAAATAAAGTCAGCAGACGTCAAGACTCAAGAGTCAAAAAAAGGTACAAGCATTATATAATAGTTGTAGATAATATAATAGATACTGTTAGCTCTCTAAGCAGTCGTTGCGATAAATTGTTCGGTACACCTGTGAGTCTCTATATTGAGCACGTATTAATGATCGTGTGGTCAAGAATTGTCCAAGTGGCAATCGCTTAACCCACATCAATTATCGTCAATATACTTATTTATATCGATTTCTATGCTTTGTTGAGTTCTATTTTTTAATTGTCATCAACTTCAAATAGAGAGAAGAAGAAGAGGTGTGGTCAATATTACAAGTTCGATTAACAACGTCTCCGAGAAAGCGATTCTCGATGACACAGATACACCGGAGCTCAACAACGAGAAACCGACGCTCGTTGACAAAGGTCTAACCCAAGTGAACTCCGAAACGACGCTTTCTGACGACAGAATTTTGATCAGAAATAGCTCAGACGTACCGATTGTTGAAGAAATATTTCATTACGAGCACCGCTCCGAGAAGCCGATTACAGATAAAACAGTGTTAATAAACAAAAATGCCGAGAGTCCTATTGTCGACGATGCAAGTTCGAAAAAAAACGGAACAATGTTGATTGAAAACGACTCCGAGAAATCTATTGACGAAAAAACAATTTTCAAAGAAAATGCCTCCGAGAAGCCTTTGGTCAATAACTGGGGCAATAAAGCTTTGGTCAATAACTGTTCCTTAAAACTGATTGACGAAGTAAGAATTTTGATAAAAAACGACTCCAAGAAACCGCGTTTCGATGAAACAAATTTGACCGGTAAGGATACGTGGAACCGATTGTCGAGGACGAAGGTATCAAGGACCCCCAGAATTGAGAAGGTTCAGTGTCAATACCTAATGATGAGATTGATGAACAATTTGCTAAGAAGTCGATTAATCGTGTGGAAGATTGTTCGTTTACAAAATATGCGAAAAAAGAAGTTCCCGAAAAGGTTGAGAACTTAACACACACGACCGATCGAGACCCGGAACCGATAAAAATCGATGAAAAAAATTCTACTAAGTTAGATGCTTTTATTTTATCAGACGATCAAATTAATGCGCATCACGAAAATATGCATCGTCCTGAATACGATGACATGGAAAACACAACAGAGCGAAATGAAGATAACTATAAAATCAACGAAAACTCTAATATAGCGCTGAGTATAGGAGAGTATCCGTTACAATGCGGTTACAATTCTGAATACATTGTTCAAGTACCCCCAACCAGGGAAATAGCGATATCTGAGACGCGGGACAAAAAGGGGACCGAAATGTCTGTAAGTTGGAGCAAGTCTATTTCGAATGATGAAGATGTGAAGAAGCACAATTTGCAGCTCCCATCGTCTCAACCACATGGAGATACGATTTCTGAGTTCGACGCCGAACCTGTTCAGCAACTTAATGAACAGGTAGACAGTGATTCTCTTGACACGAGCTTCAATTTCGATTTTCTGAATCCAGGTATGCATGAAATAAATTGATTGAAATTAAACTATTTTTGGAGTATATTTATATGACTATAGTATTTTTTATATTTTCATTTAAAGAACGCGAAGAATATGGTCATACGGAAAAAATCGGCAAACGTCCAGGAAAACCAAATAGATCCAACTGCGATAAACTCTTCGACGCTTTGTTGGCCGGTGATTGCTATGTCCCTGAAAATATCAGCAATGTATCGTCACTTCCCGAGAGTTTATTAGCACCTGCAATCAGCTCTACAATGCTAGACTCTGGTGAGATTGATTCGAACCTATTGGACATATCACGGCTAGTTACTGTGGAAGGAGCTACAAGCAAGAAAAACGACGAAGGTAAATATATCCGTTGTAAATTATAGACGATACGATACAATTTTTTTTCGTTTTTTGGGACTAGATGCAAGTAGTGAAGATGTTTCGAGCGGTGAAGATTACGTACCATCGACTCCGGAAAACTCTGATATCAGTTCAGATGCAGAGCGCAGTAGCGATAATGCAAAAGTACCGAATCAGTTGAAAAATCGCAAAAAGAAAGTGGAGAAAGACAGATCAACGCTGGATATTACATTAGGATCAAGTAAACTTGGATTTTCAGCTCCCGATGATGCAACTATGGTGGTAGAACATTCGAAGACGACTGCCGCATACGCAAAAAAACACTTTTGTCTGTACTGTCAAAAATTCCAAGTAAAGATCGCTCGACATCTGGAATCGATACACGGAAAAGAACAGGCTGTGAAGGAATTCACAGCACTACCTCGTGTTGATAAGACACGACTTGTACTGATTGCAAAGATCGGAAAGGCTGGTGACAATCTGTATAATACAGATCCTAGGTTCAATCATGGTGATTTGTTAGTCGTTCGAAGACCACAGCGAAGAATGGATAAAGGGGCAACAGATTTCATCGCCTGTGGAAAATGTAAAGGTCAATATAATAAGTCTGTAATTCGACATCACTGGAAGAAATGTACAGAACGACGTGGAGGAAAGGAGAGACTCGTCATGGTAAAGGGCCGAAAAGTTTCTGGAAGAATCCACAAAAAAGCGAGCGCGATCGTGAGAAAACACATATTTCCGTACATGAGAGAAGACGACGTCGTTCGCGGGATTCGATACGATGAATTGATGATTCTATATGCTAACAAACAGGCTGAAAAGTACGGGACACATCAACACCACTACCAAATGATCAGAGCTCGATTGCGGTTGCTGGGACGTTTACTGCTTCAAGTAAAATCCGTCAACCCGACAATTAAAGAATTTGCTGATATATTTGTACCCCGACACTACGATGACACCATTAATGCTGTTAAAGTTATCGCCGGCATGAATGAAGAAACGCGCACTTTTGCACACCCAGCTACCGCATCGAATATCGGTACGTTACTTAAGCACGTTGGTGAACTACTCCGATCGGAGTATATAAAATTGGAAAGAGCTCATGATCAAAAGCGCGTTGAAGACTTTTTAAAACTGCAGGTCGAGGACTACACAACTAGCGTAAACAGAGCTGTGGCTGAGACGCAGATGCAACATAATAGACGAAAGAAGGTAATACTTTCAAGTATCGACGATATCACCAAGTTGCATAACTTCTTGAAATCGGAACGTGATCAACACTTTAAAAGTCTGCAACAAGCGTTCTCAAAAGATTCTTGGCAACATCTCGCACAGGCCTCACTCATATCGCTGCAGCTTTTCAATCGTCGACGTCCGGGTGAAATCGAGCGCGTGTATTTAGATGATTTCGAATCCTATCAGTCCATTGATAAAACAACCGATAAAGATACTTACGAAGGATTGACCAAGGATGGTCAAGCGCTGGCAAGAAAATACGTGCGTTTTATGATCCGAGGAAAACGTGGAAGAGGAGTACCCGTACTTGTGCCCTCAGATATTTTTGACTGTCTGACTCTCATCAAGACCTATCGCAGTGACGCTGGCGTCTCGGCGAACAATCCATATCTGTTTGGTATTCCCTCTGTCGACGCTGACCGATCAAAATATCTGCGTGCCTGCGATCTGATGAGGTTTTACGCAGCCCAGTGTGGCGCAGCAGTTCCATCGGCGCTTCGCGGTACGCAATTGAGGAAACACATTGCAACTAAATGCATCAATCTTAACTTATCGGAAAACCAAGTTTCCAACTTAGCAAATTTTATGGGTCATCACGAGAACATTCATAAGCAAATATATCGTCAACCTGTGATAGAAAATGACATAGTCAAAATTTCGCAATTACTTGAAATTGCACAAGGAACGCATCCATCAGCGGCGAATAACAGCGAGAGCAGCAGTTCAGAGGAAGAGGATGGCACCACAAATGACGTAGCTCCAAATCAGAAAAACCAATCAACTTCTGAACAAGAAAATGGAGTTTCTGACGACAGTGAAGGTACAACTTTTTTTAGCTAAACATTTTTCTTTATATAATTGCGTACAATTTATTTCAGGGATTGATCGGTCGGGAACAAGTGCAGGTGGCACGAAAAAGAAGAACCGTAGCCACTCTGTTTCCATCAATCGAGGAGGACATCGGCGGTGGAGTACAGCAGAACGCGACGTCGCACTTTCAGCTTTTGAGGCAATACTGCGAAGCGGAAAAATGCCAAGCGGAGAGCAAATGCAAAGAGTAATTCAAGAAAATAAGTGTCTTCACGGCCGTGCAGTCCCGCAACTTAGAACATGGCTCCATACTCAGAAGAAGAAGTTCCATGAGTAAAAAAATACACTGAGCTGTAATAATACAAGATTTATTAATAGTAGCGTTATTAATAAATACCTTTCGGGATAAGGTGAACCAGAAGAACAAAATATGAAGAAAAAAAAGAGTAACCATAAAAACGGAAAAAAAGAGTATTTATTTATGTTTTGCTACGTTATGAAAATGACTGATTTTATTTAAAATAATTACAATACAGTAAAAGAAAATCTAAAAGAAAATATCTTAAATTTATCATAAATATATACATGAAGTTTAAATCGTATTTTCATGATCTCATGGCTGCAATGTACTGTATATGTACAGGTTTTTTTTAATTTACGTCACAATATTCAAATATTGTGACGTAATTAGATGATAGATAAATAATGAGAGCTATTGTTAGATTAACAGAGATTTGGCTTTATCTTTTTATCTTGACTTTTATCATTTTACTTTATTTACATTTTATTTTACATTTACATTTTATTTTATCTTGACTTATTTAGCAGAGATGGCTTTATTATAAAATGTGATTGCCTCGCTCTTAGCGTTCTATTTTTTTTACATTATAAAAACGACTGATTATTTTATGTTCAACAAGGAGAACAATATTCGAGACTGATGCACAAATGATGCACAAATAAAAAGACTGGTCTCTAATGAGTTCATCAATAGCTATTCTACTGTAATGGATAAATCGAAAATACGAGAAGAAGTTTAAGAAAATGAGTAACGATGAAAATGAAAAAAAAGATATATTATTTGATTGAAATCCGTTTTTCATAAAAGACTGTTTACTGAGTTTTTATTTTTGTTTTTTTTTATTGAAAAGACCGCTTTATCGCATAATGTGAAAAAGGAAGTACGGCAAACATTTATTAACTAATACTCAGATATTAGTTTATAATTTCAATACGTAAATATTAAGTTTATATTCAGGTTTTTATGATGATGTCATGGCAGGAATGTACCTGATATGTATAAGTTCTAAAATCTTCGTACGTACAAAAAATGAAAAGTACTTTACTTTACTTCAGTGATCTTTAAGAGTTAACGTTCGAGAAACGTTTACTGGTATTTTCATGATCTCATGGCTGCAATATACCGTAAATGTATAGGTTTTTTTTTCGTTCTTACTAACGGCAGAACGCTTACTAACGCTTCTTACTAACGCTACACTGTTAAAAAAGACTGGAAGTTTTTATGCATTAACTCGTCATCTAAAATAAATGTACAATTGTGGTATAAAATTAATGTAATTTTGCGGTAAAATTAAAGCACATTATTAAAATTCAAATACTTGTGCTGTAAAATTAAAGTTAATTATTAAACTTGCTGTACCACACATTAATTTTACATCACACTTGTGTATTACATTTAATGTACCAGTTTATGCATAAAAACGTCCTGTACTTGTACCTTAAATTTCAAGTAGACTTTTTCACAGTGAATAAATGATTACTCACAATTCTATAGATTAAACAAGAACCGATTGACAACTTCCTGTTCACATTTCTAATTTCAGAAAAAAGTATTGTAAATTACACATGCTTACATGGTTTTTTTGCTACTTTGCTAATTTAAAAAATACATATTTTCTAATCAAATTTTTTTAGTGAAAGAAGAAATTGTTTCGTTCTAGTTTGAAAAGCACTTCCGATGGATATTGATGGATTGATTAGTTTGAGGACCATAATTTTAAAGTACAGTATGTTGTGAGGACCAAGATATAGGATATCTTGGTCCAGCCAAAATTCTGGCCAAGATATAGGATATCTTGGCCAGAATTTTCGAAAGAGTTCGATTAAGAGGACATAATCGTAGTATTCGATATTTCAATATTATTATTACGTTTGATTTACCCTCAAAATATATTTGTTACTAATCGACCATTCTTGAAGATTTTGATTAGGGTATATCCTCAAAACATACGATATATTAAAAAAATCATTACAATAATAAATTTAAGAAAGTAGTACTCGTGTACTTATTCTTTAACAAAAGTAACAATAAAGCGAATTCCTCTTGATATATTACTAATTTGACAAAATAGTATATTGCAATAAAAGTGCGGTAAGATTTTTTCTGACGGATGTGAGTTACTAATGGACGTTGAACAATGATAAATAGAGGTTTATTATCTCACCGAGTGAAGCAAACGAATTTTTCAGCTAATTTTTTTAGAGAAAAATTAACTTGTAACATTCTAATTGAAAAACATTCTTTCGTTTAACCCTTTTTACATTGACAAGTTCGAAGACTATACTTTAAGAGCATAATCTTTACGCTCACAGAAAAAAATCTTTGAAAACGCTCCGTTAAGAGTACAAAAATCGTTATAATTATTATTGCAACTCCAATATTATTATCACCTGAGGTTTCATTTACTTTTAATCGACCGATCTTGAAGATTTTAATTAGTGAGTGTTCTCAAAGTATACGAAGCTTTGGAATATTACTGCGTACAAAAATAAAATAAAGTGGCATTGATATCTTTATTCTATTTAAAAATGTTCAGTGGTGGTACAAAAAGTAAAATTATCATTTTTACCGATTAAAACACGGTATTTAATTGTATATACTGTAACGCGACGTCCCTACCCCCGGCCAGATTTCGGCATTTGGCCGCTAGATGGCCAATTCCGGCCGAGTTTCGCGCAAGCGAAACGCGACCGTGGCGGCTATTTAGACCCGAGCCGAATATCTCTCCGGGTCCCTTCCTTTCCTACAAAGATTCGACCACACCTCTTACACGAGGCAATCCCTAATGGGAGCTCGTGTAATTTTACCCTAGTATTAGTATGCGTAAGCACCGAGTACGGACATAGTCTGGAAAGGTGTCTCTGAGCATAGTAGGCACACAGTCGGGAAAGAGTACGCTACTTTTGAACGTCGGGTTGATTCGCGTCCCCGAATTGCAAAAGTGGTGGAAATTTTCTGACTTCCCCTTACGGGTGTGCGTCACGTAAGTCGGTCTCGTCAAGACGGGAGACCGATTCGGTCCTGCTTTGGCGAGAGACCGGAGTGTTCGCACACTCGTCCCTCTCCTCCACACAACCTCCGCCGGCCCAGAGCTCGAACTCTGTTCCTTCCATACGGAAGAAGAGGATCTAAAAAATCCTGAGTTCGATAATTTGGTCCTGCCGAATTATCGAAACGTTTCATTGGCGCCCAACGTGGGGCCGGGCATCGTCACACTGGGGAATAAAAAGTTCTATCGAACCGGCAAAAAAATAAGGTTCCGTGAAGTCGCATTAAGAAACATGGAGGGAAAAACGACAGAAACTTCCACAACAGCGACAACCACGACAGTAACAACAACTCCTCCAGTAACAACAACAGCTTCAGTAACAACGATGACTGACGTGCATGACTCAATCGTGCCTAACCTTGCTCAGACATGGGCAATGGCCCAGGCAGCGCGAGAAATGCAAGCAGCCAGCCGCAACAACAGTGAGCCTCCAATACGAAGTGCCTTTGCAAATACAGCAACCGGCACAATTCCCCGGACAAACACTGGAGAGACGACGATTCGGGAAAGGTTGCGAAAGTTGGCCGAACCCCATCGGGATGGAATTCTCAATAGCACGATACGAGTACCTAACCCGTTGCTTACTCCGCGTCCACATGAGGCGGTGCAGCATCTCGCAATGGAGTCATTGTTTCTGATTCTCGAAGAGATCCGGAACAAGCAAGACTCTGATGCCTTGCTGCAAAAGCAACACCTTCGCACACTCAGTAATGACGTAACGCGAAGGATAGAACAGGTACAATCGTTCGTGACAGATTCCATTCAGATAATGGGTGAAGAGCTAAGCAACCTCTCGAATCAACAGTCAAGTGGTATAGCCGGTCACCCTCAAGCGCACGGGACGGAGTCTCAACAACAAGGACCGTTCCGAGAGAACGAGAACATCGGAAGAATAAACGAAGCGAGAATGCCGCGATTATCGCCGATACGAACCACAACACAAACCGAATACAATGTCAATAATCCGCAAAACGCGGGAGCATTAGGACCCAGCAATACCACGGCCACGTGTGCAACGTTGAAACTCGAGGCACCAACGTTCAACGGAACAACAAATGAACAACCGATGCAGTTTTTAGCGGACTTAAGGGGTTATCGCGACGTCTACGTCCCGCGTTATCATTTTAAATTAATAATCAATCAGTGCATGTGCGGTTTAGCGCGAAGTTGGTGGAACATTACCCGACCAACCATGCGCGATTGGGGACATTTCGAGAGCGAATTCCAGAGGAGGTTTTGGAGCGAAGAAATACAAAACAACATTAAAATCAAGCTCGATTATGACTGGTTCGATACCAGCAAAAAACAAACTCGTCTGGGATACGCGCTCGAAATGATAGGTTTGGCGACTGACTTGACTCCTCGGCTTTCGGAGCAAGAAATTGTAAACAAAATAAAAAGACACTTTTCGGACGACGTAAGAGCGACGATACGCACGCTTGACATCGATTCGGTCTCGCGGCTGCTGGATTTGCTGTCGTCGTATGACGAGGAGGGACCCGGCAATCGCGAGCGAACAAGGCCGATGTCCCGCGAGCCGTACCGCGCACCGACGCAGAACTACGTGATGCCGCACAACAATTTAATGCGTAACCAGCAGCCGAACAGAGAAATCACCAAACCGCGCGAAGATTACAGGGCACCCTGGAAGCCTCGCGACAATCCACCAAGAGACAACACAAGAAACAATAACATCGACAATACGAGAAACATTCGAGCCCTTAACACTGACGAGGGGTTGTCAGAGGGACTCGAAGTAATCGAAGAGCCAAGCGAACCGGGAAACGAGCAACCGTCACCTCTCGACAACTAAACATCTCAGAGGTGACGTTGGGATACGGCGAAGACACGCGAGGATTTCTAATGGAAGAAGACGAAAAACTACCGAAACAAAGACCAAAGTGTCCAATTCTCTTGATTAAAATTCAAGATATCGTGATTCGCGCACTTATAGACACGGGCAGCGAAGTGAGCGCAATTTCAGAGCAATTTATGTACGAAAACGAGCACATTCTGGGAAGATGCCCTACTCTACCATTAACTGGAGTGTCTGTGAGGGGAGCCACAGCCGGAAGGGCAGTTAAGGTTACGCGACAGATATTTGCAAATGTAAAACTCGCAAATAAAGGAGCACAAAACACCATCATTATTGTGCCAAAACTGACCAGTGACTGCATCCTGGGCGTGGACTTCCTGACAAAATTAAAAACTCACATCGATCTAGAGAGATATGAGATATCATATGTTCTCCCCAGCGATCCAGAGAACCGTCATCACCTCCAATTTATCAACCCATTCGTACAAGAAGGTAGGCTGAACAACACCAACCCCATCCTGAAAATAACTCGAGAAGACGAAGAGACATACGCCATTTCTGACGAGGAAATTGAAGAGAAAATCAAAAGTACCGTCGGCCTAAATGACAAAGAAACGAAAATTTTCCGAGGAATTCTACGTAAACATCGAAACGTATTTTTAAAAAGACCAGGACTATTGAATTCATATGAACACGAACTAAGAGTGGTAGAACATACACCATTCAAGGCAATGAATTATCCCGTGCCGATAACGTATCGTGAGAGCGTGGATGCTGAGATCAAGACACTAACGAGTCAAGGAGTAATCCAAAAATCTAAAAGTCCGTACAACAGTCCACTATTGGTGGTTGGGAAGAAAAACGGACAGATTCGTCTTTGCCTCGATGCTCGTAAAATCAACGAAATCCTCGAACCGGACAATGAACGAATGGAGACAGCTGACGAACTGTTTCAAGAGTGCAAAAGCGTAAAATATATCTCTACATTAGATCTCCGCTCGAGTTTTTGGCAAGTGCCACTCACTCAAGAATCAATGAAATACACAGCGTTTATGCACCGCGGAAGATGCTATGAGTTCCGCGTCACACCTTTCGGACTCCGTACGAGCACGGCCAGTCTAGTACGCGGATTAGAGAGCGTCCTCAAGGGGTTGGGGTACGTAATCAATTTCGTCGATGACTTGCTTTGTACGTCGGAAACCTTTTCCGAACACATAACAAACCTCGATGAACTCCTCGATAGATTTGAGGAGCACGGATTGACACTAAATCTCGAGAAATCACAGTTCTTCCGACAAGAGGCTAAATTTCTGGGACACATCTTAACACCAGAAGGTATCCGCCCAGATCCAGACAAAATCAAGGACATCAAAGCGTTCCCAGTTCCCAAAAACCTGAAACAGCTGAGAGGTTTCTTGGGACTCGTCAATTACTACAGTAAATTCACTCGAGAGCATGGTAAATCCACCGTGCCACTGCTCCATTTACTTAGGAACGGCGAGAAATGGAAATGGACGGAAAACGAACAGAAAGCCTTCGACAACGTCAAAGAAAAATTCTGTGAGAGCGTAATTCTCCCCTATCCACTCAAAAATCAACCGTTTTTTGTGCAAACCGATGCCAGCGACTTTGCAGTAGGAGCCGTCCTATATCAGAAGGACGAGAACGAAGAACATCGCGTTCTCTACTTTGCAAGCCGCACACTCAAAGTCGCCGAAATCGGGTATAATACAACGGAAAAGGAGTTGCTAGCAGTAGTCTGGGCCTTAGAAAAATTTCGAACCTATCTGTTCGGAGCGCGAGTCAAGATCGTAACCGACCACGCCGCACTCACTTTCTTGCGCGAGTGTCGCCTCGCACATGCACGATTGTCGAGATGGTCACTTGCCATCCAAGACTACCATCCCACAATCGACCATTGCGAGGGACGACATAATACGGTTGCTGATATCCTAAGCCGACCAGATAAGCAACAAACGGACGAAGAAATCATCATCGCGTCACTGGTTCACGAAATGTCTGAAGAGCTGGAAGGGCTGTTACAGCAACTTGCAAAAATTCAGGACGAGGATCCCGCGTGCAAGGCCATCAAGAGTGAGTTACGAGAGAACAAGACGCGCAAAGATTTCATCATTCGTAAAGACACCCTCTATATCTCGAAAAACGGACAAGAACGAGCCGTTATTCCACCTTCAGGCATCGGAGCATTAATCAATGAGTGTCATACCATTTACGGTCACGCAGGGGCGAAAAAGTGCTATCTTATCCTTAGAGAAGATTTCTTTTTCCCTAATCTGTATCGAAAGATTCGTCAAAGATTGCGGTCCTGTGATACGTGCCAAAAGTGTAAAATTTACACGCAAGGCTCTTTCGCGGAGATGCAAAACATACTCCCCGAAAAACCTGGAGATCTGGTCTCGCTCGACTACTATGGGCCATTACCAGCGGCAAAGTACGGCAATAAATACATCTTAGCGGTCATCGATGTTTTTTCCAAATTTACACGTATTTATCCACTCAAGAGTGCGACCACAGATGCTACCTGGAAGTATCTAACAACAGACTATTTTCCACGGCATGGAAAACCAAGCGCGATTTTGTCAGACCAAGGAACTCAATTTACTGCAAAGAAATGGAGCACCTACCTCAAGGAAGCAGGCATAAAAAAAATTATGACATCGATACGTCATCCACAAGCAAACCCGGTAGAGCGCACCAATCGCGAGCTCTCGCGCTTGTTCCGCACTCTATTACCGGGAAAACATAATGCTTGGTACGATGCCATACCCGCGGTAGAAGGATGCATCAATGAGACGCATCACGAGACCACCGGTTTTACACCAACCCATCTCCACACCGGCAGTCCAGTAGATCGACCATGGTCCAACATTATATCATCGCAAGGAATTCCTGAAGAGCACGAAAAGCTAATCATGATGGCCCGGCATCATATGACACGAAAACGAAAACGAGCGGCGGAGAAATTCAACCAGAATCACCAGTTGACAACGTTTGACATTGGTAACTGGGTACTCGCTCGTGCACTAAATGTCTCAAACCCCGCGGCAAAAATAACCGCGAAATTCCTCCCTTTGTACGAAGGCCCATACAAAATCAAGACTCGCGTCGGCCAAACGACCTATATCCTCGAAAATATTCATGGGGGGAAGGAACGCGGGATGTACCACGCCAGCGACTTAAGACCGTACCACCAAAGTTTGTCAACAAGACCCCCCCCGCGTTGTCTATATCAGAGCAAATGACCTACAGCAGACAAAGCCCAAATAGCGACAGTGTTTACATATCGACAATAAAGAGCCAGGAATTTGGACGAGACAAGTAAACCATTCAGTAATCGTTTGGATTCGAGACAGGCAACATGTCATTCCAAGACGCTACAACGCAAACCACCGACCAAGTAGGCGAGGGCCGCGTAATCGTGGCCAGGAGCTACGAGTCCTGGGGAAGCGGCCGGAACCGGACCCCGCGACAACAACGACGCAGTCTCCGCACTCAAACAGAACCAATGTATTTCACATTTATCCGAGAGAGTGCGGAGCTGCACCGAGAACTCGTCGAGGGGGCAGCCGCCACCGAAGACGAACCGCGGCACCCGACACCGACGCAGAGGTATCCGCTGCCATATATTCCGTGGGCCCCCGCGGTCCGCCACGTGGAGCGACTAACCCCACAAATCCGTGGATGGGTGCGAACCTCACGCGGTATCGGTATACGACTGGCACCCCACCAGGCCCGGCAGAACGTCCGACAATAGCGACGAGGACGAGCGACACCCCAGGATCCCGTCATCACGGCCGCCATCTCACGCCAACACCTGCGGACACCGGTGACAGCTCCCCCGGCTCGGCCGCCTACAAGAGAGCGCCAGGGTGGCCCCCAGGTCACGACGACGCCTGAGCTGGAGGAGCTCCTCAGGAGGACGCAGCAACGCCACGCAGGGACGGAGATCGGCCGCTCTGAGCCACCAACACCACCCAGCCGTGACCCGCGTATCCGTGCCCGCGTCGCGCGCTGGTGGGGAGACAGGCAACAACAAAATAAATAAAAAAAAAAAAAAAAAAACAAACTACTTAAGATGTATGAGATAGCGACAAATAAAATAGGAAAAGGGAAAAACTCAAATTAAAACCGTGTCATAATTATTTTAATTTTAGTTTGGAAGGGCGTTGTAGCGGAACGACTTGCGACTGCACCGCTACCAAAGCTATACATTTTTTTTTTTTTTCAATAAATCTTCCCATATAACGCGACAAACCGTGAAATATTCTCTCAATGCGGATCTAACGCAAGTATTGAGATAATATTTCACTAATTTTACCGAATAGGGCACCCGGTAGTATCGAAGCACGCGTAACAACAACAAGGAGCGACGGGCGAAGGAGATAGCGTCGCCGCACTCCACACTATAACGCGCAACGGAACCGCCAGCATCCACGGCATAGCCGCGGACTATAGGCGCGGCCCGCGGAACCCCCAGCAAGCAGAACAATACGCGTACCTGTGTACTCTATAGTGCGAACATCTCGCGTAACGCGCGATCTCGCCTCAACACCGTGGCCAGCCATTACCAACCAATTTTGCTATAGTGAGCATCAACGGTAGCCACGGTAACAAGTATAGCGGTACCGTTCGCACTCGCTCTGATCTATCCTGCGCACTCTCTCTACCAGATATTAATTATTGAATTCCGGTCATAAGTCGTCAACTAATAACACGAAAATGAATTCCATAAATTCCCAGAACACAGGACATTTTTTTCTGTCAATTATAAAAACATTCGAACAATAAACAAGGGAAATACTAACAATTATTGAATATTTCTCAATTAACAATCGATTCCGAACAACCAATCATCAAGATAATATCAGAAATTGTTGTATTTTTGTCTATTGGAGCACCAGTAGAGATATGGTACTCCAATGAAGGGTAGAACAACAATTGAACGATAGAACATTTTGAACCTAATAGCAAAGGGAGGATAACATACAGAGGAAATATATGACCTCCAGGAAACCGCCATAGAACCTCGAAGCAGCAACAACGTGGTCGGCCCTCGTGACGCGCGACGGTCGCGTGATCGCCACGTAGCCGAAGGTGCTGCCATGGGGGGGCTCGCAACTATACCTTTGCACCCCCCCGTCTATCCAAACGAGCCTAGGGTATATAAGCGCCGACACCGGACTGCTCGAGACTCTTCTTTTCGGCAAACTCCAAGGTTCGAGTCACGGACTGCTGCGTCTCAGCACAGTCAAATATTCGTTTATTCATAATACCAGTATACAGTAGCGTCCAGATAGGTGCTCACTCATACCACTCGGTCCCCTTACATTGCGTTTTGGCTATCGAGTCTGAGAGTGAGCGATAGGAAATCCAGAATATAATTGTCTCTCACGCACAGCGCGCTGGCCGGCATTATATTTCTGCATTAGGGCCACACTTCAAGCTCGGGTCCCCGCACACAGCGTTGTGGCTATCCGACTTGTATGTGTGATAAAGTTGAGTTGTTGTACCCCGAGCACTGCGCTTCGGCTGACAATAGCTCTCACAGGCAATTTTGGGAATCTGCTTCGTATAGTTGGCAGATTACGCGTACACGGGTGCGTGTTAATAAGAGTACACCCGTAAGAGAGGGAGACTGTCATCGGTCCCTCTCTTATGCGTTAGTGGACCAGACGCGCACTCGAAACCCTGTCTAAAGTGTGGTGATTGTGGGAAGAATAGTGTGCGTGTCTCCGTTCCGACTCGCTACATTCGCGTCGCGCTCTTCTCAGAGCGCTGGCGAGTATTAGCGTCGCTCTTTCTTTTGAAATTCGCCTTGTTCCCTCAGGACAAGGACGAGTAATGGATAGGACGATTTATTCTGTTTTTGGGGTTGCGTCATGCCCTTTTTAGAGCAGGAGGCGGTACCCATCAGTTGAGTATTGTCCATCCATAACGAAATAGCGGGACGGCATCGGACGACGAAGCGCGCTTCGAGACCCACTCTTATCCTGTGGAAAGAAGGCATAGTATAGGTAACGCGATATATACAAACGACAACTGAGTAGGCCTACTCGCGACGTGCTTGACGGACAGACAACAGGGTATAGCGCTTATCTTGTACCCTCATCAAACGAATTTCACGCGTAATAAATCAATTCGCGGATTTGTTGATATTTTGCCCTTTTCTCCGTTGTCCGATGATTTCACCAACAGATTACGGAAGAATCTTATGATTTTTCAAGGTTTCTCTGTGGATGAGGACATCTTCACCGGAGAGCACACGCAGGTGGCGCGAAACACCTGTGCAGACTCCTCAAATAGCTACGGTAGCGTGCAGTCGCGAACGGACCGTAGCATATCCGAACAACAGGGTTATCATTATCACCTATTCATGTATTTAGCCCGTAACGCATCACTGCGTTAGGAAATCATTTTATCGTTGCAAGTTGAGTGTTAAGCTCCATACAGAAGCACTTCCGACTGTATGAATTTAGCGTCTGTCACAATCAAATGTAAATCCGGAAACTTCCGTTTAACTAGCCTAAGTTCGCGTGGGGAACACGCGATAGTAAGAATTTTTATTTAACAAATAGTGAGTTGAGTGTAAAGCTCCGTACGGAAGCACTTCCGACCGTACGAATTTAGCGTCTGTCAAATCTAACCTAAATCCGGAAAACCTCCGTTTAATTAGAATAAGTTCGCGGGCAGAGCACGCGACGACACGAATTTCACCAAATAGCGAGTTGAGTGTAAAGCTCCGTATGGAAGTACTTCCGACCGTACGAATTTCGAATCAGTAAAAACAACACAATTTCTCCGGAATTTATCCGTTTAACAACACCCAGGTTAGGACTCGCGAACGTGGCGGGTAACCCCATTGTATCCTGGTTGACCTCGTACAATCCCCCACTTCCCTGGCCAAACCGCCTTCCAAAAACTGCTCTTTTTAGAGCACCTATGATGATGAAGGCAACCTCTCGTCGCGAGACATATGAGAGAGAGAGTTAAAACCTAATCTGACTACAAAAAAAAAAGAAGGACAAACAAAAATACAAACAACCTAGAAAACCATCATCTCGCCCCATAAATCGTCCCGGTCCAGTGCACGAATCCTTAAGGTCGCCTCCATGCGTCGCGGATACTAACATCTAAACGAGCGCGTTGACCCGTCTGAGCAAACAATTATCAAATTCAAACTCAATAACAATTTTTATAATCAACGGAAAATCGCGAAACGTTTCATTGGCGCCCAACGTGGGGCCGGCGAAACCGTGTGGCGATCCCCGTCCCGTTCGTCACTCCTACAAAGAGTGTTCCTCGTGACACCCGTGTCTCGAGATCACCCTCTTTGGGGGGGCGATGTAACGCGACGTCCCTACCCCCGGCCAGATTTCGGCATTTGGCCGCTAGATGGCCAATTCCGGCCGAGTTTCGCGCAAGCGAAACGCGACCGTGGCGGCTATTTAGACCCGAGCCGAATATCTCTCCGGGTCCCTTCCTTTCCTACAAAGATTCGACCACACCTCTTACACGAGGCAATCCCTAATGGGAGCTCGTGTAATTTTACCCTAGTATTAGTATGCGTAAGCACCGAGTACGGACATAGTCTGGAAAGGTGTCTCTGAGCATAGTAGGCTCACAGTCGGGAAAGAGTACGCTACTTTTGAACGTCGGGTTGATTCGCGTCCCCGAATTGCAAAAGTGGTGGAAATTTTCTGACTTCCCCTTACGGGTGTGCGTCACGTAAGTCGGTCTCGTCAAGACGGGAGACCGATTCGGTCCTGCTTTGGCGAGAGACCGGAGTGTTCGCACACTCGTCCCTCTCCTCCACACAACCTCCGCCGGCCCAGAGCTCGAACTCTGTTCCTTCCATACGGAAGAAGAGGATCTAAAAAATCCTGAGTTCGATAATTTGGTCCTGCCGAATTATCGAAACGTTTCAATACATTACCTCATAGCAGTCGTTTAATTGTTTTATATGTCCTCATATATGCTGTTGTGCAAATGCAGTCTCACAGTATCCACTTCTTAGAAATCATTCCATAAAATGAAAACAAGTATATATATATATATATATATATATATATATATATATATATATATATATATATATATAGAGAACCAGGACATTTTATTTAAAAAATATGTATTTTAGATTTTTTTCCGGTTTAAAAAATGTGTCTTAATAATTCATTTAAACAAATCGTAGATAATTTGAAATGTAAAAACTTTATTCATGTTTTTTGGAGTTACGTCAATCATATAAAAAGTTGCGGACCCAATCGATAGGATCAAGAGTCAGACCCAGGTGGAAATCAGGTGGAATGCCATGTCAAAGAAGCTAGGACATCCACATGCGATTTTTAATTTAAAACCTATACAGGAATTAAAGGTTATTTAAAGGCTATTTGAATGCAAAAAAAAATGTATCGCTCCATCCCTTATACCGGAAACGTGTGGATGTTGTAGCTTCCGGCGAAGCTAGAACACCCACAACTGAAATAGTGTTAAATATAAGGGGTGCCGAATAAAATAGTGCATGCGATTTAAAAACTCTTTAATGGCTTTCGAATGAGACTAGTTTGGATAAGATCGGATCATCCCTTCAGGAGATACCACCCCCTAGAGGAAAAAATTGATTTTTTTTAGTATCTTGACCAAAAACGAAGCTAGGGCCTTCCTATTGATCTTAAAATTCATTTAAATTTAACTGCTTAATATTTTCATACTCAGCGATTTTACCGCTCCATCCCTTTCCGGTAAAAAAACAACCCCCTTATCCAATTATTATTATTATTCTATATAATAAAGTCTGGAGTCTCTAAATATCATCGCTTCACCGCTCGCGCTGGATTTCGATAGTCTTTTGTTTTCCAATCTGTCACCTGTCAATATCACCTCGAAAGTTATCGACACTGTCGAATTTACAACTTGCCGTTGATATATCTAGGAAGGTCCGAATATTGTTATTCGTGTTTGAATCTTTCATTTAAATATAAATTGTCTGAGATATAAAGGAAAACTACGCAAAAATTTGACATATTTTGAACCTAACCTCTTGGCGTTTAAATCTGTAGGCAGTCACATATTTTTTAGGCAGTTGTTTTGTTTTATCTGTTTATTTAACGATCACAGTTTTTGGTTGGCAGTCTTTTCTAAGACCTCCGAGCAAGCTGATTTGCGACAAATGCGATTCAATTTAAAATATACCCAACGAGAAGAAGAAAGACGATTTCTACAATTATAAGATACGACGAGGATTACGAAGGTTAATACGTGGTAAGAATATCAGAAGTATAAGAATTGCTAATACTTTTTAGTCTTCGACATTACGTTCTTGACTATTCACTAAATTATAATCTACGGTATCATTCAACCAGCCTCATTAAAATGAGTATACAAATAAACTGACAGAGAAAACTATGTCAGTTAGTACTATTTCGGTGATATATGGACGATCGCAGAATTTGAATCTGGTTCTTCCGATGTCACCTGTCAATTTCACGACGATTGACCTTGGCTCTGTAAGATATGTTGCATATCGATAACGATTTATAAAAGATCGAACATAACGTTTCGCATTTGAATTCTTGATTTGCATCCTATGTAATAAAGTCTGGGGATCTCATCACTTCCCCGTACGCACACGATTCCGATTGTCTTTTTTTCGATAGTTTTTTGTTTTTCAATCTGTCACCTGTCAACGTCACCTCGAAAGTTATCGACCGCGTCGAATATACGGCTTACCGCTGACAAATTTAGGAAGATCGGAGTATTCGTAGTCGCATTCGAATCATCGATTTAAATGGAAACTCTGAGATATATCATAAAATTACACAAAAGGTTGACATATTTTGAACGTAACAGCTTGATGTTGAAATGTGTAGGTAGTCATCATATAGTTTCATATACAGTTATTTTTCGACCTGTCAATTTCATGGTGGCAGTTTTTGATTCGCAGTCTGTTATAAGAATTTTCAACGAGTTGACGTACAAATGCAAAGTTTGTCGTTACAAAGCCGAAGCAACTAGCCGAGCAGAAATGAATTAAAATTGCCTGAAGTACCATCAGGTCCGGATGAGGCCTCGGTCAGGCATGCCTGTTCAGGCTAACCTAATAAGGCCCTGGTCCTGTCGGGATCATGTATCGGTATATTTCAAAACAGGCTGGCCTGAAATATTCCCCATCAAGCCGGGATCAGGCATCGGTCAGTCACTCCTGGTTGGGCTAGCCAGATGCGGCCCTGCTTTTGGCCAGAATATTCAAATCTGATTCACTTAAAATAAACACCACTTTAGACGAGGTTATCAGAGTACTGGAAGAGCATATTTGCCATTACCGGTGTACAATAAATGAATGAGAGATGTGTCCTCTCTAATATCGCTTATTATTGTAATAATATCGATTAGAAATAGTTGTATTTTTATGTATGTGTCTTACACAATTATTCATATATAAGGGGAACAGCATATATTTTCTCGGCAACTGCGTCACTTATATACAGAATCATCATTTTCCGATCGATTGATTCTATCGTAAACATTTTTTGACGTTACACGGAGAGAAATTTAGGTGTCATGACAACATAAAACGGTGACAACAAAAATCGTTACGTTGGTCTGACAAATCAGTTTTGTTATGCTGATAAATCTTTTGTTCGGATGACAAATCTTTTTGCTGGGCTGACCAATTTTTTGTGTTATACTAACAAAACGATTTTTGTTGTCACCATTTTTTGTTGTCATAACACAGAAATTTCTCTCCGTGTGCGTTTCTTTACGCGTCACAGTTTAAAAATTGATGAGTCGCATAGATATATGTACATAAATCTTTTAACACTCCTCACTGTTCGTTTTATTTTTATTCTGTTTTCGTCTTGAGTTTTGTATATATTTTGGATCTGCAGGATAGTTTTACTATTCAAAAGAACCCCATTATTTAGCGATTTGTTTGAGATTATCAATCCTTTATACGTCAATTTGGTTAGCTAAAAAATAAAGCAGTAATACATCATTTTTAAAGCTTCCGCAACCATGTATGGTACCAGAATAAACTTCCAATAATTCCTCATAGAGGAAGCTTTGTTTTCGTGAAAATTCTTTTTTTTCGAGATTTTCATGTCAGTATGCTTAAAATTGTCTAAAACGAGAAAAGTGATTTAGAAAAAATGTATGTATGTATGGATGTGTGTGTGTGTGTGTGTGTGTGTGTGTGTGTGTGTGTGTGTGTGTGTGTGTGTGTGTGTGTGTGTGTGTGTGTGTGTGTGTGTGTGTGTGTGTGTGTGTGTGTGTGTGTGTGTGTGTGTGTGTGTGTATGTGTGTGTGTGAACGGCATTCAAAATTCAAACTTGCATATCTCAAGAACGGGTTTAACATGCGGTCTAAAATTTGGCACGCATGTGCGGCGGTATACGCCATTGCTTGTGATAATTTCCAAAAAAATTCAAAAATAGGTTCAAATTTTATTTAACTTTGCAATTTTCGAAAAATGTCTGTACGCGCTCTAGCTCCCGCAAATTTTTAGCTATAGAGCTAAATAATTTTTTATACATAAAGCAGCCTTAAAGAAGGATCGGTATTTAATTGGGGGCGAATCTACAAATAGGTTCCGTTTTTATGAGATTTTGAATTTTTCAAAAAATGTACGTTTTGCTCTAACTCCTGTAAAATCTCACGAAATCAACTGATATTTTCTACAGATGAAGAATAACATGCAATGCTGCTATGTACCAAATTTGGTGATGATCGGTAAAGGGGTTCGGATTATATAGGATTTTGAATTTTTTGAAAAATTTATGTTTTGCTCTAACTCACGTTAAACATTAACAAATCAGCTGAAATTTTGTACAGACAATAAATAATACTCAGCGCTGATACGTACAAAATTTGGTAATGATCGGTAAAGCGATTAAGATTTTACGTGATTTTGAAATTTTGAAAAAATGATCATTTTCTTATAACTCAAGTCAACTAACAATGAATGAATTAAAACTTTTTCGAAATGAAAAATACAGATGAAAAATATTCACTGTTGCTATGTACCAAATTTGATGACGATCTGTAAATGGGTTTTGATTTTGGAGCAATTTGAGATTTTTCATGTTTTAACAGATTATAGTTTAGAACGATTTCATAAAGGGGACGAGAGATTTAAACACGTGTACAGTTTTGTGTTGTATTTTTTCGTTAACTAATCAATAAACTATTACTTTATCATTTTTTAAATGAATGAACAAATAAATCATTTATTTACGTTAATTGAGAAATTAAAAAAATGTTTGAAAAATTAGTCCACTGCTGGGTCCCGATCATGAGTACATGCGTATTATGATTGTTGATTTACGGGTTAGACCGGTGGATCACCTACATATTTGTAAGTATATATTTTTATTAGAAGAGTCTGAACATGATACTGTATTTGTATAATTAAGTATAATATTTATTAAGTAAATAAGGGCACAAAGCTAGGTATTGAACCCGGGTATGCAGAATACGAACGATGATCTGCGCCTTAGACCACTCGGCTACTCAGATTACTGTAAGTATACATTTAGATTGTTTATTTGCGGTATAATAAGCTTCACCAATAAATTACCTCATAAAGCAGGATAGAAATTTACTCATATGCATAGTAACAATATTCCAATAGTTATTTTCGTGGCAAGGTCGAGAAAAAATGGCACTTTTGCAATTTTTTGTTTGCAGCACGACCCGAAGGCGAGCTTTGCAACCACCCGAGTTAAGGAAACGTTTTCCGCACGAGTATCGTACAAAATTTTATTTCACAAGGTGCGGAAGGGTGGTTTTACTCACCCGAAGTGCGTGTAAAACTGCTCCTTCCTCACCGAGTAAAATGAAATATTTTATAGGGATATTTGTAAAAATCGGAAACGTAGTATAAATGTTTTTATTTATTTATTACACAATATTTTAATTTGATAAAAACATTTTTCAAAAAAGGCAAATTTTTCAAAGAAGGGAATTTTTCAAAAGCACGAATTTATTTTTTTTACTTGGAAGGAGGATTGTTTATTTTTTTCTTCATTTTCTGAAGCTACTTTGCCCCTGGTTTGGAATTTTCCTTTTCTGAACTGATTTTATCCGTTCGCTTCCCGTACTCGTTCCTGGCGTTGAATCGTCAATGGCGCTGCTTGGCACGGGATACCGACCAATTATTCTGAATATAATATTTGAAATAACATTACGATATGAGTGCGGTACACCTTTTTATGAAGTGTGATTTTGTAGCACGAGCCGAAGGCCAGTGTTGCAATCACGCGAGATAATATTGAGACTTTCATTTAAACGAGAATTTGACAAATTTTTGCTTCACAGAGAGTGAAATCAATATATTTATTATGTCAAATTTTAGAGTTGGTAGAAAACATTTACTGACCTGACATTAGGGGGTACAATGCCTGTTTGCTCGGCAGTCTCGACAAGTTCTAATGCGGCGATTAACATTTCGTCACATCCATCGTTAAATAAATCTATAATCAAAAAATAAAATGTATGGAGGATGTAGTTTGCAGATCATTGGCATAACTTATAACTGTAATTACCATCAAATTCACGTATTGCGCTTTCCATTATTAATGTTGCGAAGAAAATGATTTTATGAGTAAATTCGCTTCCCTCTTCAAGTGACAGTTGAATGATTCAATGTGATGGTCAGTTTTTTTTCATACAGACTGCGATAAAATAGCCACATTCAGTGAGTGTAATGCGGGTGGAACAGCAAATTAATAAGTTCTAATCGGTACACATGCGCAGTCAGGTTTCATTACTGGCTGTGGAGGAAAACTACCCACAAAAGTAACTTAAAGCCGCACTGGTCATACTTAAGAGACATCGAATATAAGAAGATATTTTTATCTGTTATTGTATGGAATAATATGTAGATTTTCTTAGCGAAATAGGAGGAACAGTATCGTATGATACAAAGGAGAATGCGTGATTTTCACACAGTGAGACTGCTAGTTTAGATTTGTCCGGGTAACAAACTTCACGCGCGCCGAAAATTGCGCAGTTACATCACTAGAAGCATAACATACTATATAACAATATTTAAAAAAATACGTTTGCATGTACATGGTAATATATAGAAGGGTTGTTTTTAAGTGCATCTCTTCAATAAATGTTATGTACATGAGCAATTTTTTTGTATAAGTAAATTAAAATTTGGTATCGATAAGCTTAGGTTCAAAGTATTATATAGTAGCGAGTAGAAAGTAATGAAATAAAACCATAGTTTAGTTTAATTTTTTATTTTAATTACATTCGAATAATATAAAATTATACAACAATACATGATTTTTATAGATAATACTTCAATATTATTGAAATATGTCGAGATACTCAAATATTATAAAATTTTTAGAAAGGAGTAGTTACAAAAGTGTTAATTAGAATAAAAAATGTATAAAGAGAATAATAGAAAAATAATAATTAAAAAGAGATTATATCGAATCGAAGGAGCGTTGCTTAATCGTGTTCTTCTTCTTCCTGTGAGATGCGATAATTGTGAACATTTGGAAGCTCGTGGTTTTCGGCTTGGCCGATGAAAATAAGTTGCTGAGACAAAAATACGTGCAGTTGAAATGCAGAGAATCCCTCCTCGCGAACTTCACGATAGGAAGGTCCAAATTTTGGTATACACGAATGAACCTTCACGAACTTTAGAGAAATAAAAAATTACGAAATAAAAATATTACATGGATAATGAACTTTAATAATTAACGCGCATAATATGTACCGCGTTCACGGATCCCAGGCCTTCGATTAAGTCCGGATTATCACATGCGATAACTCTGTAGAGAGTGAATAATCCGTCGTGGAGGATAAATTCGAATACTCGTTTATTCATGTAAGTACGGAATCTCCCTTTTCGATGCACATATCCAACTACACTGTGAAGTAAATGAGATGTTAAAGAGGTTATATTAATGAAAGCAGTGAATAAGTAGTTATTATTATTATTACAATAAAGCATTAAAAATATTTTGATATGCGTTTTAATGAAAGATTACCTATAAGGGTGGCTATCTTGAATCAGTCGATACTGGGAATTCATTATAAAATTGATTGTAATTATGGGCATTGTGTCTTCGATGTATACTCAAATAGAAAAATTATGACAACTGAGAATTTGTATCTATATACGGTGTAAATACAGGGTGTATCAAAAGTACGCATAGAGCGAAGGCAATATGGTAGGTGGTGCCCACCTAAGAGCCCCTGTGAAATTTTAGCGACCAATTCGCAAGATTGTGGAAATGCTCGCGTAGCGAAATTTGGTTGTCGGTGAGGGGTGCGTCGGACTCACACAGATGCAGAGGCGTCGTGTGCCTCGCTGGGTGCAAGTGGCGTCAGTGTTTTCTTTCGCGATCTTAGTTCGCCGCGAAGTTGCCGCGCGGCTGTGACGGCTGTGTGCGTCCGTGTGAGTGAGCGTCAACTGTTCGCTCGGAGCTCGGGCTTTCGGTAACGCTCCCGATGAATGACCGGCCAGATAAATGACGTGTCTCTGGTCGGTAATGATCGTGATATTTTCATTTGCGAACGCGCCGTGCCTCGTCAACAGCGTATCGAGGCACTGCCCATTGCACTCACGAATTTTGATGTTATACGCCGATCCAGAGACGCGAGAACTCGCGATACGCGAATTTATTACAGATGTTGCTTTCTCTCGCTGGTGTTCGTTTTTTTAAAATGGATTGCGCGTTCCTGCAAACTTAATCACGGAATTAGAGCGCAGATGAAACGGAGCGTCGATGTGACCGACAAACAATTCAATGATTTTTGTTTCTTTTTAATTCTTTTTGATAATGCTTCCCTCACCCTGCTCTCCCCTTGCTGCCACCTTCCTCTCTCCTTGCTCTTCCGCTCTGCTCCCCCTGCGCTCCCCTCGCTGTCACCTTGCTGGCATCGTCGAGATATCACGTTACGTTGCTTCGCGGGTTTCGCAGATCCAGTTAGAAATCCGTTTTAACGCATTCTAAATCGTTCTAGCTAGTCTCCTCGAGCACGATTTTCCCCTCGTATTCCATTGATTTTTGCTTTTGACTTGGTTTATTCAGAAACGAAATTCACATTTGGCGGGACTGAGGAGATACGAAATCATTTCATTCGACGGGGCTGACTTTCCTCTGGGGTACGGTTTTTGCGGAACTCCGTCAGACGTCTCATTCTATGCGTTACGATTTTTACAAGCTTCTTTTTTCCCTTGATCAGCGCCATTGCTTAAGGTTGGCCGAGTGGCCTGGCCGTTGTCTTCTCGTCAATGTTGGGAGACATCTGGTCGTTTTTGTTAAACGAGAAGCTGCACTATTTTTAAATGAGCCCCGTGGACGAGAGAGCAGCCCCCTGATCGGAGCACTCGGTATGAAAACCTTTGGTTGTCAATTACCAAAGCATGATAATGAAGTTCCAATTGTCTCGAGACATCAGTTTCTCGACAAACCTTTATCGTTGGGTCAAGTGTTCCCGATGAAAATACTACGAACCGCGATCGGCGGTAACACATTAACCCGCGTTTATGGTTTTCATAGCATGTCCTGGAGAACTTTCCTAGCCAGACCCTCCACCCGATTCGAACGCAAATTGTGCGTCCTGGAGGACTTCCCTCGCCAGAACCTCGGTCCGAGCGTTAATTTATGTTATCAATTTCCTGATGGACATTGAGATAACAATTTGATATTTTTTTATTTCCTAAGCAGTCACGAAACGAAAACCACTACAAACCCGACAATTCTTTCATGACAAAAACGAATGTAATTGAAAAATTGCAGCAGATTTATCGTTTTTATTTCCCAAGTAATTTTTATACATTTTTTAATACAATTTTCTGATCACTTTCAATGTTGTCCTTCAATAATTGTCGGGATTATAGTGGTATTTATTTCATGATTTTTATGAAAATAAAATAAAATCGATTCATCGACAAAAACGTATTTAATGACTAAAAAATTACTTGGAAAGCAGTGACCAAAGATCTGCTGCTACTTTTCGGTCAGTTACGACGTTATCCTGAAGAAGTTGTCGATGTGGTATTCATTTCGTGACCTTCAAGAAAATGAAAACAAATGTCAAAGTAAAATTTTGCACATTGCGTCCTCGTTATCTTTCCTTTTTCACAAAGTCATCACTATGACGTATTTTTTTTTTTTTTATTCACTTTGGATTCCTCATAGAGATGGCTTTGCGGAAAAGGAACATTAATGAGGAAGCAATGTGCAAAGTTCTACTTTGAATTTTTTTTATTTTCTTGAAGGTCACGCAACGAATACCACTATAATCTTGACAATTTGTTCAGGACAACGTTAAAACTGACCGAAAAATTGCAGCAGGTGTTTGGTCACGACTTCCTAAGTAATTTTTTAGACATAAAATACGTCTTTATCGATGAATCGATTTTTTTTTATTTTTTCGAAGGTCACGACACGAATACCACTATAATCTCGACAACTTGTTCGGGACAACGTTGAAACTGACCGCAAAATTACAGCAGATGGTTGGTCACGACTTCCTAAGTAATTTTTTAGACATTAAACACGTCTTTATCGATGAATCGATTTTTTTTTATTTTCTTGAAGGTCACGACGCGAATACCACTATAATCTCGACAATTTGTTCAGGACAACGTTAAGACTGACCGAAAAATTGCAGCAGATGTTTGGTCACGACTTCCTAAGTAATTTTTTAGACATAAAATACGTCTTTATCGATGAATCGATTTTTTTTATTTTTTCGAAGGTCACGACACAAATACCACTATAATCTCGACAACTTGTTCGGGACAACGTTGAAACTGACCGCAAAATTGCAGCAGATGTTTGGTCACGACTTCCTAAGTAATTTTTTAGACATTAAACACGTCTTTATCGATGAATCGATTTTTTTTTATTTTCTTGAAGGTCACAACACGAATTCCACTATAATCTCGACAATTTGTTCAGGACAACGTTAAAACTGACCGAAAAATTGCAGCAGATCTTTGGTCTCTACTTCCCGAGTAATTTTTTATTCATTAATTACGTCTTCATAGATGAATCGATTTTTTTATTTTCTTGAAGGTCACGAAATGAATATTACCAGAGGGTATAACATAACTATTATGCCATATGTTGTATGTAGGTAGATGACGACCAGATGAGTAAAAAATGATTAGGCACGATAGTAGTTACAGCATCTATCGGCCTCGCTGACAGACGATACGTCTTTAATACTAATATTTTAAAGAAATAACCACAGTTACTAAAAAAATTGTTTGTCAACCATTTTTTATAGACAAAAAGTTATTAAAACAATCATTACATGACCTCTAAGATAGAAAAATTGCAGCGAACCTATGATCACTATTTCCGAAGTAATTTTGTAATACATTTCATACTGCTTTATCGATAATTCGATTTTATTTTATTTTCTTAGAGGTCATGTAATGATTGTTTTAATAACTTTTTGTCTATAAAAAATGGTTGACAAACAATTTTTTTAGTAACTGTGGTTATTTCTTTAAAATATTAGTATTAAGGACGTATCGTCTGTCAGCGAGGCCGATAGATGCTGTAACTACTATCGTGCCTAATCATTTTTTACTCATCTGGTCGTCATCTACCTACATACAACATATGGCATAATAGTTATGTTATACCCTCTGGTAATATTCATTTCGAGACCTTCAAGAAAATAAAAAAAATCGATTCATCTATGAAGACGTAATTAATGAATAAAAAATTACTCGGGAAGTAGAGACCAAAGATCTGCTGCAATTTTTCGGTCAGTTTCAACGTTGTCCCGAACAAGTTGTCGAGATTATAGTGGTATTCGTGTCGTAACCTTCGAAAAAATAAAAAAAATCGATTCATCGATAAAGACGTATTTTATGTCTAAAAAATTACTTAGGAAGTCGTGACCAAACATCTGCTGCAATTTTTCGGTCAGTTTTAACGTTGTCCTGAACAAATTGTCGAGATTATAGTGGTATTCGTGTCGGGACCTTCAAGAAAATAAAAAAAAATCGATTCATCGATAAAGACGTGTTTAATGTCTAAAAAATTACTTAGGAAGTCGTGACCAAACATCTGCTGCAATTTTGCGGTCAGTTTCAACGTTATCCCGAACAAGTTGTCGAGATTACAGTGGTATTCGTGTCGTGACCTTCGAAAAAATAAAAAAAAATCGATTCATCGATAAAGACGTATTTTTTGTCTAAAAAATTACTTAGGAAGTCGTGACCAAACATCTGCTGCAATTTTGCGGTCAGTTTCAACGTTGTCCCGAACAAGTTGTCGAGATTATAGTGGTATTCGTGTCGTGACCTTCGAAAAAATATTAAAAAATCGATTCATCGATAAAGACGTATTTTATGTCTAAAAAATTACTTAGGAAGTCGTGACCAAACATCTGCTGCAATTTTTCGGTCAATTTTAACGTTGTCCTGAACAAATTGTCGAGATTATAGTGGTATTCGTTGCGTGACCTTCAAGAAAATAAAAAAAATTCAAAGTAGAACTTTGCACATTGCTTCCTCATTAATGTTCCTTTTCCGCAAAGCCATCTCTATCAGGAATCCAAAGTGAATAAAAAAAAAAAATACGTCATAGAGATGACTTTGTGAAAAAGGAAAGATAACGAGGACGCAATGTGCAAAATTTTACTTTGACATTTGTTTTCATTTTCTTGAAGGTCACGAAATGAATGCCTCATCGACAACTTCTTCAGGATAACGTCGTAACTGACCGAAAAGTAGCAGCAGATCTTTGGTCACTGCTTTCCAAGTAATTTTTTAGTCATTAAATACGTTTTTGTCGATGAATCGATTTTATTTTATTTTCATAAAAATCATGAAATAAATACCACTATAATCCCGACAATTATTGAAGGACAACATCGAAAGTGATCAGAAAATTGTATTAAAAAATGTATAAAAATTACTTGGGAAATAAAAACGATAAATCTGCTGCAATTTTTCAATTACATTCGTTTTTGTCATGAAAGAATTGTCGGGTTTGTAGTGGTTTTCGTTTCGTGACTGCTTAGGAAATAAAAAAATATCAAATTGTTATCTCAATGTCCATCAGGAAATTGATAACATAAATTAACGCTCGGACCGAGGTTCTGGCGAGGGAAGTCCTCCAGGACGCACAATTTGCGTTCGAATCGGGTGGAGGGTCTGGCTAGGAAAGTTCTCCAGGACATGCTATGAAAACCATAAACGCGGGTTAATGTGTTACCGCCGATCGTGGTTCGTAGTATTTTCATCGGGAACACTTGACCCAACGATAAAGGTTTGTCGAGAAACTGTTGTCTCGAGACAATTGGAACTTCATTATCATGCTTTGGTAATTGACAACCAAAGGTTTTCGTACCGAGTGCTCCGATCAGGGGGCTGCTCTCTCGTCCACGGGGCTCATTTAAAAATAGTGCAGCTTCTCGTTTAACAAAAACGACCAGATGTCTCCCAACATTGACGAGAAGACAACGGCCAGGCCACTCGGCCAACCTTAAGCAATGGCGCTGATCAAGGGAAAAAAGAAGCTTGTAAAAATCGTAACGCATAGAACGAGACGTCTGACGGAGTTCCGCAAAAACCGTACCCCAGAGGAAAGTCAGCCCCGTCGAATGAAATGATTTCGTATCTCCTCAGTCCCGCCAAATGTGAATTTCGTTTCTGAATAAACCAAGTCAAAAGCAAAAATCAATGGAATACGAGGGGAAAATCGTGCTCGAGGAGACTAGCTAGAATGAATTAGAATGCGTTGGAACGGATTTCTAACTGGATCTGCGAAACCCGCGAAGCAACGTAACGTGATATCTCGACGATGCCAGCAAGGTGACAGCGAGGGGAGCGCAGGGGGAGAAGAGCGGAAGAGCAAGGAGAGAGGAAGGTGGCAGCAAGGGGAGAACAGGGTGAGGTAAGCATTATCAAAAAGAATTAAAAAGAAACAAAAATCATTGAATTGTTTGTCGGTCACATCGACGCTCCGTTTCATCTGCGCTCTAATTCCGTGATTAAGGTTGCAGGAACGCGCAATCCATTTTAAAAAAACGAACACCAGCGAGAGAAAGCAACATCTGTAATAAATTCGCGTATCGCGAGTTCTCGCGTCTCTGGATCGGCGTATAACATCAAAATTCGTGAGTGCAATGGGCAGTGCCTCGATACGCTGTTGACGAGGCACGGCGCGTTCGCAAATGAAAATATCACGATCATTACCGACCAGAGACACGTCATTTATCTGGCCGGTCATTCATCGGGACCGTTACCTAAAGCCCGAGCTCCGAGCGAACAGTTGACGCTCACTCACACGGACGCACACAGCCGTCACAGCCGCGCGGCAACTTCGCGGCGAACTGAGATCGCGAAAGAAAACACTGACGCCACTTGCACCCAGCGAGGCATACGACGCCTCTGCATCTGTGTGAGTCCGACGCACCCCTCACCGACAGCCAAATTTCGCTACGCGAGCATTTCCATAATTTTGCGAATTGGACGCTAAAATTTCACAGGGGCTCTTAGGTGGGCACCACCTACCATCCTGCCTTCGCTCTATGCGTACTTTTGATACACCCTGTATAGTATGAATATTATGGTATGAGAATCGAGCATTGAACCAAGCGGAATATGAATGTTGATATGCGCGTTAGACCTCTCGGAGACGATATTTATTGAAATCACAAAAAATTTATTGTGTACTTCAATAAAAATAAAGACTACGTGTTACGAACTGTTATAATATTTGTATAATTAGATATAACATTTTATAGAGCCAAAAATTAGTTAGTTGTAGTCGCGCATTAAAAAAAAACGATGAAGAACCGATAGTATTATTTTAATAGATTTACATTTTTTTAAATGTTTTACGCAAGCGGACAGCATTGCCTATCGTGCACATTTATTAATTATTTTAATCTCTTAGCTACTTATTCGTTTGTATTTTGTTTCATCCTCCCTGTCTCTAGTTCATATTGCCTCATATTCTGTCTGTAATTTATTAAATGTATTTTAACACATTATAAATAATCAATGGAATATGATTTGAGTTACAATTTTGTTTGTACTTATGTGAACAGAAAAATCTATTCCTTGTAATCGATGCACTCTTTATTTAACTCGTTAATGCCAAATATTATGTGAACAATCGCAAAGTAACTTTTTTTTTTTTACATCAAACTTAACTTAATTCATGTATTATCATATAAGTATATTCAATGATGATTATAATTTTTTACTGCAATTTTATTCAGAATATTTTCTGAAAACTATTATTGTCCTCGTCTCGGAGAGAAAATCCAGTCACCAATCCTCTGTCCTCTGCTCCATTCTCCTTGTGTCTGTCCGTGTGTCCATCCAGGGCTTACGTGTAACAATCCAGATGGTCCTTGTATCGATAGTCCCTGACTCTGTCCTTGCGCACACCCACTGGGATCTTGATCATCGTTTGATCTTGGTGTTTAGATGTATGAATTTGTTTGTCCAAAAGATTGAATATTATTTTCTTTTAAATTTTCTATTATTTGGGTTAATTTATCGATTTTTTTTCCAAACTATCTATTCTTTTTTCTGTAGATTGCTCTGTTTTCTTATTGCATCCATCTCCTTCGCTCTCTCTTCTCCATCCACTACTTCTGTATCCGTATCTATAGAACAGTATTTGAAAAATATTGTTAAAGTTAGAAGTAGAAGAGGCCCAAGATCGCGAGACAGAAGGGGCGTGGCCTAGTGGCGCCAGGGGGCGTGGCCTAGCGGCGCCATAAAGGGGCGTGGTGGGGGTATACCCCTCCCCTCCCTAGAATGTATTCCTCCCCCTCCCTTGAGTGCCCTCCCTCCCAGACAAGCCCTCTAATTGTCCCTCCCTCTTCCTACCCTTTCCCTTCCTTGAGTGCCCTCCCTCCCATACAAGACCTCTAATTGACCCTCCCCCTTCCTACCCCTTAACGAGAACGAGAACGACTGTGATTCGTCTCTATACTTGTCCACCACCCCCCTCCCTGTATGTGTCGTGTTAACTTACCCCTACAAGACCTCTAATTGACCCTCCCTCTTCCCACCCCTTAACGAGAGAACGACTGTGATTCGTCTCTATACTTGTCCACCACCCCCTCCCTGTATGTGTGTCGTGTTAACTTACCCCTCTTCTCCTCCCTCTTGTTTCCGCCCACGCTGTGGACCAAGATCGCGAAAGCACCACGTGCTTCGTGCATTCTGCTGGGATCCGAAAAATTGACAGTGGCGCCGCCGGTGAGCGTCGCCGTAAGTCCCGAGCGGTGGCCCGGGATCGCGAGAGACGACGTGCCCTCGGCGCTCCGCCGTGTGTCTGACTGAGAGGCGTCGTGCTCTCATCGCTTCGCCGTGGGTCCGACTGAGAGTCGACGGTGGCGCCGCCGGTGAGTCTCACCTGAAGTCCCAAGCGGTGGTCCGAGATCGCGAGAGACGGTGTGCTCTCGGCGCGCCGCCGTGGGTTCGACTGAGAGTCGACGGTAGCGCCGCCGGTGAGTATCGGCGGTAGTCCCAGCCGGTGGCCCAAGATCGCGAGAGACGGCGTGCTCTCGGCGCTCCGCCGTGGGTCCGACTGAGAGTCGATGGTGGCGCCGCCGGTGAGCGTTGCCGGAAGTCCCAACCGGTGGCCCAAGATCGCAAGAGGCGGTGTGCGCTCAGCGCTCCGACGCGTGTCCGACTGAGAGTCGACGGTGGCGCCACCGGTGGCCGTTGTTGTAAGTCACGGCTGGTGGTCAAGGATCGCGAGAGACCCGTGTGTTCCGTGGTATCCGACTGCCCGTCTACAGTGGCGACGCACGTGAGAGTGATATCAAATAGCGCACCCGACCCCAGACCGTGAGAACCCCCACCCGCCGCGACACCCCTCCCATAGCGCTCCCACCTTCACCCACCACCGCGAGATGATCGGCGCGTCCGTATACTCATTCTGCTCGCGCTTTTTTCATGCTTATTCTAATGTCTATGAGAAATGGATTCTTCGAATAAATTAACACTTACATATTTATAAATTTGTTTATTTAAATATTGTTTATATGTTTATAATTTTTTTTTTGAAGACACCTCCTGAGTTCGTTGCTTGGCATCCATTGCATTTTCTGCGTTGTGGTGGTGGTGTGCCATCGATGTAGTCCCTCAAAGTTGCTGTCTTGTAGTGTAAATAACATGGCAGGTATGAAGAGACTTCGTGATCGGCTTTGAGATGTTCAGGTAGTTTTTCCCACAAAACAGATATATGTCGCCCCCAGTGTTTTAATAGCAGCGGTTTTGGGATATACTCCAGCTCGGATTTGGTGAGTTCCCAAGGATCCTTGGAGCAATCGATTATCAGTATGCCATCGATGGTCTCCATTGTCATAGGTGTTGGAGAACGGTGATCATCTGGTTATATGTGGATGTTTCATATGTCTTGGGGAAATGGGTGGGGTAAAAGATTTCGAATGATAACAGTCACACAAGAAATACTTTTTCCAGTTTTTTATGGCCTATCTCAACGGTGGTCGTCTGGTTATATGTAGATGATTCATACGTCTTGGGAAATGAGAGGGGAGAGGTTTCGAATGATAACAATTACACAGGAAATACGTTTTTCAGCTTTATTCATTATTATTTACAAGTAGCAGACAAATCTTGCTGTACAAGTTTGTATACATAAGATTTTTTTTCTTCGTCTGTTACATATACCGCCGTCGCTTATATTACGTTTTGTATTTTTTACAAATTTCTTCTGTTTATTTGTCCTCGCTCGAGAAGAATATTTCAGTCGCTTGTCGCTTGTGCGACGATGCGATCATTCTTCAACTTGTTTGCAGAAAAATTGTTGCAAAAAGCTTCCAGAGTATAACCCCGACACATATAATCAAGAAACATAAGGCAGTATTCACCACACACTCGTGACTTGATGGCTTGCAGCGGGGTTATACTCCATTCGTAGGTTCTTGTGTTTCTGCGTAGACGGTTATGGTGCTGGTTGACGAGTGGGGGTAATCCATAACTATCGAAAAAGATGCCGTATCCATTTTCGTCAACGTACACTGCAACCCATTGTCTACCAGGCTGACTGTGCTCGTCGGTGTTTAACACCAATGCTGTAGGTCTAGACCAGCGACTCGGGATGCGATCTGCCGGGAAGACTCCTTTCGTCTGAGCAGATATTAGTTGTAGAGCCTCGGATATTTGTAGACTGTTCATTATTCTTCTTTTGCTGCTGTTGCTGCTTAGCTTGCGATTGTCGTCGTCGGTGCTGGAGAATATAACCGCGCGGCGGAGGTGTCAGTCGGTTCGGTGTGTTGGGCCTTGGTGGTGGTGAGAATCGCGTATCTTTTGTTCGGAAAAGAGCCACTATCTCGTCGTTAACTGGCTCTGTTCCTGCGTACGTGTTTGCCTCATGACTGTCGCTCGAGAGTGTGACATCCTTGAATATATACTCTCTACTACAGAGTATATTTTTATTCTCCATCACTATCTCATAGCTCGTATCCGACATTGTTTTTTTCTCAATGTTTGTTGGCGTGGATGTAGCGATAGGCTCTGACAACGAAGTTAGACTTGCATAGAAGCACAGTTCTTACGGAGCTCGTGGCCCCAAACTTTTTCGACCGCAAACGGCCGCTTCGCAGCGCTGAGATCGAACAATCAGCAGCCTCGGAAATGCTCCGCCCAGTGGGCGGGATATGCCCTGCCATTGGCTGTAGCATTGGCGCGATCTTTTGAATGGATGTTTTAAGGCAAAAATGCGTAAATCAGCGTAGTTAAGTAATAATACTTCTGTAATATAAATTGTTTCGAGGGGAAAGTTAGTTAACTAATTATAATGGCTGAATAATAACTTCATGCAGATAAACAGTATAGAATGGAAGTTATACATGCAAAAGCGATGCGGTGGCGAAGCGTGCTAAATAGGGGTGTTCGCATCCGTGACGTGATGTTTAAATTTTTTTTTTTCAGAGAACGCAAAATACCGTTTTAAATTATCACAATGTTGATCTTTTATTTTTTAATAATCATTTTTACAGTTCCAAAAACTGATCATAAATATTTTTTCGGGAAAAAAGGACGGTCAATTAGAATTCATAAAACGGTATTTTGCCTTTTCTTGAACCGATATTTTGCTGCCATGCTATGCTGAAATATCAAACATGATAATTTTTAATAAAAATTAAAAACAAGCATCAGGGAAAAATATAAAAAATGTAAAACAAAATTACGTATTTACGAGAATTTCTTTTTGTTATAAAAGACATTGCGTGAGCTAAAATTACTCGATGGAAACCACGTGAAGGTGCTGGGTACTTTCCATCGGGAAGGGAAGGATACAGGATAGAGGAAGGTCAGGATTGAGATCATAGCAAAGAAAAAAAAAAGTGAAAAAAAAGATCCAAAGCAGAGGCACAATATAATTTTAAAAATGTTGGACTTGTTTAACATGCAATGGACGATTGTTGTTGTTATAGGATACTCACAACAATAATAATCCTTAGTCTCGGTAAAAATTAAAAGAAATCGTTTTTTCGGCCTTCTTTTGCATGCAATGGACTTGGCCTGAATATAAATATAATGAAAAAACGTGCAACATGCAGTGTTCCAAATGTGAAATTGGGATCCGGTCCTGGTGCACCCCTTACTGATTCGTGACCTTCATGAGCTTGCGATTTGGCTTGAATGACGCGAAATTGGCCGATCGTTTGGCATTCGCTTGATCGCGCATGTCTCGGGACTGCCACTTGAGGTAATTAAAAAGATGTACTCGTACGAAAAGTTTGACAATATATGCGCGGTGTTCCCTGCACAGGCTGTCGATGGACCAAAATTCGAGGTGACTGCGGAATATGGCAGTAGTGACGCAATTTTCGAGATACTTCGAAATATTTCTTCTGTGGGCTTGGACTTTGAATTCTACGTTAAAAGCTCTATACGCGGTAAGAATAACGTTATGAAATTCGTCGGAGAGAACGCGCAAATTGCCAAGCTCTGCGCCCTCCTTAGTCTTGAACGCTCTCCAAAATATCAAAAAATCATTCGTTTGTTCGAATACTTGTTCTGCCCTCGACAAAGAAAGTTCGCAGTCCTGACAGTCGAACTGGGTCAAACACGTGTGCACAAGATAACCGGCAACGTACTTTATGGAGCATTCCTCGAGGGTGTTAATTTCAATTTCCAGCGTGGCTAGTTTATGCTCAATTAGTCCTTCAGTCTCCTCGTCGATTGCTTCTTCGCCGAGCCAAATTTGGATATTTTCCTCAACGTTTTCGGATTCGTCCGCGTTGGAGGTCTGAAAATTCGGGTCGATCTTTCGAGTAAGAAGAGCCGTTGTATCGTCATCTTCGCAATTTGCGGTCGTCACCGGTTTCATGAGATTCGCTGTCATGGAGTACTGCAAGTTTCGTCGGAAACTCATAACAGATGGGTTGTCGTTGTGTCCGCCCCGACTGCGGATAACAGCGAACTGATTTTCGATCGGATCCTGATTCAATCTGGACGTGATCAAAAACTGTGCTCCCTCACTTCTCATTTCGTCCCAAAGTTGCAGCACACTTCTGACAGTTAATCTAAGCCCCGCGAAGCATGGGGGAGGATTACCGGTGGAAACTGTCCACTTTTGAAGCCATTCAAGACTGTTCCGAAGAAACGTTTCGACCTGTGGTTGTTTGTCGGATAAGGGACGTCTAAGTGGGTTCGGGTCTACTGGAGAACGACTGTTTAAACAATCAAACAAGTCGTTAATCTTTTTGATGAAGTTTGCGGTGGGGATACAATCAGGATGTTTGAGGACGCCAGCGAGTTTTCCCGTGTTAATAGCCGTCGAAACGGAGTGGCTGAACACTTGGGTTGCGAGGCTAACTTTCATCCGTTGAAAATTGTTTGGCTGTACATGACGATCCGTGAGTTTCGGCGCTGCTTTGCACATTCGGTTGCGCTCGACATCGCGTAGCTCACGAATAACGGCCCAGGAGACACGGTTTCCGTCAATAAGGAAGTCTTTAGAAATCAAATTGTTTCGGACAGATTTTATTTCATGAGGGATATCGTAGGCAAAGAAAATTTTGCGCCCCTCAAGAACGAAGTATGGCTGAAATTCGGTAATCCCTAAAGAAGTTACAGCGGTGCGATTGTTAGATCCCTGGTCGCATAGCATAAAACGAACAATGAGACCTGTTGAAAGAATCGCCTTAAGAACGCTTCGAATCAATTTTTCGAGATTGGGATTGCACACGTTTCCATGTGAGACGACATAGGCAAATGGTTGCTTTCAGGCAAACCTCAGACCTCGTACCAAAAAAACAAGTGCATAATTGGCACATTCACTAGTTCGACCGAGTTCGCCCAAGTCTTGAAATCCTTCAACCAAATCGGCTTTCGGATTGTACTCGAGGATTTTTTTAATGGACATTTCGTCCCACATCAAAACGTATTCCCTTTCGTACTCTGTCATCGTCGCAGTTTTTACTGCAATCCTTTCAATTACGGATACGTTTACACCCGGGGACAAATTCATTTCATTAATCCACATCCATATCAACGAAATGCAGGGCAAGGCGAATCGCTGTACGTCTTTTAAAAAATTGTAGGCTTTGGGAGATCTGTAATACAGAGACAAAGCAAATTGCTTCTCGTCTTCTGTCCAAACATGTTTCTTTCGATGATTAATTTGCATATTGAAGAAGGCTATTTGACTCTCATTTAAATTGAAAGCTGCTTTAGCAAACTCTACATAATGGGCAACTTTTTTGGATGCAGCTTCCATTCTTTCGATTTTTTTATTTTGATTTTTTATTTTGGCTTGCAGGGACACAACCAATCATTGTAGCTTTCGTTCTTTAAGGGTAGATTGTTTTAAACACTGCTTTCGAGTCGGCACCGAAACACGTTTTTTTAATCTGGGACGCGTGTACGCGGGGTTTGCAGACTCGGAATTCAAGAGTGAATCAATTGAGATTGGGGTATTCGAAGACGCTGAAGTAACGAGAATGGTATTGCTCGATGTACTATTAGCGAAAGTGAGATTTGAAACGGCGGGATGTAAGCTTTCGGAATTCGAGAGCGCGGATTGAGTGTCTCCGAGATTCGCAAGTGTGCGAGGAGCGGATTGAAGTTTTTGTGCAGGGGTCTTTCGGGCAACATGCGGAATTGAGATTCTCGCGAGAACATACGTAGGTGCGCTATTTATGGGTATACTATCAATGAAAGCTGAAGTAACGGGCGGAAGATTGAGGCTGAGCGGGTGCGAAACTGGAGGCTTAACAGGTGGGAAATTCGCCACTGTTGTATTTGATAGATTTATAGTTGAACTTGTGGAGCTTACGGACATGGAAGTCCCGAGTACACGATTGGGTGTAAAGTCATTCAAAGGTGGTGATTCACCAGATGAAGAAGTCGCGGTTACCTGTATACGCGCATCAATGGGAAGTGCACCAGGACAAATTGTGCACTTACCGTTTTTCTGTAAGACAAAGTGGTCGTCCAAAAAATGTTTACTGCAGATCCTAACGTTATCTATTTTTTCCTTAGAGAAGAGCTTCAAACCGTCATTTCCACATCGTTCCAGCCAGTCGTTCCGACTACGACAGTGCATGGAAGGGAAGGGAAAGGTCATTTGTGCAAATGCAAGCAAGAACGTGAAATAAACATCATAAAATCGCGTCACATGCAATAAATCGCAATAAATAAAAAATCAAGCAGCATAATAATAATAATGCATTTTAAAAGAGCAAACATATTCTTTTAGCGAAAACATTGGCAGCTCTATGCAGAAGAATCAGTAAACAATCTTCTGTTTATTCGGAAACTTTATGTAGTTTCCCATAGATTTTTCCCGTAATTACGTAAAGAGAAATAGAGAGAGCTTCAAGAGTTATATTTTAGTTTCAGTTTTTCATATTTTGAAAAGGAAAAATGCAGAGGAAAAAAAGGACGCAAAGTAGAACCTAGCACATTGCTTCCTCATTATTTTTCGCTTCTTACAAAGCTACCTCTATGAGGAAGTATGTTATTCAATGTCTGGCTTCCTCATAGAGGAAGCTTTGTAAAACGCGAAAAATAAATATACATGTTGTGGATTCGCTTTTTCTATTTCGTTATTACGTTATTTCGTGATTATTAGAGTATTTCCGAAAGAGAATGTGATAATGTATATTTTAAAAAATAATTCAACATTCCATAAAATCAAAAATTTCATACCGTTCGTCACTAAATTATACATATATAATGGCTGAATATTGTTTCATTTATATACAAAATTTGAGCTCGCTATCTTAAGTTTTGCGAAAGTTACAATAGAGCGATAATGTCAATTTTTTGAAAAATTCAAAACATCATAAAATTTTAACGGTTCAACCGATCTTAACCAAATTCAATAGCGATCACCGGCGTATGAAAGCTCACATTCATACTAATTTCAAGATAAATATTTCGAAAATTGAAAGAGTTATCGCGTAAACAGACATTTTTCAAAAAATTAAAAAACGCGTAATAATTTAACGATGAAGTGGATTTTAACAAAATCTGTATGAAGGACGAGGCTTGATCCCTCTATCTATGGTCCAAATTTTAGCTTGATATGTCAAGGCATTCCCGAGTTATAAAGGTTTACATTTTTCGATCGTGTAACATACACACATACACAGACATTTTTTCTAAATCACTTTTCTCGACGTTTTGGCCCATTCTGAGTGTACTGACATGAAAATCTCGAAAAAAAAAAATTTGTCATGAAAACAAAGTTTCCTCTATGAGGAAGCAAAATATTACGAAACGAATTTGTTTATATTTTTACTTCATCATAGAGTAAGCATTGTTTTTATGATTTCAATTTCGAAGAGGCATATTTGTAAACAGTTAAAAATAACGAGGAAGCAACATGCAAGGTCCTATTTTTTTTTTTAACTTGGCAATACCATTTTTCGGCAAGTTTTCCCTGTCAAAATATAATTAACTGAAAAAAAAAAATATTGGATTACTAAAACAAGAAAAATATTAAAAGTGAAAATGAAGTGCATATTCTCCACCAGAAAGAAAAAGGGAGAGAGTGATCACATTCCGTTAAAATTAAAATAGCTTTAAAAACCCATATCATTTAATTGTAATATATTTATGTTAAAAAATTTTATGTTAAAAATACTTCCCCGATGTTTCCGAAATTTTTTCGCTGTAACATTAATGATAAGGTAATCGGGTTCGGGAAAACAGCGGCTTTTCCGCGGAACATTATTACATTGTCTATCAAAATAAACGAGACTTACGTCTGATTACATTGAGGGAAACGATGAAACGTTAGCTCCGGGTTCTTCCGTTTAGAATTTGTGCATGCACTGTATTGGCAGATGTTGTTCGTAGGCATTGTGTCGATTTTTTCGTTATTTATCGTTTAAATTCCTGTTAAATCCGAAAAGCCGTCTGAACCGTATAGCACGTGCTCGATCAAACTGTTTTGATTTGAGGCGTATGGGTGGAAGAGAGAAAGTATGAGTACCCCAGCCTTTACCCCAGTGTGAGAGCGAAAAGGATAGCATGAGTACCCCAACCATTACTCCAGTGTGAGAGCGAAAAGGATAGCATGATGACCCCAGCCATTACACCAGTGTGAGAGCGAAGAGGATAGCATGATGACCCCAGCCATTACACCAGTGTGAGAGCGAAAAGGATAGCATGAGGACCCCAGCCATTACCCCAGTGTGAGAGAGAAAAGGATTGGCGTAAGGGGCGGAGTCAAAGAGGTTCACTTGTGAGGCCTGTCTGTGATATGTCCGTGAGCCACACATATACACATATACACAGCGCCACAAGCGCCACCGCATCGCTGGGGTCAGGTACTAACGGCCTGACCCCAGTTTCGTTCGGGCCATCCAAAGTACAGGAACTGTGCTTCTATGTAAGTCTGACTTCGTTGGCTCTGAGTAAATCGGACTGATGGCGTCGAGTTCTGTAAAGTTTAGCCAGGAGGGTATTTTTGCTACGTTGTTTAGAGCACACGTTGCAGCATTTTCTTTCAAAACACCATGATGAATGCAATATGTTTTATTGACGGGCATGTTTTTGAATGAAGGCCCACCAAACTCCTCGAGATTAATAATTTCGCGTCCCAACACATCACGTAACAGTTCAGCTTTTTGTGCACCACGAGTGTAAATACGTAAAGCATATCGACACATGCCTCGTAGTTTAGTGTAGACTTTTTCCAGTGGCGTGTCGCCGTCGACCCATTCCAATCCATGATGGTAACACGTGAGATTATTATTGCTTGATCGAATGTGTTTAGGTAACTCCTCAAAGTCGTAGCGTTGTTCGATAAGCCAGTGTCCATAATGTTCGACGCGGATTGAAGTAACTGCTACCTCCTTAGGTAGAAATTCACCAACCATACCATAGAGAGCTTGAATAAATATTATGATTGCCATGATGAGAGTTTTTTCGAAGACTGATGCTGAGTGTCTCAGCGAGTCGTTTGAATACCCGTTCAGCTACCACCACCACCACTACCGGCGGTGCCGCGTCAGATGCTAGGGTGGATGCTGTATAGCTGAGCTAACTCATGCACTAAAATCGGTAATAACTTGTCGTGTTGAGTCTATTTCAATTACATTGTCATACTCTGCGTATATAAGACAATTCAACGTTGATGTCAGTGGTTGTTCAAAGCGTACTTCGATTCGTACACTACCGTGTCTTATGAGATTCCAATGACTGAAGCATTCAGCAGACAAATCAGGTGTTAAATCAAAGGCGTGCAGACAGTAACCGTTAGGGTAGTCATCTCGGTCTATGTCCAATCCCTCGTTTTGAAAATGTATGCCAGTACCGCTATATAGAGTCTGGTAGCTGTGAACCCACGTTTCGCTACCTGAAAACGTCGGTTGAAGAGGCTTACTAGGTACCTGCTGACCGTCAACGTAGAGAGAGAGGAAATTTATCGAATTATGGTGAAAGTTAAACGGATTTAGCGATTTGCTACCGTTGAATGCTCGATTTTTCACAAAACCAACGATAATCCGTTTAGGCAATTGACCAAGAATAACATTGTCCAGAGTATCACCGATAATACCACTATGCATGGTAAAAGCTTTAACCTCCACTTTCGTCATAGGATACTTTGCCGTAGCTTTAGCAAGCATTTTAGCATGAGCGATCAGTACACCAGGTGCAATTATTGCTCGTCGCACTAGTAGAGTAGCCTCGTTTATTTGTACACTATGCGTCACTCCTGGTACAGACGACTCCATGAGACAAAAATGGTCTTTTGACCGTACGAGTCGTAGACGTACTTCTACGCCATTTATCAGAAATTTATCCTGGTTAAAAACATCGCAGTGCAAGTGTCCAATCATGTCGATATTTTTTCCATTTTTTATATGCTTCTCGCGTATACCCAGGCCGTAATTTCGACTACCTGAAGTACCGGGTAGATCATCAAATGAGCCAGCGCTGTCGGCGTACCACAGAGATGACGTTAGATGAGAATTTTTCGCCGCGGGTCCATAATTGAGCAGAGTTTCAATGTATGCTCTGTAGGGGTACGCATTGTTGGGTGGTGCGACAAGTTTCTGATTGAAATATATATCCACTTGATTGAAAAGACTATGCAGAAAATTATTAACCGGTGCCACTTTGAATTCCGATTTTCCAGTAGCGTTAACTTTTACATTTACTGCAATCATCGTATGCACCAGATCCAGATATTCCTCCCCGTGGCCCGGTATGACAAATTCGATTAGGTCATCGTCCGAGAGGGACGAAACGGGTTTGTAGTGAACCCATTATGATCCTTCTATAGCTGTTTGTGTTGATGGTATAGTAAACAAGTCGAGCTCTGACTTCATACACTCGCAAGAGTGTGAGTGCAAAAAAGACATTGTTAAACACCAAAAATATCGTTCGGTTTCCTCTTCTTCCTACTTTTCGTCACTCGTTTGACTGTTTTACTGACCCTCTTCTTGCTTTTCCATTTTTTTCTCTTGACAGTGGTTTTTCTTCTCTTCCTCTTCTTTATAACTCGTGATTTCTTCGAGATGGAGCCGCCGCTTTTCCTCTTTTTCGTGTGCGTGCGCGTGCGTCCCGTTAACGACTGCATCATTCTCCTTGTGTCTACTGTATTATATCCCGATCCGTTCATCAGAAGAGAAATTTTTTCATTAGCTTTCGCTGTAAATTGTCACTGGATTCAACAACGCGACGGCGCAGCGATTCTGTAAACGGCTTTTTGTGGCCACTCACGTCCTCAAGTACGTGTAGGCCGGTACGTAGAGCCTCTTTTCCTATAGCTTTAGCACCCTTCTTCAGCAGTGGTAGTACACTCCTGAAGAGTCCTCCGAGAAAGCTGCCGATTCCTTGTCCGCGCTGATGAGGTGATCCAACATATATATTGTGTATACATCCGTCAGCACCGCCACCGATTTGATTCTCGTAGTAAGCCGTATAATCAGCCACCATAGCTTCACTCTATCTGGGCAATCGGTCTTTCCAGAGAACTGTCGGGTTTAACGTTCCACACGTGAATGCCTGCTGTTTGCTATAAATCAGCTTTTATATTCGCGTCAAACATCGTTTTATGTAGCCGTAAAGTTTAGATTAATTTCAGTACATTCGTTAAATGTTACAATGTAAAATTACGCCGGACTTCAGTCTGTGAATGTTTATGCATCATGTCTTCTGAATCTTGAACATTCATCGCGATGTCTTTTCATGTGTCAGACTCTCTTAAAGTGAAGCGTGATCGTCAGTGTCCCGTACTCGAATGCGATAGGCTTGCCCAAATCATCTCTTATATCTATCTCGATAGAGTGAAAACAGTTGTTTATAAGAGGTATGTAATTCGATGGTGAAAAATATTTCACTTGAGTTGTTCCGTATGTGTATTTTGCTGTATCCAAATTAACTATGCGTAGTAGCGTTGTTTGCGTATCTCCCACTGTATAGGGTACACAAATATCTGTGTATACAAAGAGATGATCGGGTAGCCCACGGTTTATACAAGCGGGAACGCTAGCCCGACGCGGTACGCCTCGCTCCAAGCGTAGATTAATGCCTTGAGGAGTTTCCAAGTCGGCCTGCGGTAGCAAACGCTTTTCGAACCCCAATATTCGTTGTACTTTATGACTCATTTGTAGTACATTATCGGTGCACGTATTTTTCTTCATTATGTCATGTAGTGTAAATTTCCCCAAAAATGCCAAACGCACTACAAAGCTAAAGTCCCGAGTTTTCCCCTTTATTTTCAATGGGCACCAGGCGCTGTCGCGCCGGGAAAAACTCGTGATGTTCAGGGACCAAGCTGCTTTTGCCGGACTAGCCGCAGCCGTCAAGAAATGTAGAGTGGCGGGATTCTTAAGACTTTTCTCGTGACAGAAATAAAACAACCATTAGTCAATATTTTCGAGGGAGTTCCAAAATAATAAAAGATATTCTTTATTTTAATTTAACAGATTAAGAGGGAGAAAATGAATAATCCTCCCACGACTTTATCAATAGGCCTCGATGACCTTTGTGAGGTACCGCACGGCGCGGCTCTCAACACTCGCACCAACACGCTATGACACACACACGAGAGAGAGCGGGAATTATATTTTGCAAATACTCAAAACGATTAATAGCTTCTAATTCTTTCAGGATGGCTCCGCGGATCCACCTGACTTGTTAGATAAGCAATAAAATGAAAAACCCCAAGTATCCTCTCTCCAAAACGAGGGAATAACGAGGGAAATCCGATTTAAGACAATATATTTTACTTGAAAGAAAAGAGATCGCGCGCTTCTCTCTCATTCTCGCTAAGCGACGCGCTCTCGACCGTCTCTCTCTCTCTCACACACTTACAGCGTGCCACGGGAACGATTCTTACACTCGCGTCAAACAACTTTACATACTTTTCGCGACACGCATGCTCTCCCCGATAAAAATGCAGCTACTCAGTCCACTGCTTACAACAGAAAGGTGTTACGCGAAGCACACTCACTCGGACAAAACGATCGTTCCCGCGCACAAAAAGATTCCCGAAACGAGAGGGAACGTAACAAAAAGAAATAGAAGATGGCTAGTCCCGGGTAACACTCCCGACAGTAATAATTGCTTATAACTAATTTAATACACTCGCGGGAACAACGACTTCGCCGTAAAGCCACGCGGGACTTAAACAATACCAAATCACGAACAAAATAAACTCGCGGGCTCCTTCCACGCGCGAAGTATCGTCGTCACCGGTATTTATTCCTATAGAGACATCCAAGAGACGGGGCTTACCTCGACAATAATTTTTCCCAATGCTACGTCGCAAGCTCCTCTCGTCTCGAAGGTTTCGTCGGCACAGCCTCGAGAAGCGTCGCTCACGGAAGCACGAGCCTTCTCATCCCTACTCTAATTAATTCGCCGGCGAAAAATCAGGCGGCCAACTCTATCTTTTCGCGATCTTTTGGAAACGATAAACGGTTGGCGCCTCTGGCGCGCGAAGTCCCAATTCGGAAGCGTAACGCAATCGACGGCGGTTATCATAGATGTTCTTGCATCCCTCGTGCACGGCGACTTCCTCGGTGTTTCAGGGAGTGGGTGGCGTCTCGTAAGCAACTCTATCTCGCTGCTCGGAGGGAATATGGCGTAGAAAATTCGAAGAGTATACGTCGATGTTTCCTCGTCTCTCGTACATGATTAAAAAAAAATAAAAATAAGCGGAAATTAATAATAATATTCGTTGTTCTTATGAGGCCCTACGGATCTGTCGGGAGTCGTCGTATCGCGAGGAGCTTGCATCGATCATTACAATTTTACCACGTTACAGTCAATAGCCACATAACCGATTGCATTTTTTTCATTTACAATTTGTATGCCAGCTTCACGTAGACCTTTTAAATGATTTATATGAAACACAAGTTCCTCATGATCTTTGTATAATCCATATGGTACATGCCCCGCAACAGGTATTTCGGCATCGCAACGAGGCCATTTGATTTTCGTCTCCGACTCCTGGAGATGAGTCATCGTGCAGGGTACATGAATTTCCGCCAAGCCCACACTCCATCGACCTTTCAGCGATATTTCCCGCTTGAGTTGAGTGGTAAAGCGTGTTGTTGTATTGTCCGGAAAATATTTCATACTGCTGTTACCCGGTAGCACGAGAAAAAAATCATCTATGTCTTGCATTTTGATGTTTTTACGTGATGTTCTGAACGTTTGACGCGGGTATCCAAAAGTTGAATTTTGCTGGGTAGCCCACCCAACTCACGAGAATTTGTTTTTTAGCACCGCGTCCTTTTGTCTGGAGCACTTGGTTGATTTTAAATGCTCGATCTTTGCTAGCATGATTTTCATGAACACGTGTCAATTCTTCGGGATAAAAGAAGCCTTCGATAGTTTCGCCTTCGAGATCGTTCAGTTCGTAAACATGCAGTCCTTGACGTTCAATAACTATTTTAACACGAAAAATTTCTTCACTCCAATTTTTCTCGTAACTCTTCTCGAACGTACCTTTTGTTCTACTAATACGAACATGATCATTGACTTTGCATTTATACGTCGTGAAGCGTCTCTTTTCGCGTCTTTTCACAGCCGCATGCACCATATTATGCGATGCTGCGTCGGCATTGTGCAATGTTACGGCTGCTGGTTGCATTTTAATTGTCGAATGTATCGCATGATTGTAAGCGTAAACAAATTGCTGCAGTACGTCAATGTAGCGATGTGTGTTTTTATGCGTGAAATAACGCCACATGCGTTCCTTCAGTGTTCGGTTAAAACGCTCGACAATAGACGCTTTTATGTCAGGATTACGAGCAACCCGAAATCGAATGTCATATTCTTTGAGAAATTTTTGGAGTTCACTACCGACGAATTCTTTACCGCAATCTGTCTGTAGATATACAGGTTGACGACCATCACTTCGTTCGAAAATCCATTTAAACGCTTTTGTCACTTCACGAACCGTTTTGTCCTGCAAGTTTTCGACCCACGCGTACTTGCTGAGTACGTCAATGACCATTAGCAGGTACGACACATTATCGTTGTAACTCTTTAATGAACGTAGATCCATGAGGTCGGCTTCCCAAACATCGTCGATATTATTAACATTGTAGTAGAGTCGTGGAAAGAGACGCCGCACGGGTCTGTGCATAGTATAAGCGTCTTGCTGCGTAAGCCATTCATATACAGCGTCTGCTTTATTTTTGCCTTTAATGCGTCGTCTAGCTCCGGTATAACCCGAAGAATTTGAAGCATCATAATATACTTTTTCGAATGACATGTTTGTTGGATTTTGCTTTAAAGTTTAATCCAGCGAGCAAATCCGTAACCAGAGAGTCTGCTTTTTCGTCGTCGTTTTGAAGGAGGCTCTTGATTTCTCATAACAGTATCGTCACTATCGTGCACATATTCAATATTGACATTACCGGTATTGTTGTCCTCGCTGCGCGTAGCACCGATCTCGGAATTTCTATGATTATTCCGCGTGCGCTTAATTACTGTAGTTTGTGCTATGTGCCATAAAGTTTCGTTCCCGACAAATTCTCGCGGTACACCACCAGCTCGAAGACTCGAGATGAACTGTACGCGTCCGTGCGGTTTTATACCTTTTCTAGATCTTACAGCATCATTCACAAGGTCCACAATATTGGAATTTGGAATGTATCTGTCGTTTATTGTGACAACGCCTTTGCTATCCCAACTCACGTTATTAGACTGAGTCACGGTGGTACGAAGATATTCCACATGCGACGTTGCTTTACGCTTATACGCTTTTGGTACGCTATTTATTATTATATCATCTGCTAGAGTTGGTTTTTGGGTTTCTTCGTGTTGTGGTGCTTCAGTTTTTACACCACTGTGAAATAGAAAGCGCTGTAACACCTGCATGTAATCTTTCCATTTACGTGAGTCATCGTCGCCGTACTTTGTCGATTTTAAAATCTTACAAAGTTCAGCGTCTTGTCGCGAAAGTGCGTCACCAGGTGTCTGTACGGTTTTCTTCGGAGTTAGCAGATCCTCGATTTTACCGGCATGGCCAAAACCTGTCATAGGTTCTCGGTCGTCGGTATTGCTGCAGCACTGTTTGTTGTCGTCGTCGTCGGTAATCGGCACTAGATCCATTTTCTTTGCGTACTCCATAGCTTCTCAGGAACTTCCTTCCCCGCCGCCGGCAAACAATCTACTGAACAGCGTCGAGATGATCGGTGCTAATAATAGTGGTAAAAACGCGCCGCCACCTTTTTGAATTATTATACGTTTTTTAGCCTTCCAGTTGAAGCGTTTACGTCGACCACTAGCAACATCACTCCGGTTTATCATGCCACAAGCGGCGATTTGTCGAAGCACTTTTTTATATTTTTTCAGTCTGTTTTTAGCGCTACTTTTAATATCGAGCGAGCCGTGTAAAATATTTACAACACACGCACAGATACATTTAACGAGTGCTTCATCAGCGGTTCGTAGTAGAGCTTTGCGTTGCTCCTTATTAGAATGATAGAGCGCATTCAGCATAGCGGTACATCGTTTATCAAAAGGCACTCTTCTCGCACGATCTTTTTTTAAAATTTTTTTCGTCATACTTGTGTACACGCAACGGCTATGCTCTTCTTACGATGTGCTATGATCTTTTGCGTACTGCTGACTGATGCCCGCGTGCACATGTGCTCGCCTTTTAAATACGGTGTCTCGAGTTCTTCGGGACGTAAACCTGCATACGTTTATCGTCGGGAAAAATTGTCGTGCGACATCGGCAATTATTGGGCGTGGATTGCTTTAGATCCAAGAGAAGATATCCGTGCGGTTGCGCGGTTGCATCGTGGTACGCTTTGGTTAAGAAATGCGGATTTTCCGGATAAACTTGACGCGCTAGATGACGAATTTGTGCTCGATCTCGAGGATTTTTAAAAATTACTATATAGTTTGTGTTTAACGAGATGTCTCTTTGACCATGACCCTGGTGAAAAATATTTTGCGTGATGAATATAACGCTGATATTCTTATGGTGACTGCCTTTAGTAAAAAGATCCACAATAGTGCCATTTGACGATTCACGCATTAAATCATCGATAATAATAAGTTTTTTTAGAGCATTGTCGTTTGAATAATCGGACGGCTGCGGCATTCCTTCGATAAATTCTATTTTCGGTACGTTTTTATAGTCCACGCTATTATTCCGAGCCGCGTCTAATGGTGGAGGTGAAGACGACGACGACTGCAGTGATGCCGAGTTAATGTGGATCGTGCGAATATTTGGATCCTAAGTATCACCGTAGTAAAATATGATTCTATCAAACACGACGTCGCACATTGAATTTAAATTTTTAAGAAATTTTTTCACAAAAACCGTTTTTCCACATCCTGTGGGTCCACATATAAGTGATGTCCAAGGATGTTTCCATCTCACGTCTATATTTTGAATTTTATTTTAACACAAAACGCATTTCGAAATATTTTTTACAAGCCTTTCACGCGAGCAGCGGCGGCGGCGGCGACGGCGGCGGACCCCGCACGTCGTTACTAGCTTATTCGACGTGTACGCGCGCACCCGCGGTTCAGCTAAAACAGATACGCGCTCGTGCGCTCATAAGCTTATAAACAAGCGAGTGTCGACGAGCTTACAACGTCACATGCGCGTCGATCAGCTAATAAAAGCGCATGCGGAGATTACCCTAGGTGAAGGATAGAAATTGTGACACAACATGATACGATCGAAATTTTCATTTTTATTTTCTTAAAAACTCGTTTTCTTTACATATAAATTAATTTTTATTATTCACCTGTAAAAAAGAATAAACGATAAGTACAAGACAGGATTATGATTTTTGTTGTTTATTTTTGGCAAAGGTTATAAGTATATGTGTATACACACGCTCACACACACACACACACACACACGCACACATACACATTGTAATGGTATTTCTCCGTGTACATTAAATTTCGTATCTGAAGATCCAGAATACGAGACTCGAGTAGGAAGGAAATTAATTTAGGCGTTAGGTAATAGGTAAAATAGATTTTTATTCATGACACGAAAAATGCACCCAGTGTTATAACATAAATCATACTTTTTGGTGATTTTTGAATTAATTATTCTGTTCCGATGGATTTATTGGCTCCATTATACCGTACAAAATCTTTTCTCGGGCCTCCGCAAGGCATCACAATCGTTTCCGCAGCGTCCCCAAATCACCCTTGCTAACTCCTGAATATCCCGTAATTCGATTATCGGCCGGAATCTATTAATACATCGATATTACTCATATCGTCATGGTGGCGCCATCTGTCGGTGAGCGGCCGCCCTCGTATACGCGTGACATTCCGTAGACACTGGTTACGCTAAAAGCCCGCGGCCCGCAGCTAGTATCCTGTAGAGATGGAATCGGAGTATGGCTGTCTCTCTCCCTCTTATGGCAGAAGCGGACCTCTCGCTCGCTCCCACAGCCTTCCTTCCAGTGGAGCGCTTCACCGGCCGGAGCGCGCCTGTGATTGGCTCCGCGCGCGAGTGAGTGTGCTCAGCCTTCCCGAGACGTCGGCGGGCTGCTGTTGATCTCGTTCGATAGTCGGCCCACAATGGCCGCCCCCAAGTGACACACGGAATTTCGCCGGTTCCGAAAGATTTCGGGATCTCTGGATCTGGGAGTCCTCCAGGATCGTGCGATGGCTCGAATTGTTCGTGATTTAGTGCCGAACAATTCTGTATCCCCAGCTGGGCATGCCGTGACCTCCTTCAGTGCGGAAATAGTATGCGAAGTGGCCGATCCGGAATCTATCCCCTCTCCCCCGTGACAGCTCGCCGGTATGCGCTCTCCGCTGCGTGAAATAGAATACCGGGTATGTACTCTATTTATTTGAAAATAATCATTCAGACTCTGGCTCTCTTCCTGGAACCTGGTGAGTAGCTGTCACTGCCTTCTCGTGCCGAAATTCGAGTTTTGTTACTCGAGCTAGCCGATATAATGGAGGCTGCCGGCCGGTATCTTGAGAATTCTGTGACAGGCAACAGTTATTTTTGCCTCGTAGTTGCCATCAGTGTCCGGAAGATCCAATCGTCTTTCGTGATATGAATCGTGCTTCCTTGGCTCCCTCAGGGTGTTGCTCGGCTGCTGGTGGTTCTGTAACAGGCCCCGACTGCTATGCGCACCCCTAATTTATACCCGAACTACCCTCTATCCATCTCTGTCGCACTCCTACCCTTATTTCCTACCCCAAAGTTCCTGTAGCCCTTTAATTCCTGTAGCCCATCACCTTTTTTCGGTTATTCCACCCTGCTCGCTTATCCTATAGCGCACTGCTGCACTGTAGTACCCCCCCTTGAGTAACGCCACCCGAGAGATGGCGCCACTTACACCTCTCATATCCATCTATCCCTATAATCCGTTACAACATACATGTGTGCTCATACTTTTCTCTCATACTTACATACAAAGAAATACAATCATTTATTTATTTATTATTAAAATTTACAAAATACACGTTATAATAATAATAATAATAATAATAGCTCGGCTGACTTTTACATTCTTACAGTCAGCCGGTCTGATGTCTGAGACCGAGGGATTCATCATTGCCTGCCAGGATGGCGTAATTAACACGCTCGTCTACCAGAGCCAGTCGATGGGTATGCAGGTCCCTGACACACGGTGCAGGGCCTGCAAACGATCGCCAGAGACACTCATGCACATACTATCTGCATGTCCCAACTATGCGGTCTCTGGCTATATCCATCGCCATAATGCGGCCCTAAGAGTGTTGTACTACCACCTTCGACACTCTTACGGGGTAGACGAGACGCCACTGCTTCCCTACGCCCCTGGAGATATTGAGTCCGTCGTGGGAAATGAGAAGTGCCGTATTTACTGGAACTATTCATTTCCCACTGTCAGGCAAATAACAGCCAATAAACCTGACATTGTCGTCTTCGACAACGAGATACATGCGATCTTTGTCATCGATTTCTCGGCTCCGGGCGAGTCTAACATCGCTACTAAAGAAGACGACAAGCGGACGAAATATCAGGATCTCCTTTTCAAGCTTCGCGGGCTATACCGAGGGTACACGGTCAAGCTGGTGGTACTCATAATCGGCGTTCTCGGCGGAATGAAGCCGTCGTTTGTCACGAACATTAAGATCATCCCCGCCTGTCGGCAGAAAGCCGACTCACTTGCGGGTCGAATGCAGAAGGCGGTCATTCTGGGTTCGCTCCGTCTACTTAGGTCACACGATTCTGGACTGACCTGACTGCTTACCTCCGAGTTGGAGGAGCAGTCAGGCAGAATGATTTTTATTAACCCGCCCGTCCTGTAGGTGAGTCGGAGCCCTGCGGGGCCGGTCGGGCATTTTACGAAACGTAATAATAGTAATAATAATAATAATAATAATAATAATAAGGGGCACTCCCCAGCACAACATCTTTGCTGGGGGCCGACGGTAGCCTCCTCGTGGCGTGCCCTGGGCACGGGCTTCGGCTCGTGGCTAATACCGTCGGGGGGTGTGCTAGGCTAACCACCTGGCACGCCCTTCAACAATCTCGGTTCCGCAGGCGAGCTCGAGAAGAGCCCCTCACAATCGGCCGCTCTCGGATGGCGGCCACGGATCAGTTGGTGGGGACTCAAGGACCAGATCCGCTACGACGACCTTGGCAGGAAATGGACGACACAAGTGGACGGACAAACTCAGACATGATCTGATGGTCTGCTATCGTGACAGCGACCCCACGCAGATAGGATACATGGGCAGGATGCACGATCGGTGGTGTGAGATGCATCCCGATCTCGCTAATCTCTCGCCTCAGGCCCTGCGAGACTATGTAGCCTATCTGCGTGGGAAAGGTTTCGACATGGCGCGGCCACCGGAGATTGCGATCGCACCCGGAGATGCGGACCAACCTCCCGACCTGCCACCTCCTCCGGGTGACCCGCCAAGAGCCGAGAACGCCGTGAGAGATATGAGGACAAGGCGGAAACATATCCACCTCAAAGTTTCCCTGCGGCCAGAACAGCTTAAGGCCGCGAACGAGGATCTGTCTCGACGAATTCCGGCATGTGGCGACCTCCTTGACATCAACTGGGCTGTGTATGACGCCGTAGCCTCTTTTGTGCCGAGTCATCGACCAGCTGATGAGGCTTATCAGGCCAAGACGCTAAGGCGCATACAACAGCTCCAGGAGAAGGTATCGATGGCCCGGCGGCATGCGTCCCGCATCCAGTGTGTGGTGGATTACGTATCTACTGGCAAGGCTTTCACGCCCAAGGTTCGGCGCATATGTGCCACCTTGCGTCGCCAACACCACACACTCAATCAGGCGGTGCTGCTTACCATAAAGCAGCATAGCTCTGATAGGGTGCGGGCTCTAGTGGAGATTAAGAAGTCCCTAGAGAAGCGTTTGAGGCGGTGGCGAGACAACCATCTTTTTCGCCACACTCCCTCACGCTTATTCCAACAGAAAACGCAACCGCCGGACAAGGTTCCGTCGATACAGGAGGTCGAAGCTTACTGGAAAGAGTTATATAGACAGGAACCCTCGTTCAAGCAGGGCACTCCGGCCCTGGAGCTCTTCTCCGCCTTATGTGAACGCGGTCAACAACGGCAAGGAGAGTGTCCACCAGTCAGCGAGGATGAAGTCAATAAGGCAATCTTGGGCATGAAGAACTTCTCTGCCCCCGGGCCAGACCGAATTAACAGCTTTTGGTGGAAGAAATTTTCTTCAACACACCGATATCTGGCCCGGATTTTCACCTCGTTTTTGGACGGGGAGATGCCTATTCCGAGTTGGCTGGTGGAGGGGCGCACTGTGCTGATCCCGAAGAAAGGGGATTTGTCCGATCCGAAAAACTATCGGCCGATCACCTGTCTCAACGTATGTTACAAAATATTCACGAAGATCTTGAATGAGCGAATACTTGAGACAGGGGATCCAGTATGGCGAGAGATTTACGAGCAAAGAGGCTGTAAGCGGGGCGTGGCAGGTTGCAAAGAAAATCTGTTGATAGATCGATCCGTCACACAGGACTCAGTCCAGTACAAACGCAACCTGTCCATGGCATGGATCGATTACCGCAAGGCATTCGACACAACGTCGCATCAGCTCGTTGTGAGGCTCCTCGAGTGCCTTGCGGTACATCCCCGCATAGTGAGATGCATAGAACACCTACTACCGCTCTGGAGGACTCGCTTCACCATTTCCATCGGTGGGGCAACTCAGTCCACAGAGTTGGTTCAGTACAGGAGGGGGGTCTTTCAAGGAGACTCCTTAAGCCCACTCCTATTTTGCATCTCACTATTGCCGCTATCTCTCGCCCTGCGCCAAACTCGCGGGTACAGGTGTGGACCTGTCGGCAACCGGATGCACAAGATCACCCACCTTTTTTATGTGGATGATCTGAAGCTCTACGCCTCCGGTGAGAGCGATCACAACCTCGCACTCGACATAGTGGATACCTACTCGCGAGATATTGGCATGGCCTTCGGATTGGACAAATGCGCAGTGGTCCATTTAGTACGCGGAAGATCTGGGCGTCTTGCGGAGGATGCGCAGCTCGTGGACGGGAGCGTCATTAAGAACCTTAACGCCGGAGAGTCTTATCAATACCTCGGAGTGTCGCAGAATCCATTACAGGACGCTGCGGCAGTCAAGGAGATTCTCCGCGGCAGGTATAGGCAGCGGCTTAGGCAAATTTGGAGTTCCGAATTGTCTGGGCGGAACAAGATCGCTGCTACCAACATGCTTGCCGTCCCAGTCCTTCTCTACTTTTTAGGGGTAGTGAAATGGAGGCGAGACGAGCTGCGTGAACTCGACACCAGCACACGCAAGATGATGAACATCCATAGGAGTCTTCATCCTAGATCTTCCGTGCCCCGTATATACCTCCCGCGTCACATGGGTGGAAGGGGCCTACTTGGATTGGAGTGCCTATATGATCGTTTGGTCCTCGGTGTAACTTGCGACGTAATCGGAAGCGCGAATCCTCTCATGTCCTTCGTGGATGATCATGAAAGGACGGGGGTTGGGGCGTTTTTATACAGGGCGGCAGAGAAGGCGGCAGAAAACCTCGGTTTGGAATTTCGTGTTGGTCGGGGCGGCAGAAGGTCGATTAATTTCATCATCGACCTGGAACCGTCCCGGCGTAGGAGCACCATCAGAGCCACCGAGCATAACACCCTGCTCGAGCGGCACGTGGGCAAGGCCATGCACGGAGTGTTCTTTCGGCACATCGACAGCATGAACTTGTCTGCTCGGCTGACTTTTACATTCTTACAGTCAGCCGGTCTGATGTCTGAGACCGAGGGATTCATCATTGCCTGCCAGGATGGCGTAATTAACACGCTCGTCTACCAGAGCCAGGTGATGGGTATGCAGGTCCCGACACACGGTGCAGGGCCTGCAAACGATCGCCAGAGACACTCATGCACATACTATCTGCATGTCCCAACTATGCGGTCTCTGGCTATATCCATCGCCATAATGCGGCCCTAAGAGTGTTGTACTACCACCTTCGACACTCTTACGGGGTAGACGAGACGCCACTGCTTCCCTACGCCCCTAGAGATATTGAGTCCGTCGTGGGAAATGAGAAGTGCCGTATTTACTGGAACTATTCATTTCCCACTGTCAGGCAAATAACAGCCAATAAACCTGACATTGTCGTCTTCGACCACGAGATACATGCGATCTTTGTCATCGAGTTCTCGGCTCCGGGCGAGTCTAACATCGCTACTAAAGAAGACGACAAGCGGACGAAATATCAGGATCTCCTTTTCGAGCTTCGTGGGCTATACCGAGGGTACACGGTCAAGCTGGTGGTACTCATAATCGGCGTTCTCGGCGGAATGAAGCCGTCGTTTGTCACGAACATTAAGATCATCCCCGCCTGTCTGCAGAAAGCCGACTCACTTGCGGGTCGAATGCAGAAGGCGGTCGTTCTGGGTTCGCTCCGTCTACTTAGGTCACACGATTCTGGACTGACCTGACTGCTTACCTCCGGGTTGGAGGAGCAGTCAGGCAGAATGATTTTTTTTTTTTTTTTATTAACCCGCCCGTCCTGTAGGTGAGTCGGAGCCCTGCGGGGCCGGTCGGGCATTTTACGAAACGTAATAATAATAATAATAATAATAATAATAATAATAGCTTGCGACGTAATCGGAAGTGCGAATCCTCTCCTGTCCTTCGTGAATGATCATGAAAGGACGGGGGTTGGGGCGTTTTTATACAGGGCGGCAGAGAAGGCGGCAGAAAACCTCGGTTTGGAATTTCGTGTTGGTCGGGGCGGCAGAAGGTCGATTAATTCCATCATCGACCTGGAACCGTCCCGGCGTAGGAGCACCATCAGAGCCGCCGAGCATAATACCCTGCTCGAGCGGCACGTGGGCAAGGCCATGCACGGAGTGTTCTTTCGACACATCGACAGCATGGACTTGTCTGCTCAGCTGACTTTTACATTCTTACAGTCAGCCGGTCTGATGTCTGAGACCGAGGGATTCATCATTGCCCGCCAGGATGGCGTAATTAACACGCTCGTCTACCAGAGCCAGGTGATGGGTATGCAGGTCCCTGCCACACGGTGCAGGGCCTGCAAACGATCGCCAGAGACACTCATGCACATACTATCTGCATGTCCCAACTATGCGGTCTCTGGCTATATCCATCGCCATAATGCGGCGCTAAGAGTGTTGTACTACGCCCTTCGACACTCTTACGGGGTAGACGAGACGCCACTGCTTCCCTACGCCCCTGGAGATATTGAGTCCGTCGTGGGAAATGAGAAGTGCCGTATTTACTGGAACTATTCATTTCCCACTATCAGGCAAATAACAGCCAATAAACCTGACATTGTCGTCTTCGACCACGAGATACATGCGATCTTTGTCATCGAGTTCTCGGCTCCGGGCGAGTCTAACATCGCTACTAAAGAAGACGACAAGCGGACGAAATATCAGGATCTCCTTTTCGAGCTTCGTGGGCTATACCGAGGGTACACGGTCAAGCTGGTGGTACTCATAATCGGCGTTCTCGGCGGAATGAAGCCGTCGTTTGTCACGAACATTAAGATCATCCCCGCCTGTCTGCAGAAAGCCGACTCACTTGCGGGTCGAATGCAGAAGGCGGTCGTTCTGGGTTCGCTCCGTCTACTTAGGTCACACGATTCTGGACTGACCTGACTGCTTACCTCCGGGTTGGAGGAGCAGTCAGGCAGAATGATTTTTTTTTTTTTTTTATTAACCCGCCCGTCCTGTAGGTGAGTCGGAGCCCTGCGGGGCCGGTCGGGCATTTTACGAAACGTAATAATAATAATAATAATAATAATAATAATAATAGCTTGCGACGTAATCGGAAGTGCGAATCCTCTCCTGTCCTTCGTGAATGATCATGAAAGGACGGGGGTTGGGGCGTTTTTATACAGGGCGGCAGAGAAGGCGGCAGAAAACCTCGGTTTGGAATTTCGTGTTGGTCGGGGCCGCAGAAGGTCGATTAATTCCATCATCGACCTGGAACCGTCCCGGCGTAGGAGCACCATCAGAGCCGCCGAGCATAATACCCTGCTCGAGCGGCACGTGGGCAAGGCCATGCACGGAGTGTTCTTTCGGCACATCGACAGCATGGACTTGTCTGCTCGGCTGACTTTTACATTCTTACAGTCAGCCGGTCTGATGTCTGAGACCGAGGGATTCATCATTGCCTGCCAGGATGGTGTAATTAACACGCTCGTCTACCAGAGCCAGGTGATGGGTATGCAGGTCCCTGACACACGGTGCAGGGCCTGCAAACGATCGCCAGACACTCTCATGCACATACTATCTGCATGTCCCAACTATGCGGTCTCTGGCTATATCCATCGCCATAATGCGGCCCTAAGAGTGTTGTACTACCACCTTCGACACTCTTACAGGGTAGACGAGACGCCACTGCTTCCCTACGCCCCTGGAGATATTGAGTCCGTCGTGGGAAATGAGAAGTGCCGTATTTACTGGAACTATTCATTTCCCACTGTCAGGCAAATAACAGCCAATAAACCTGACATTGTCGTCTTCGACCACGAGATACATGCGATCTTTGTCATCGAGTTCTCGGCTCCGGGCGAGTCTAACATCGCTACTAAAGAAGACGACAAGCGGACGAAATATCAGGATCTCCTTTTCGAGCTTCGCGGGCTATACCAAGGGTACACGGTCAAGCTGGTGGTACTCATAATCGGCGTTCTCGGCGGAATGAAGCCGTCGTTTGTCACGAACCTTAAGATCATCCCCGCCTGTCGGTAGAAAGCCGACTCACTTGCGGGTCGAAAGCAGAAGGCGGTCATTCTGGGTTCGCTCCGTCTACTTAGGTCACACGATTCTGGACTGACCTGACTGCTTACCTCCGGGTTGGAGGAGCAGTCAGGCAGAATGATTTTTATTAACCCGCCCGTCCTGTAGGTGAGTCGGAGCCCTACGGGGCCGGTCGGGCATTTTACGAAGCATAATAATAATAATAATAATAATAATAATAATAATAATAATAATAATAATAACTCGGACTTGTCTGCTCGGCTGACTTTTACATTCTTACAGTCAGCCGGTCTGATGTCTGAGACCGAGGGATTCATCATTGCCTGCCAGGATGGCGTAATTAACACGCTCGTCCACCAGAGCTAGGTGATGGGTATGCAGGTCCCTGACACACGGTGCAGGGCCTGCAAACGATCGCCAGAGACACTCATGCACATACTATCTGCATGTCCCAACTATGCGGTCTCTGGCTATATCCATCGCCATAATGCGGCCCTAAGAGTGTTGTACTACCACCTTCGACACTCTTACGGGGTAGACGAGACGCCACTGCTTCCCTACGCCCCTGGAGATATTGAGTCCGTCGTGAGAAATGAGAAGTGCCGTATTTACTGGAACTATTCATTTCCCACTGTCAGGCAAATAACAGCCAATAAACCTGACATTATCGTATTCGACCACGAGATACATGCGATCTTTGTCATCGAGTTCTCGGCTCCGGGCGAGTCTAACATCGCTACTAAAGAAGACGACAAGCGGACGAAATATCAGGATCTCCTTTTCGAGCTTCGCGGGCTATACCGAGGGTACACGGTCAAGCTTGTGGTACTCATAATCGGCGTTCTCGGCGGAATGAAGCCGTCGTTTGTCACGAACATTAAGATCATCCCCGCCTGTCGGCAGGAAGCCGACTCACTTGCGGGTCGAATGCAGAAGGCGGTCATTCTGGGTTCGCTCCGTCTACTTAAGTCACACGATTCTGGACTGACCTGACTGCTTACCTCCGGGTTGGAGGAGCAGTCAGGCAGAATGATTTTTATTAACCCGCCCGTCCTGTAGGTGAGTCGGAGCCCTGCGGGGCCGGTCGGGCATTTTACGAAACATAATAATTATAATAAAGTGTTAAAAGCTATTGCTGTTTCGGATTTAACCTAATTTGACCCCAAACGGCGGCGAAAGATCGTGTTTTATGTGTCGCCGTTTGCGACACACAACACGGCAGGTTTTGGAAACCGTGCGAGTGATTACGTTGTGCATCGCGGTTCTTTGTATCGACGGGAAACGAAGGGAATCGGTCATATCGCCAAGAAGATCGCCTAACGGTGGTACCCATTCGTCGGACAAACCAGAGCTCTTGTAGATAACCGAGTCAGTATCGTAATACAAGACTCGGCGATCTAAACGCTCAAGATAACTATACAGTTTCAGGCGAGCCAGAGCTGTAGTGAATGCCGCTATAACTACATTGATGAGGGGATTAGCTACAACTGCCTCGGCCCGCGATTGCCAATTAACATACATAACATCGTCGTTTTCCAGAAGCAGTTTATTTATCTCCTTTTCGTTGTCGTAAAGCAGTGCCAGTAATTTCTCCCGGTCTGTCACGATTTCTGTGCGTGTGAGGTTATCCCGTTGACCAAACTTTCCCCAAAACGAGTTCAGGCAAAGTTTAGCCACCGAACGTAGACCGGGATTTTTCTGGAGCTTCTCGATGTCTAAAGCGATACCTTCGGCTTGAGCGTAATCGTTAATATATTTTTCGCAAGACGTCTTATCCACACAACGTTGCGGCGGTCCGCTTGCCTCCTGCTTGATTTTTAAAAACTTATCAACATAGGCCGCGAAAAGTTCACCTTCGCGTGTCTCGGGATTATATTTAGTCGTTTTATACGCCCAGATGTTTTCGATTTTAATTATCACGTAGCTGACTTCTATTGGCTTACACACCTCGTCTGTTACCCACGTACCCGTCAAGCAACGATCGTTCGCGTCGTCGTGCGGACAATCTTCTTGTACCTCGAGTTCTGTACATTTGCGGTAAAGAGCAAAAAGCAATTTTCGCACTCTGATCCCACGTATATAGTTGGGTGACCTACGGGGAATCTCCCCGTTTTTTAAATATACGGGTAGAGCGAGCAGATGTCGATGTACGATATTTTCTCACCGGGTGAAACGTTGTAGGCCGTCACCGTATTACCTGTGCGACCGCCACAAAAACCGCCGCGAGGGCTTAGACACGCGGTCAAGCGTCGCGGGTGGCTATTTAAAAACGCTCCGATGCTCGGATCACTCTTACGCATCTCCGCGAATTTACACTCCCACATCTCTACCAACTCGTAGCCGTGAGAGCGTATCTTCGCACTTGTTGCCAATGTACGTGTGAACCGTGCATCGAAGCTGCTATTTTCCGTTGCTACACCACGTGCTCGATTGTTCGGGAAACAGGTGACGCAGCCGTGCCAATAGCAGCCGTGATATTGGTACACTATGCGTCGATTATCGTACTCCAGATAACCGTCGACGCGTGGTCCTTCGGGTAAACGGTACTCGCGGGCGCGTGCCGGCTGGATTATATCCCGACCTACCTCTCGTTCAACCCAAAGGAGCCAGTCGACGACTTGCTGCGAATGCGCTCCCGAGCGTCTATACCCACCGGCAGGTATAACACCTATTGTTTTAGGACTGAGAAAGTTGCGGCGGTACACGAGTGAGCAGGCGGAGGCTATCGTCACAGCCTCGGTGAAGGGGCAAACGTTACCCGTCTCGAGAAATATTTTACGAAATTCGTGGCAAGCTCGACGGAGAATTTCGACATCCATTTTAGAGTATTTCACGATTTCCTCATGAAAAATGTACGTTTTGTTTTCCCGAACTTGCTCGGCGTACCACCCGTAAAATTTTTCGCGTTCACCCGTGCTCATCGTGTCAGTTGAATAGTATTCAGCGGCGGGTAGAGGACCGTTGGCGTGAGCATCCACCTTTTTCGTATTGAAAAGATGGGGAAAGTAACCTTTCCCGATTTTTTCGTCGAACCCGAAAGCTTTCGGTAGATCAGCCAGGCGCATATGAAAATAATTTAAACTGTCGATAAAAACAGTGCGCCCAACGCGCAATGAAATTATCGAATTTCCAGTTAAAATTATGCTCGGCTTAGGCATGTCTGTGAGACGATTAACTATATTTCTCAATATAAACTGTGCGTCGAACGACTTAGTGTTATGAGCGATACACACTATATTGCGAAATTTCGTGTCTCGTCGCACGGAAAGATCCACCAACTCTGATACGGGGTCTTTTGCGAACACGTGTTCACACACCCCACACCAACGGCAAACTCCCTCGGGCTTTGCATCGCCCAATTCTAAACAAATTGTGCAATGCTGTTGCGCCACACCAAGCGTCACAACATGCTCGCGCGCTTTGTCGACGTTTACGTCACCCTCGCTAAAACTATCATCCTGCCGTGTTTCAAAAACGTAAAAAATAAAGAGCGTATCCGGATGCACTTGTTCCCCGTTTTTTGATTTTACCGCGACACGCGGTTTCGCCACCTGCATATAACAATGCTCATTAGAGCCGTGTAGATTTTTGCATGTTTGGCAATAAACTACACCGCACTTGTGAGCATTATTAAGCCCGCGGATCATTTGACCGCAGATCCCACACACACGTAAAGTCTCGCACACCGATGTTCGTGTACGCGTATCGCCCTCTCGACGGTTTGATCGCGGCTTCAAGTGATTCTCGAAACAAGCAGTGTTATAAAATACCCTACCACACTCGTCACACGCTCGTTGCTCATCCTCGCTATCGTTGCTAATGACTTTATTGTCCTGTTCCGCAGGCACTGGGCCTCCAGCTAGAGGCTCAACCGCCGCGGAGCGGTCAGTGTCTGCGACACATGGTGGCACGCTTAAGCATTGGGGGCAGCTACTCGAACATTCATGCTGACCCTCGCGGCGGAAGGATTTATTACAGGGTATGCAATAATTCCGTCCACCTGCGGCACCAAGTAAATTCGTAATAGGCGAGTAGTGTTTCAACACACTACAATACGCTATATTAACAATCTCTATATTTGCCGCATCGTCGAAACACGAGCGCCCATCAAAAATCGGTGCTGCACCCCGACCTAGCGTTTCCCAGTCGTAAACAACGATAGCAACGCGCAACGAGATATAATAATCTTGAAAGGCTCGTATTTGTGGTATACCACAGCCTTCTTCGGGTACTATAACACGGGCCTTTTTCACAAGCTTACGTGCTTCTTGCCGTTGAGCGGACGAAGACACGTGACGAAAGCGGTTCCACGCAGCTAATTGCTCTTTACTCCGGTTGTTCTTTAATTTATTATTTTCGCGTGCAACTACCACGGATCGCGGAAAACATAAATTATCGTCTTGACCAACATGAACGAGCGATTTACTTTTTAACATGGGAACGCGAATCCCACCACCATTCGGGGCTTCCACGTATGTGCCGGTGAAGCGGAGGGTATCCGTAGCCGAGAGCACTCGCGAACTCTGATTTACGCTACACATTAAATTCTATAGCTGATCAGGTTCGAAGAGTGAAATCGGTCTGATCGATATACCGGCTACACCGTCAACCATATCAGCCGTTTGAAAGCCGATTCCTATCAAATCTGATTGATCGCGGTCTTTCACAAAATGATGGTGGATTTCACGAACTGCGTTATGCACCCATATGACGGGGTTTACGGACTCGGATGGTGGTATTAACATCAGATCCGTCTGACGTGACAAAACTTTAAAACGACGTGAATATACATCGCGAGCACTGCCTATAACGGTGAATCTTTCGCCCGCGGGTTTTATCGTAGCAACATCGTCGGATAAGACGTTTTCTGAATTTCTACCTGACTCTACGTTTGTATCAACGACACTATTTTTTTCACTGCTACCCGAGCTGAAGGTATCGCTATTACCGAGCCGCGCACTACCACAACCTATCTGAACCGCTGATGCACAACTAACCTGAGACTCCGATGATACCGACCCCGATGATGGTGGTGGTGGTGATGATACTGGTGACGATGATGCTGGTGGTGATGATGAAGCTGTTGGTGATGAAGATCGTGTCGGTGGTATTGGCGACAACGGTGGAGGCACCAGCAGCACTGAAATCAATGGAGTGATTACTCCTCGTCCGCTGTTGCGTCATAAGCTTCGAGGAACCTTAAAAAAATGAGGTCCTCGTCGTCGTCGTAATCATCCGATTCCTCCCCGAGCACTCCATTGGCGTCAAAGTACGGCACGATATAATGCGGTGCCATTTCCGCTAGAGTAGCGACTCTTTCCCTCAGAGCCTCCATACGGTCTTGCACATCGTCAAGAGGTGGTGGTGGAGACTCCGGGTTTTCGCGTCTGACGAGGAACAGTTCATTAAAAACGTCCTCGTCATACTCGCCACCCTGCGGAATGATTTCTTCACCTTCCTCATGAGCCTGCTCATGAGGAGGGGGTAGAGATACAGGGCTGTACGAAATATCGTGCCGCCCTTTAAGCCGATTATAATTTTCGATCTCGGCGAGGAACCCTGAATTTTCAAAATTATTATTAGTATTATTATTTTAATAATAATAATAAATTGATATTTTAAAAACCTTATAAAACATATACTTACAATCATCACGATTATCGAGTTCCGCTAGCAAAACGGTGGAGGCCTCGTCTACGTTAAGAGGCCGCTGTCTATAAACAGCCTCATCCATCTGCTGCTGCAGGTCCTCCTCCTCCTCGTCGTCGTCCTCGTCCTCATCGTCCTCATCGTTCTCGTCCGAGTCGTCCTCGTCCTCCTCCTCTTCTTCCACGTCACGCTCGAGCGACTCTAAATCTTCGAGGCGCTTGAGGGTGGATGCATCGGAGTCATCGTCATCCGACGAATCCGATGAATGGTCAACATCCATTCCCTCAAACGGCCTCTCGTCGTCGCTCTGAATATTGTCCTCGCGAATTTCACTGACGACCTCGGTACTCGCGACCGACTCCGGACCGGAACTCGACGACGTCGACGCACTGGAGCCCGACGCCATCTCATCGTTGTCGCGTTGATCACTTGCGAGGAGTCCTAGCGGGAAAATAAAAATACAAAATTAAGAAAATTTTATAAGAGTATAATTTTTAATAACAAATGTAAATATTAATTTTATTACTTACCATTAACAATGTCTATTCCACGAACGAGCCGTCGCAACGGTCTGTGAAAAAGGCCACCACACAATGATAGATGGTCCCAGACACAGCGTTGCGACAGATACGACCCGTTGAAAGCGCCACTCTCATATGCCTCGGTTATGAGGTGGCAATTACCCCTTCGAAGCACAATCGCGAACTCAGCTTTCAATTGCGAGACGGAGAAATTCGCGATATTCGCAAACCACCGCTCGTTCAAGTATCGCGACATCCGCGAGTCGCGACTAATAAAAACTCTCGCGGTTAGCCTCAGAGCCTCCACAAGCTTCCTTTGAGGGGTGTTCGAAGGCATTTTCGATGCTAAACGCAAAACGAAAACACAAAAATAAACTGTTTGACACACGGTAGAGCACGAGTAGACACAAGAAACTTGTAAGTCGACACGCACAGTAACACGTCTCAGCACATAATTAGACGAAAATGTCTTTTTCTGATAGTTTTATACTTTAAACCAAAATAGGCCCCCACCTACAGACCTTGTTACTCTTACTGCGAAAAGCGTGTAAAAAAAAAGGGAAAAGGGTCAGCAGTCGGAAGCCGGTGCATTGATATACCATCGTCGTCTCAAGGGTCACCGCAACCATTGACACTCGCCGTCAGTATCTATTCTTTTACACGACGCTGCACTCAAGCCTTTTTTTTTGTAAGGTCGTTAATGAGTCCACTGGAGCTGCGTCGCTCTAACATACGGTATTGTGGAAATGTGCTCCGTTTTTATTGTTGCTGTTTTTCCTCGTAGAATACTACGAGCATAGAATGTTTCAGAACATCACTATAGCCTCGTAAATATAATATTTTGAAGGCTGTCAACCATACTGAGTAAAATTCGGTAAATTGGTCAAGCATTTACGGTGTTGTATTGTTTTTCGTCTTTAACCAGATCTCCTTGATCATCTGCATCCTACAGCGTGTGCTTTGTACAAACACACACATACTAATGCATATACGCTGACAATCACGAGCATACTCATACTTACCCCTCCGCCGAGCAGGATGCATATTTCCGCTTTTAGTCGGAAAAGATAAGAGTTACGACTTCTTCTAAAATTATGCGTCATACAGTTGAGTGGTCCAAATCAAGCTTTTAGGTAGGAAAAGATAAAATTTTCCTTTTGAGTGAATTTTAAGAGCATACTCATACTTACCCCCCACCCCTCCGCCGAGCAGGATACATATTTCCGCTTTTAGTCGATAAAGATAAGACTTACGACTTCTTCTAAGATCATGCGTCATACAGTTGAGTGGTCCAAATCAAGCTTTTTGGTAGGCAAAGATAAAATTTTCCTTTTGAGAGAATTTTAAGAGCATACTCATACTTACCCCTCCGCCGAGCAGGATATATATTTCCGCTTTTAGTAAAAAAAGATAAGATTTACGACTTCTTCTAAAATCACGCGTCATACAGTTGAGTGGTCCAAATCAAGCTTTTAGGTAGGAAAAGATAAAATTTTCCTTTTGAGAGAATTTTAAAAGCCAGCCTCACCCCACCGTCCATACCTTTAGACTATCGTGACACAATTTATAGGTCATAAAAATACAGTAGTAGTGGGTGGTCGAGTGCACTCAACTTTTCTGGGAACCTAGCAAGATAACCGTTTGCTGTAGATTAAGCATGTCTGAAAATATAATACCACAACAACAATGCATCGATGACGCATATGTAAACCGTTCCCCCCCCACCATAAACTATTTTGTATTATATGGTGGAGAGGGTTCGTACGTGGCATATATAAAAAAGACTGGTGACGGGTTGACCACCAGAAAGACCAGTGAGCGGTTCCATACTACATCAAACATAAATATAGTTAAACTACGCATCGATAAATCGTGCTGCAGTGTTCTCTCCCATACGTGTACACGCTCCATTGTGGTTGAAGCATATTTTCGACATGAGTACTTCAGATTTAAGTGCGAACACCATGTACCGTATTCTTTTTTTTTTTTTTTTTTATTACATTTATTTATAGTCGCATCAACTGCTAATGGTTATTAGCGACTATGTAAAAGTTCATGTGTACATTTGTGTGTGTTTGGTTTTACAAATTATTGTATAGTTGGATTTGTTTACAATATTTTATGACGTTGGTTACAGCTTTTTCATTATTAAGACATTCCTTTAGTGACGTCGGTATATTGAGCTTTGTACGCAGGCTTCGATGGGCTGGGCATACAGTTAGAAGGTGCTCAATTGTCGATGAAACATTGCATGTGGTGCACATTGGTTTATCAGCATGATTAAATAAATATTTGTGGGTGAAGTTGGAGTGCCCAATTCTCAAACGGGTAACCGCTGCTTGATCCTTCCTGTTCTTCAGATCCGGTGGTTTCTTCCAAATATCTTCTCTTACGTCGTGTAGTTTGGTAGGGTTCATAGTTATCCATTCGTCATTCCATTTTACACGTATTGCCTGGAGGACTACATTCTTAAATTCATCGGCCGAGATAGGGGTTCCTGTAACTGCATCTATGCCTTCAGTTGGTGCTCTCTTTGCCGCTTTGTCTGCATTCTCGTTGCCTTCGATTCCGGTGTGTGATGGGACCCAGATTAGTTCTACTTCATTGCTTTTGCTTTGTATTGTTGAGATCTTTTCTTGGATGTTTTGTATCAAGCGATTAGTGGTAGTGACGTCATTGATTGAATCAAGGGTAGACTTGGAGTCCGTTATGATAGCCGCTTTCGGGACCTTAGCGTCATCGAGGAGACACAGTGCTTGGTGAATTGCATAAGCTTCACATGAGAGGATCGAGAAAGCTTGTGGTAGTTTATAGATTAGTTCGTAGTTCTCGTACACTATGGAGCAACCCCGTAGGCCATTTATAATGGAACCATCCGTAAATATTTTGACGTAATCTAGGTATTTAGCACTTGAAATGTCATCATAGAGTTCACGGTATGTTATCGGTCGCGTGTGTGCTTTACCATTGGTTTGTGTAGACAGGTCGAGATTAATTTTTGGGCTTGGCGGATTCCACGGAGGGAACGGATTGATACGCCTAGCATTGACCGGTGTGATGTTAATATTGATTTCTTCCGCAAGCAATTTTGCTCGAACTGCGAAACTACTCAATAGGTTTGGTCGTTCTTCGGACATTTGTAGGTAAGCTATGTTGTTCGGAGAGTCAAAGGGGGTAACTTTTGGTAGTGTGTTGTATCTTGGTAAGTATGAAACAGTAAGGGCAGCCCTTCTTAGGTATAGGGGGGGTTCACCAGATTCGGCCAGCACACTCGAGTTTGGGCTGGAACGGAAAGCCCCAATTGCTAGACGCAAGGCAGTTGTTTGTACCGGGTTTAGAGTCTGCAGTAGTTTGGGTTTGGCTGAGCCATAGATGATGGCTCCATAATCCATTTTTGATCGTACAATGGCTTTGTATGTATTAATAAGAATAGAGCGGTCGGCGCCCCAATTTTTAGATGCTAAGGCTTTGAGAATGTTAATCCTCTTTTTGCATTGGGCTTTGAGTTGTTTGATATGGGTAGTCCAAGACATTGTCGGGTTGAAAGTCAGTCCGAGGATCTTTATTGAATATGATCTTTGCAGCTCGTGGCCTGCGAGAAATAATTTAGGAGGTTGGTGATTTCTTGAGGTTGATTTAGTAAAGATCATGTATTGAGTTTTGGAAGGCGAGAACTTGAATCCTGTTTTTTCTGACCATTGACTTAACCCATTAAGGGATTCTTGTATAATGTTTTGTGTATTATTTAGATTTTTGCCGGAGCAAAATATCGTGAGGTCATCCGCAAATAATAGACCTTGTACGGGACGCTGAAGTGGTGACAGTATATCGTTTATAGCAATTAGGAATAGGGTGACACTGAGTACCGAGCCTTGTGGCACACCATTCACAGTGGTGGTCCTCTTCGAGAGAGTGTTTTCCAATCTCACTTGTACAACTCTTTCTTTGAGAAAATTTTCGATAAATGCGACGATGTGACCTTTAAGACCATTTTTCCTGAGTAGTTTTATTATCCTGCTCTTCCATATCATCTCATAGGCCTTTTCGATGTCCATAGAAACCAGCATAACGTGAAGTCGATCGTTGAGTGCGCTGCAGATATATGACTCGAGTTGGACCAGATGGTCTGTAGTAGACCGCAGTTGACGAAACCCACTCTGGCAGGGGGATATCCAGTTTTCGTGTTCGAGTACATATTTTAAACGCCGGTTCACCATTTTTTCAAGTAATTTACATAGATTACACGTGAGTGCTATAGGTCGGTAATTTGTGGGAACTGTTGGATCTTTACCGGGCTTGGGGATAGGAATTATTGTTGCCAATCTCCACTCGTTGGGAAAGGTGTTTGTTTGCCACATCAGGTTATACACTGAGAGAAGGAATTCTAGAGCTTTGTTTGAGAAATGTTTAATGAAAATTGCCGGGATGCCATCAGGACCCGGACTGGAGTTTTTGCAGGTGGCCAGACTTACTTTAAGTTCGTCAATCGAGAATGGTTCATTGATCTTGTCTACTTGATACCCTGTGTGCAATGGAGACTCCTGTGGGGCCATCTCTTCAGTCTTTTTGAACTCTAAAAAACTTGGGTTATAGTTTTCGTCACTAGAATTAGTAGCGAATGTGTCAACTAGAAGTTCAGTCATTTCTGGTGTAGATTCCAAGGGGACACCATCACTGTTTGTGAGGAACGGTGCGCGCCTACACGTGTACTGACCTTGGATACGTTTGATGGATTTCCATACATCTGTAGAGGGAGTATTGCGGTTTATGGTCGTAACGAATTGTCTCCATGATTCTTGTTTATTGAGCCTAAGGATTACTCTGGCAGCTGCTCGTCGTTTTTTCAATTCAGTCTTGTTAGGTGGAGTTCGGTGATTCTTCCATACATTATAAGCATGTTTAGCCGCTTTCGTTGCATCCTCACATTCCTCGTTCCACCACGGTACCGTATTATCGTAGTGTTTACCTGACGTTGTTGGGATTGAGCTTTCAGCAGCACTTTTTATCGCAGAGGTGAAGGCTTCCACTAGCGTGTTAATATCAAACTCATCCGTAGTTTGTGGTATTGTGATGTTTGATAATTTGCTGTCCAGTATTGTAGCGAATGATTCCCAGTCGGCTGCATGAAATTTCCACTTGGGTGGACTGGTAAGGAGGGAGGTGTTGTGATTATTGGTAGAGTTATTTTGAAGTTGAATGTGGATCGGAAAGTGATCACTGTCCCATAGGTCTTCATCAACAGACCATTCGGTTTTATAAGTAACGGACGGAGAGCAGATGCTCAAGTCAATGGAACTTAGTGACCCTGTCGAAAAGTTCAAGTGTGTGGGTTCTTCAGTGTTTAGTAGGATAAGGTTTGGGTCGTCCAGCCATTTCTCGATTATTCTACCTCTGTGATTAGCTTTTCTTGCGCCCCATAGAGGGTTATGACCGTTAAAGTCACCAACAATAATGAAAGGCTTAGGAAGTTGTCTCGAAAGGTTTTGTAGTTCATTAGTGTGTATGGTCTGGCTGTTAGGAAGATATACATTGCAAATCGTAAGTTTTTCGGGAGTCGATATAGTTATAGCTATGGCTTCAAGGGTAGTGTTGATCATGATTTCATTAGCGGGAAAGTTTTCTCTAACAAATATAGCTACTCCTCCACTTGCATTCACCGAATTATTCCGGTTTTTAAAGAATGGTTGGTAACCTGTTAAGCGAGCGCAATAGTCACCTTTAAAGTTTGTCTCCTGAATACAAAGAATAGTAGGTAGATATTTTTTCTGGAGAAGCTGAATGTAAGGGAGCCGAGGGTGGTATCCATTAACATTCCACTGAATTATGTGCACCATATAAATAGCGCTTAAGGCCTTTTGGACAGTTGTGTTATTTTGGTACTAGCCACTGGGCCTTCGCTTTCGGAGAGATCGTCGTCGTATGTTGAAGTGTCTGATAGAAGGGTTGTATCACCCTTTGGCACTGTTTCGAGTTTGCGAGAAAGTTTCGTAAGCTTGATTTTAAGACCCCTGTCCGTTGTTTTGGAATGAAGCTTTTGGAGCATGTCTATCAGCTGAGGTGTGTTGTCCGTGAATTCTTCGACGATATGATGGAGGTCTACTTTTCCATGTGTTTTTTCCAGTAAATTTGTAAGCTGGAGGCTGTTGAGTGGGTACTCAGCGGAGTGGTTTGAAATTTCGGCTTCAAGCTCCTGGAGAGGAGTCAGTTTGTTTACTTCTGCTCGTGGTTTTTTGAGCGTCCTTCTGTTTTTGCGGACGACCTGGTACACACCTGTATTTTGACTTATTTCTTTAGCGGTTGGTTGTGACTCCGATTGTTGAGACAGGTTAGATGACGATTCAGAGAGTGGGCGTTTCAGGGGAGGAAAATCATCTTTAATGCTAGCGGTGGTGTTCGGCTTCGGCCTGGAGCCTGACGGTTCAACGGCTAGGATCATTGGCGTTTCCTCAGTTTCTGGGGGTGCTAATGCTTCTAATGTAGACTGATTATGGGTCTCTGTAGGAGCCGTTTGACTGGTGCTATGCAATCCACAGTTTTTGGCCACGTGTCCCTCGTTCTTGCATAAGAAACACGTTAGAGCGTCTGTCGATAGGTAGATCATGTATGTTGTTTCGTCAAACGATATTTTGAAGGAGTCAGGTAGTTTATCAACATCGTCCGGGTGTATATATACTTGACGTCTGAAGCTCATAATATGAGCGTAGGCAGGGTCGTTGAGACCCGCTCTGAGAAATGTAATCGCTGATTGGGTTTGTACGTTGAGGTCTCTAAGAATGTTTTGAATCGTGGTGTGGGGTATAATCGGTGGAACATTCGACAGAATTATCCGCTTGTTTCTGGAGATGAGTGGTCGGATAGGAAGGATCGTGTTGTTGACAACGATAGTCTTGTGTTTATCAATAAGTTCTTCTGCTACTAATTTCGAGGCCAAGTAGACGCATATGCGGTTATTGGCGATACGAGAGGCGAATCTAATTTGAGCAGGTGTGACTTTTTGGGCGATAGCAGCAATGTATTCCTTTAGTTGGGTGTCGTCGAGTGCATCAATTAGAACAGCTTGATCCTTGCTCGGAAAAAGAGTAGCACTTGCAGCTCCAGCATAGCTGGGATTTTCTTGAGATGACATTGTTGTACTAGAGATAGAAATTCACCGGAGTGAATTCTCGTTTGAACGTTAGGAGTGGGTTGGGCAATGCCCAGCGGTAGCGTTAAATTATACTACTCTCTTGGTGGTTTATAGTACTGCCGTACTGTTGTAAGCATATATTCACTATAAGTTCACGCACTGAGATCGCACTAGAACCCGACATAAACACGGCGAGCAATAGCACACGTCCGCACAGCACGGGCGCTGATAAGAGACTCGGTACCGTATTCTGTCAACTGAAGAGAAGAAAAAATTAGAATCACCACTACTTCTGGGGTCGACATATAATCTCAACGCTTCAGAGACCAAAAAAATAAGTGTTGGTCTTCAACCACGTGCAAATAGAGAAATTGTACCTATTGTGAAATTACAAAATAATAACTCATCAGGAGGGATAGTGTTTGAATCTTCGGCGTGGAGTAAACTATAAGACTGCTATGAAGATATAAGTGCTCATTTCACGAGTTGCAAAAGTTATGGTTGGAAGAGCGATCGTACCAACTCGCCGCCACTCAAAATCGAGGACTTCGAGGTTTGCTTTACAACAGCGTTTGGGTCAAAGGCTGTTGTGTTCGATCGGCGACCTGAAGAGTCAATGACCGAGGAAGCTGATGACAATAACGAGGAATCTCAGCTAGACCCTCCAGTACCGAAGAAAAAAAAGAGTCATTATTCACCAGCAGTTGTTATGCAAAAAACATCATTTGACGGTCTATGCATCGTGACGGTCTGCATCGAGGAGCGCTTCAGACGACTTCAACGAATTGCCTCTAATGTCAAAACGTGTATTGATATTCTGTGTGCAGAATTGATTCTTCACATTCCAGCTAATGAATCATCAGAAAACATAAATGAAGCTCGAGTTAAAGAACTTTTTACACTAAACGCAAAGTCTTTGCATGACGCTGTACAACACAGAATTGACTCCTCTTTCTACGGTCACTTATTCGATGTAGTGTTCGTAGAACTAAAGGTATTTTGTATTCCATATATCACAAACCAGGTAAAGAAAATGTTGGAAATTAACAAGAAGGCATTGGCTGCAGCCAAATGAAGAAGTTAAACCCAGGTAATACTAATAACATGCGGTGTTTATAATCGAATTCTCTTAAGAACAGTATTTTTAGTTTTAGTAATTTGGCGCGGCTGTGTGTGTGCGTGTGTGTATATATGTATATAAATATTGTAAACATATAAACAATAATTAAATAAACAAATTTGTAAATATGTAAGTGTTAATTTATTCAAAGAATCCATTTCTCATAGACATTAGAATAAGCATGAAAAAAGCGCGAGCAGAATGAGTAAACGGACGCGCCGATCATCTCGCGCTGGTGGGTGAAGGTGGGAGCGCTATGGGAGGGGTGTCGCGGTGGGTGGGGGTTCTCGCGGTCTTGGGTCGCGTGCGCTATTTGATATCACTCTCACGTGCGTCGCCACTGTAGACGGTCAGTCGGATACCACGAAGCACACGGGTCCCTCGCGATCCTTGACCACCAGCCGTGACTTACAACAACGGCCACCGGTGCGCCACCGTCGACTCTCAGTCGGACACGCGTCGGAGCGCTGAGCGCACACCGCCTCTCGCGATATTGGGCCACCGCTTGGGACTTCCGGCAACGCTCACCGGCGGCGCCACCATCGACTCTCAGTCGGACCCACCGCGGAGGGCCGAGAGCACGCCGTCTCTCGCGATCTTGGGCCACCGGCTGGGACTTCCGCTGACACTCACCGGCGGCGTCACCGTCGACTCTCAGTCGAACCCACGACGGCGCGCCGAGAGCACACCGTCTCTCGTGATCTCGGACCACCGCTTGGGACTTCAGGTGAGACTCACCGGCGGCGCCACCGTCGACTCTCAGTCGGACCCACGGCGGAGCGATGAGAGCACGACGCCTCTCAGACACACGGCGGAGCGCCGAGGGCACGTCGTCTCTCGCGATCCCCGGCCACCGCTCGGGACTTACGGCGACGCTCACCGGCGGCGCCACTGTCAATTTTTCGGACCCCAGCAGAATGCACGAAGCACGTGGTGCTTTCGCGATCTTGGTCCACAGCGTGGGCGGAAACAAGAGGGAGGAGAAGAGGGGTAAGTTAACACGACACACATACAGGGAGGGGGTGGTGGACAAGTATAGAGACGAATCACAGTCGTTCTCTCGTTAAGGGGTGGGAAGAGGGAGGGTCAATTAGAGGTCTTGTAGGAGTAAGTTAACACGACACATACAGGGAGGGGGGGGGGGTGGGTGATGGACAAGTATAGAGACGAATCACAGTCGTTCTCTCGTTAAGGGGTGGGAAGGGGGAGTGTTTGTTCGAAACTCCTTCTTCCTTGAAGTTGTTCCGATATTGTTGGATAGTTGGGATGTGGTGAAAGGTCTCCTTTTTTATATGTTATACACCTTATTTCTTTTATCTTAATTTTGTTGTTTCATTATTGTGTTGTTGTTGTTATTATTGGGGAAAAAGCCATAAGGCATAAAAAACCCCTTTGCAAATGGATTGCAAGAAATTTAGTAATATTTCAGAGGAATGTCCTCTTGAGGGGTTTGAACCGCCTCTTCCAGAGAATGTACCTCTATGGGGGTACATCTCTGCCCGCTTGTCAGAGGATGGACCTCTAAGGGGGATCACCCGCCTTGTCACAATTATAATAATTTTACACTTGAGTAACAAACTACGAAAAACAATATTTTATACGTTGCGCTATTATAATCAACCGCTTAAGATGACGAAGAAAAAACGAATAATTAGTCCCGGCGTTCCGCGGGCCGCTTGCTTCTCCCCACTCTCTGGCCCGCGCTTCTTTGTACGGCGAACGTGCCCGAGCGCTCCCGAACTTCACGCAGCCGATGTCGCGTCGATGCGACAGTAGCGCGCGAACGTTCTCAAATAATATTTCGATTTCGATCGAACAGGGAGGGTCAATTGGAGGTCTTGTATGGGAGGGAGGGCACTCAAGGAAGGGAAAGGGTGGGAAGAGGGAGGGACAATTAGAGGACTTGTATGGGAGGGTGGGCTCTTAAGGGAGGGACCGGGTGGGAAAAGGGAGGGACAATTAGAGGGCTTGTCTGGGAGGGAGGGCACTCAAGGGAGGTGGAGGAAGACATTCTAGGAAGGGGAGGGGAATAACCCCCCCCCCCCCACCACGCCCCTTTATGGTGCCACTAGGCCACGCCCCCAGGCGCCTGGCGCCACTAGGCCACGCCCCTTCTGTCTCACGATCTTGGGCCTCTGAGACGAATCACAGTCGTTCTCTCGTTAAGGGGTGGGAAGAGGGAGGGTCAATTAGAGGTCTTGTAGGGGTAAGTTAACACGACACATACAGGGAGGGGGGGTGGTGGACAAGTATAGAGACGAATCACAGTCGTTCTCATTCTCGTTAAGGGGTGGGAAGGGGGAGGGTCAATTAGAGGTCTTGTATGGGAGGGAGGGCACTCAAGGAAGGGAAAGGGTGGGGAGAGGGAGCGACAATTAGAGGGCTTGTTTGGGAGGGAGGGCACTCAAGGGAGGGGGAGGAAGTCATTCTAGGGAGGGGAGGGGATACCCCCCCCCCCCCCCCCACCACGCCCCCTTTATGGCGCCATTAGACCACGCCGCCTGGCGCCACTAGGCCACGCCCCTTCTGTCTCGCGATCTTGGGCCTCTTCTACTGTTAGAATATATAAAGAAAAAATTTCAGTTCATTCGAACATATCCATTTTGTTAACTTCAAATTTTGGTCGTTTAAAAAACGTCATTTGAAACAACGTTTTTTAAACGATTTTTAAACGTTCAAACGATAACGATTCATTTTCAAAAAATCATACCTCTGGAAATATGCATCGAATCAATTAACATTAAAGGACCAAATTTCAATTAAGTTAACTGCACTTTACGAACAAAAAAATAGAGGCGCTTAAAAACTAAAAAAAAAATTGCTTTCGATTTGAAAAAATGTATCTCATCAAACAATTTTTTTTATTCTGACCTGCCAATTTTTTTTCGTGATTTGTATACTATTCTTAACAATCAATTTTTTAAATTTTTTACATTAAAAATTTTGTATAGTAAATTTTTTCACGAACCACCCCCCCCCCCCCTCCCCCTTAAGTTTATAATTCACTCATATTCATTAGATCGTTAATTTAATTTTCTTGCACTCGATTTTTTTAAACTTACATGGCATTACGTTCGGCAAGGTATCTTCCACCCCGTGTTTTCAATGTGTATTTGTTTCTATACTTATTTTCATCCTTGCGTGAGTCAGTATTTGCTTCAGATCGTCTGGAATTGTATTTGTTCTCTGTATTAGAATATTGAATAAAAAAAAATGCACTGTAAAAAAATTGTTGGGTGGACGAAATCGACTTTTGCCGACGTTACATTTTTTTCTTATAATAACGAAATTGTTGATTTAAATAAACATTTTTTGGTCACTTGAACCGAATAATCGTTGAAAAAAATGTAAGTTCATAAATAAAATAATAAAAATATAACTACGGATTCAGTCAAATCTCGGCAATCGTTTATTTAGCAAACACAAATAAATTTTTTTCAATATTATTTTAGATTATTTATTAAGCAATATTTTGAAATAACCTGATCATTGTCGCTCCGTCTTTCCCTTGGTCTGAGAATACAATCGTTTTTTCTTAGTTTTGTATTACAGAACGCTCTTACGATGACTTGTCAAAATAACTGTCAATGAAAATTGGTTTATAGAATATAAATGTACGAAAAAAATGGAAAGCCATAGAATACTGCGATTATACATTTTTTTCCATATGTTTTCGTATTTTATTCATCTACTGTTTTAACCAACTTTCAATGTCATTAATTTTGACAACTCATCGTGAGACAGCGTTCTGCGATTCTGACGAAGGAAAAAAGGAAACAGATATGGACAGGTTAGTTCAAAATTGTACTTAATGAATAATCGAATAAAACACTGGGAAAATAAAATACCTGTGTTTGCTAAGAAAGTGATTGCGAACGTTAGAGCCTGTCGGTAGTTTGTGCAAGTAAAAAATATTTAGGTCAACGATTGTTCTCTTCGGTTGACCAAAATGTGCTTACGGCGAACAAGAATTTTCTTATTATTAACCAGAAAATTTGGTTGAACGTAGGCAAAAGCCGATCTTGTACATGAGGTATTCCATACCAAATGGAACGGTCCAAAACTCCACCCCCTCAAAAAAAATTGGAAATCTACCACAATTCATGATTATTTACAAGGGATTTTTCCAATTTTTTGTTCAGAATTTTTGGATCATATTTTTTTATGATTTAGAAAAATTATTTTTTTATAAGAAAAACCCCTGTATCTTAAAAACTATTAACCATACAAAAAAATATATGAGACATAAAAGTAGGGGCTTCGAATGAACTTTGGTATGGAATACCTCACATACAACCATAATTTTAACAGTGCATTTTTTATTTAATATTCTAATACAGTATATAAATACAGGTCGAGACTATCAGAAGAAAGTACTGACTCAGGAAAGGATGATAACATGCAAATGACGCACAGCGGCTCTGTAATGCGAGAATATGAGGAAAAAAAACGTAAAGAAAAAGAAGAATTCGAAAATTATAAAAGACAAAAAAAGGCGAAAGAATTTAACGATAAGGACGATAGGTACCAACAAAATTTCGAAGAGTTTATGAAAGAAAGAGAAGCAAGAAATCGAAAGAAAGAAATGGAAGAATTTGAGAAGTTTATGAAAGAAAAAGAAGCGAGAGAACTCAGAGATAAAGAACGAAAAATTGGAGACAACCGTAGCGAGATGATAACCGGAAATTACGGGGATAGAAGAGAAGAAAAGAAGTATGTGGACAAATACACATGGACGACACGAGGTGGAATATACCAAGCTGAACGGAACTTTATGTACGTAAAAAAACGTGGGTATGAGTAACTACATGACTGTATCACCTACAGTGAACAAACGAGTCAAGTGGTGAGATTATGTGCGGAAATATTAGTATGTATGTAAGTTAACGATCGAATGAATGAGGGAGTGAATTATCAACTGAATGACTGTATGCAGATGGGTAGACCGAGAAAAGATTTAAGTTGAGTTAAACAAAAATCGTTCCATTAAAACAAATGGTGTGCTTGCAGGCCGTGAAATAAATATAATAGTACAACAATCAAATATTCGGTTGATTTTTATAATCTTATCAAACCAATTTTCCAGTTAAATAAAAATAATCCACGTTCAACTAGATAAAAATATTATTTGAATGAAGAGTGCAATTTATTTGTTTCTTACTCTACATAATCCGATCAAATGTTGGATTGCTTGAAGTAATGGGCGAGATTTTCAGAACGAAGAAATAGTGGATTCAGTAAATTGAATATTAATTTCAATGAAATAAAAATTTGTGCGGACTAAATTAATTATTATTCATATTAAAAATCAATTCAGTTCAATCATCGTTATGTTATCGTTTAAACGAATTCATACTTAGGTTTGACTTTACGCTTATTGTTTCAAATATCAATGTTTATATTTAATTAAACGATACCTTCTTCGAGATTCAAATAAGATCACGCCTCAAGATTTTTTATTTTGGGATCTGTTTTAGCGAATAATGTAGTAAATTGTCCGTACACACATATTTAATTGTCTCGACCAATATTTAAGTTCACACAAATAAATGGTTTAAACAAAATTATTTAGGCAATCATAATAAATTATCATTTAATTAGAGCGAACCGAATGCTTCCTTATAATTACATCAATAAAATCACTTTTGTCTAAATAACAAAGGTTATGTCAAATACCGATGTAATTCAATCAAGATAAAAAATATTTCACTCTAAAAAAATCTTATGTTCCAACAGTATATTCATTGTTTATGACTGTTTAATCAGGCAATTCAATATCGCACTCACTTCAATAGATGAAACATGTATTGCATTAACTATTATATTTAATTCAACATCATTCATTTAAAATAACCAATCCTGTTTACCTTTCAAAGATAAATTTTTAAATTTAAATTTTTAATGTTGAAAATACTGAAATATTTGTTTGACTTGACACAGCGCGTCCAGAAATGTTGTCAAATGTATATAGTATTTGTGACGAATAATTACACCGGCACACAAAAAAAAAAGTGGGTGTACATCCCACTTTTTTTTTTACCAGACCCACCTAGGGTTATGTATTTCGATGCGCTGAGTCAGAATCCGAGGTCCGTTTGGCCCGTACACCCCCAAAATTTCGAATAAATTGCAAAAAAAACCACTAAAAATGGCTAAAAATCGTAAAAATTGCAGTTATACAAAAACGAAAAATTGATTGTTAAGAATAGTATACAAATCACGAAAAAAAAATGGCAGGTCAGAATATAAAAAATTGTTTGATGAGATACATTTTTTCAAATCGAAGGCAATTTTATTTTTATTTTTTAAGCACCTCTATTTTTTTTTGTTCGTAAAGTGCAGTTAACTTAATTGAAATTTGGTCCTTTAAATGAAAAAAACGTTGTTTCAAATGAAGTTTTATTAAACGACCAAAATTTGAAGTAAAAAAAATGGATTTGTTTAGATGAACTGAAATTTTTTCTATATGTATTGTAACTTTAACGATATTTTTCAAATACTGTTCTACAGATACGGATACAGAAGTAGTGGATGGAGAAGAGAGAGCGAAGGAGATGGATGCAATAAGAAAACAGAGCAATCTACAGAAAAAAGAATAGATAATTTGGAAAAAAAATCGATAAATTAACACAAATAATAGAAAATTTAAAAGAAAATCAAATTCAATCTTTTGGACAAACAAATTCATACATCCAAACACCAAAATCAAACGACGATCAAGATTGCAGTAGGTGTGCGCAAGGACAGAGTCAGGGACTATTGATACAAGGACCATCTGGATTGTTACACGTAAACCCCGGATGGACACACGGACAGACACAAGGAGAATGGAGCAGAGGACAGAGGATTGGTGAATGGATTTTCTCTCCGAGACCAGAACAATAACAGTTTTCAGAAAATATTCTGATTAAAAGTGTAGTAAAAAATGATAATCATCATTAACTATACTTATATGATAACTAGGATTTTATTGTGGCTCACGCGCTGCGCGCGCTCGGAATCGCCCTCTACCAAGGGTGCCACCTCCGAAGGGTGCCCCCCCGAAGGGTGCCCCCCCGAAGGGTGCCCCCCCGAAGGGTGCCCCCCCCCCCCCCCCGAAGGGTGCCCCCCCCGAAGGGTGCCCCCCCTCCCCCTCCCTCCCCCCCTTCCGCCAAGTCCGAATTATTCTAAGTCCCTCGATTCTTGACACGGAGGCGGCGGCGGCGGCGAGATCTTTTTATAATATAGAGAGATACATAAATTAAGTTAAGTTTGCTGTAAAAAAAAAAGTTACTTTGCGATTGTTCACATAATATTTGTCATCAATGAGTTAAATAAAGAGTGTATCGATTACAAGGGATAGATATTTCCGTTCACATAAGTACAAACAAAATTGTATCTCAAATCATATTCTATTAATTATTCATAATGTGTTCAAATACATTTAAAGAATTACAGACAGAATATGAGGCAATACGTTTGGAATAATTGGAGAGATAAAATATAATTGAATGAACTAGAGACAGGGATGATGGAATAAAATACAAACGAATAAGTAGCTAAGAGATAAAAAGAATTAATTAATGTGCACGATAGGCAATGTTGTCCGCTTGCGTAAAACATTAAAAGATTCAATCTATTAAAATAATACTATCGGTTCTTCATATTTTTTTTATGCACGACAACAACTATCTAATTTTTGGCTCTATAAATGCGGTTTTCATTTCCAAAAATTACTATAAAATTTATTTGTTTTCGTCCGTATTTACTTAAAAATGTTATATCTAATTACACAAATATAACAGTTCGTAATACGTAGTCTTTATTTTTATCGAAGTACACAAAAAAAAATTGTGATTTCAATAAATATCGTACCCGAGTGGTCTAACGCGAACATCAACATTCATGTTTCGCATGGCTCTATGTTCGATTCTCGTACCATAATATTCATACTATATTTACACCGTATACAGATACAATCAATTTTAGAATGAATTCCCATTATCGACTGATTCAAGAGGGCCACTCTTATAGATAATCTTTCATTAAAACGCATAAAAAAATATTTTTAATGCTTTATTATACTAATAATAACTACTTATTCACTGATTTCATTAATCTATTCAATAACCTCTTTAACATCTCATCTATTTCACAGTGTAGTTGGATATGTGCATCGAAAAGGGAAATTTCGTACTTACATGAATAAACGAGTATTCGAATTTATTTTCCACGACGGATTATTCACTCTCAGATAACAGATCAGAGTTATCTCATTTGATAATACGGACTTAATCGAAGGCCTGGCATCCGTGAACGCGGTACATATTATGCTCGTTAATTATTAAAGTTCATTATCCATGTAATATTTTACTATTTCGTAACTTTTTATATTTCTCTAAAGTTTGTAAAGGTTCATTCGTGTACACCGAAATTTTGAACTTCCTATCGTGAAGTTCGCGAGGAGGGATTGTCTGCATTTCAACTTCACGTATTTTCGGATCGAAAACTTATTTTCATCGGCCAAGCCGAAAACCACGAGCTTCAAATATCCACAATTATCGCATCTAACAGGAAAAAGAAGAATACGATTAAGCAACGCTCCTCCGATTCGATATAATCTCTTTTTAATTATTATTTTTCTATTATTCTATTTATACATTTTTAATCCTAATTAACACTTTTGTAATTACTCCTTTCGAAAAATTCGATAATATTTGAGTATCTCGACATATTTCAATAATATTGAAGTATTATCTATAAAAATCATGTATCGTATAATTTTCATTTTATATTATTCTAATGTAATTAAAATAAATAATTAAAAGAAACTATAGTTTTATTTCATTACTTTCTACTTGATACTAGAATACTTTGAAACCAAGCTTATCGACAACAAATGTTAATTTAGTTATAAAAAAAAATTGCTCATGTACTGTGACGGAGTTTTTTAGTCCACGTCACACAAGAGCACAATTTCAGGCTCTCGCACCGATCGGCGCGAGAAGCGACGCTCTTTCTCCCGAGACGAGTCCCTGCAAGGCGATCAGACACGGTCATTGGCAAATATTCTTTATTAATGATTTATTATTGATTTTCTCGTTATTTTATTTTTCGGCACGAATTTTCTCCCGAGCGAGCGACGGTTGTCGCTAACTGCTACGTCACGAGACTCGAGAGCGGCAGGGTCAGTTTCATGCTATCGTCGTTGCAACGGTCGACGAGAGACGCTCGCTCCTCTGCTACGATCCACGGCGAATTCTATGACTCGCTATCGGCCATGGAAATTGACCATCGTTCTCGCCGTCAGCCCCGCTGCTGGATATGCCGCGTCGCAAAACATCGTTGCGTCGGCGTTATATTGTCCAAAAGCGCTCGGCCTCGCATGGTCGCGAGGTGCGAGACAGATTCGAAATTTGGAAATTTCTGGAAGGCGAGAATTCGGTTAGGCGTAAGGGTGGGGAGCGCGTTTAGCGAGCGCGAGAGCATCCGAGTCTCGAGAACTCAAGCGTAGGATCCCGAGGAGGAAGGACGTGGTTATCGTGGCCGATCGGTGCACATCGTTTAACGAGAATACCGACATCTTCCAAACGAGATGCCGAATCTCTGTCCGAGTTGATCTCGAGGGACTTCAGCTACTGCAACTAACCTGGTAAGACCGTCGTTCGTGTTCGGTTTGAGACTAGAGTTTGAATAGGGCAAATTCGACGCGATATCGTATAAACGGCATTTTTCGTGCGCGGTCCATTAAATTCTGATACGGGAAAGTTAATAAATTCAATTGTACAGTCCAGATCAGTTTGGGTGAATTCTATTCGCCGCGGGAAGTAAGGGTTTTGTGTCTGATCGCCTTGTAAATCATTTGTGTAATCTTAGCCTATTAAATTCCTAAATAAATTCGCGTGAGAGTCCATGGGAAAGTTATCGTCGATCGCCAGTAGTGTAACGGCCGCGTTCAAGGTCATCTTTGAACCACGAGAAGCGAAGCTCTCTTGAGCTAAATTTTCGTCAGCGAGTTCTCGGTGGACGGGTCCGTCCGAATTACTCTTTAACAACGATTTGCGAGCCAAATTAGCGTACGCGATAACCTTTCTCATTTTTGCGAAGTCTGGTCCTCTTAAGTAAAGCCGACCATCTTAAGTAAAGCCTAGGCAGACTTGTAGTGTGGAGAATATAGGGAAGAATTTTGAGTTTTGGGTACGGGGAGATTGTTTATTGTATGTTGTGAAACTTCAGATCTCGGAGTGAATGTTTTATTGTGTCGAGTCGGAATGATTTACTGAAGGAATTTGTGAGAATTATTATTGTTAATATTTTGGGGCATTTTGCTAACGAGAACGTTGGAGAATAAAGTCATTATTGTGAGTTCTCGAATTTTTGGTGTCGCTGAGTTTCTCATTTACGCACTGGACTTGCCCACTCCCCTCTACCATTGTAGCAAGGCTGAGCGACGCCGAGCCATCCCGTTTCGTTATCGATCTATTATAAATTTGTCGCACGAGATTCGGTTCTCGTACGGCTGGCGCCCAAAGGATCGCAGCTGATCGGGTTTTGTGATCGTCTCGTGTTGCCAAGGGTTTTGAGGAAATATTGTTGAGTTGGGGAAAAACGGTCACAGTACATAACATTTATTGTAGAGATACACTTAAAATCAACCCTTCTATATATTACTATTGTTTGAGAATGCAAAAAATGAAATGATAAGGGCATAGATAGAAGGGTGGCTTCGGATAAAATAAGCACGTTCGTAATCGTAAGCTCCGCTAATTTATTGCGTGACTAGGTATACTTCTTTAACACACTTTCAACAATTACTTTAAACACAAATTGAGACGTCTTTTAACAATGCGAGAAGTCTGAAAGGTGAGATACACTGATATTAGTTTTAATATTGAAAAAACTTGAGAGAGTTCAACTGTCCTTTGTCGGCAACGGGACGCAGCCACGTGCCCGACGAGATTCACTTTTGTTTCGCAGTAATGCCTGAGCAGCGTGCTCCCGAGAATTATATTAATTCCGCGATGCACTTGATGAGCAGAGTGCTCCCGAGAATTATATTAATTCCGCGATGCACTTGATGAGCAGAACTATGAATTCACTTGCGACATGAGTCAATGCGTGGACTCATGAGAAAATGAGAGGACACAAGTGAGAGAACCCATGAGTGAGAATCGATGAATCCCACAATGGATGGCGGTTGACGATCGAAGAAAGACTAACGATTGACTCACGACGCCGTCGATCCGTGCGTGACGAGCGCGTCGTCTTGCGCATACTAGGGCGCCTGGAAAGTGCTGCCACAAAGGGTGGCGCAAAAGGGAATTTTCTTCTTTTGGGAAAGTATTTCTCAAACAACTATGTACATGCAAACGTATTTTTATATTGTTATATAGTATGTTATTCTACTAGTGATTTAACTACGCAATCTTCGGCGCGCGTGCAGTTGGATTTGACCGGGTAACCGGACAAACTAGCAGTCTCACTATGTGAAAATCACGCATCCTCCTTTGTATCATATTCGATGTCTCTTACGTATGACCAGTGCGGCTTTACGTTACTTTTGTGGGTAGTTTTCCTCCACAGGCAGTAATGAAACCTGACTGCGCATGTGTACCGATTAGAACTTATTAATTTGCTGTTCCACCCGCATTGCACTCACTGAATGTGGCTATTTTATCGCAGTCTGTATGAAAAAAACGGACCATCACATTGAATCATTTAACTGTCACTTGAAGAGGGAAGCGAATTTACTCATAAAATCATTTTCTTCGCAACATTAATAATGGAAAGCGCAGTACGTGAATTTGATGGTAATTACAGTTATAAGTTATGCCAATGATCTGCAAACTACATCCTCCATACATTTTATTTTTTGATTATAGATTTATTTAACGATGGATGTGACGAAATGTTAATCGCCGCATTAGAGCTTGTCGAGACTGCCGAGCAAACAGGCATTGTACCCCCTAATGTCAGGTCAGTAAATGTTTTCTACCAACTCTAAAATTTGACATAATAAATATATTGATTTCACTCTCTGTGAAGCAAAAATTTGTCAAATTCTCGGTTAAATGAAAGTCTCAATATTATCTCGCGTGATTGCAACACTGGCCTTCGGCTCGTGCTACAAACTCACACTTCATAAAAAGGTGTACCGCACTCATATCGTAATATTATTTCAAATATTATATGCAGAATAATTGGTCGGGATCCCGTGCCAAGCAGAGCCATTGACGATTCAACGCCAGGAACGAGTACGGGAAGCGAACGGATAAAATCTGTTCAGAAAAGGAAAATTCAAAAACAGGGGCAAAGTGAGCTTCAGAAAATGAAGAAAAAAATAAACAATCCTCCTTCCGAGTAAAAATGAAATAAATTCGTGCTTTTGAAAAATTAACTTCTTTAAAAAATGTGCCTTATTTGAAAAATGTTTTTATCAAATTAAAATATTGTGTAATAAATAAATAAAAACATTCATACTACGTTTCCAATTTTTACAAATATCCCTATAAAACATTTCATTTCACTCGGTGTGTAAGGTGCCGGTTTACACGCACTCCGCGTGCGTAAAACCACCCTTTCACACCTTGTGAAATGAAATTTTATACGATACTCGTGCGAAAAACGCTTCCTTAACTCGGGTGGTTGCAACACTCGCCTTCGGCTCGTGTTGCAAACAAAAAATCACTCGGTGAGTAAGGTACAGTTTTACACGCACCTCGCGTGCGTAAAACCGACATTAAATCGCCATTAAATGTGTTCGAATACATAAAAAAATTACAGACATAATATGAGGCAATAAGTAGCTAAGAGATTAAAAGAATTAATAAATGTGCACGATAGGCAATGCTGACATGTTTACTAGATCTGTTAAAGAAAACCATACATTTATTTAAAATTTTGTTGCTCAAATTAAAATTAAATTAATTAATTTAGATGAAGCAGTCCTTAAAAAAAAACTCATCGTCTTGGGGGTGCACAAGATTTTTTTTTCCTATTGAACAACAAATACACCATGCAGTTTGGTGCTATGAGCTTTTTGAAAATTGCGAATTTTGTTATTTTTTAATTAAAAAAAAATTTAAACAACAAGAGGCAGTGCTAAATAATTTTAAACATTTCTTATGAATCAAATTAAAAAAATCTTGATGATCAACAAAATTACAAAATAAGTAGTTTTTTTTAACAGATCTAAAGTATACTGTTTTAGTTTGGTTTAAATGCACAATGAGAACATTAATATTAATTGAGATAATTTATGTTGGATGTATGCGGACGACAGATTTTCGAAAAAAAGAATAACGATGAATTTGTTTTAAAAAATGTGATGCATCAATCATGCTAAAAATGTCAAAGCTGAAACTGGCATAACCACTAAAAATACGTCTAATTGAACAGTAAAAGCAGGTAAAAGCAACTAAATATATATTTTTACTTCACTCGGTGCGAGAATGAGTTTTACGCATGACTCGCGCGTGTAAAACCCTATTTTCACATCTTGTGAAGTAAAATTTTGTACACTACTCGTTGGAAAAACTTTTTCTTAACTCATGTGATTGCGACATTCGTCTTCGGCTAGTGCTATAAACTCACACGCGTCAGAAAAAGTTTTAACTCACTCATATCTTAATGTACTATTACGATATGGCTATTCTTATTCACTTTTTCGTGATTGTCTCTTAAATTATTGAATTTATATGATAGGATTGATGGATGCCACGAAGTAACAAACCAAGTTCATCGTCCACTAGTAAACAAAAAAGGAAATTTGGGGATGTTACCAATTACATCAATTTATCTCGGAAAATCAATCAGAAAAGAGGTACTGTTTTAATTAATAGACAAGAAAAAAATTATATTTATGTCACAAGGCGCGGAAACCTCACTTTCGCTTCGCGAGCGGAAAACTCACTTCCCACACCTTGTAACGTAAAATCGTATACAATTCTCGGCGGAAAAACGTTTTCTCAGATCGGATGATTGGAAAACTCGCCAATAATTATGACTCGAGACAAATATTACATTCATTCGGTGGGTCATTTTGCTGTTTTTTCAAGGCACATACGTTATTTCTGGCGGTAGAAAGGCGGTCGTGAGTTACGTCAGAATGGTTAAAAATAAGATTTTATCGAAGTATTTATTAAAAAATGTTGATAAATAATGATATAAATATACAAAATCATAACACGTTTATTCTATTATAATAGTCAAAATAGGTAATCAAAATAAATACTTACAAAGATGGGAGTAGCCGAGTAGTCTAAGGCACAGATCTATCTTCATAATCCGTAGGGTTTCAGGTTCAAGTTCCATAGATGACATTTTTTTATATATCAATTAACGCAAATAATTTTTTTATCTGCTCATTTTTATTACAGCAAAATTCTACGATACCTCGGTAGATTTTTTGCATTTTGTTAAAGGCTGTGGCTCCTCGTCCGGAAGCCGGACGAATAAATGGATATTATTTGTCCGACAAATTAGCCAAAATCATGAACTTTTTAATGTTTTTTTTTAATTAGATGTTTCAATTTCTTTTTATAATGATAATAACCATTTTTTTTTAGAATCTAAAAAGATTAATCGGTGGGACCTAAAAATCTGTAATTTTTTTTTTAATCTTGAGAAATCTTCAGAAATTCAAATAGTTAAGAAATTATTAAAATCTTAAGATTCTGGATTATAATCTTAAATTATTCTAAAAATCTTGAGAAATCCATCAGATCTTAGGAAATCCTTAAAATCTTGACAAATCCTAAGAAATATTTGAAAATCCTAGAAAACTTGAAAAATTCAAACAAAAATTCGGAAATCTAGAAATTTAGAGAAATTGTAGAAAATCAAAAAAAATCTTAAGAAATATTAGAAATCTTCAATAATTTTCCATCAAATCTTAGGGAGTCCTAAAAATCTTAGAAATCTTAAAAAATTATTAAGAACTGAAAATTTGCAAGAAATTTAAAGAAATTATACAAATCTGAAGAGACCCTAAAAATGTTTGTAAAATTTTAAGGAACCCTAGAAATCTTACGAAATCTTAGATGTAGTGAGAAAAAGAAAATGTTGAAGAATTTCAGTAAAATAGGGGAAAAAATTGTAAAATTTGAAAAATTCAATTGAAAGTAGGACGGGGAAAATGGTTTATGTTATTGAAAAAAAAAAAACGGAAAAAAATCAAGAAACAAGTTACAGCAAAAAGTTGATGAATTTGGCAAATTATCGGATGAATAACAACCATTTATTCGTCCGGCTTCCGGACGAGGAGACACTTCGTTTTTTAAAGCACAACTGGAGATATATTATTTTTGTCAGCAAAAAGGCGGTTGTGAGTACAAACGGACTGATTCAAAATATTAGATGTTGCAACCATATCCTTAATTTTTTTTAAATATTTATATAAATATAAGAAGTAATAACTCAATTGGAGTCGTATAATAATTAAAATATGCAATATAAATACGACATTATAAGTATTGTTACGACCGACCGAATGAATAAAGCGAATATTTGTTTTTGGGGCGGATATTATTAATTACAAAGGATTGTATTTATCTTTTAACACTTTTTGTTCGCACGTTTGCTCGCAGTCAAAGTCCTGTCAAGACTTTCTTCTGTCATGTTTACTGTGAAGTATATCAAGTATTCGTTTGTCGATCGTCATACCGTGTGTTCGTATAAGACCTAATCTCTATATTCATAACACTACTCCCCTCCTCCTAGAGTTGCCGCCCCGGCAACTACCTATCCACCCTATGATGTGCCACGGTCCATCATCCTAAAATCTGTCCATTTTTCTTTAACCTACACTGTTCTGACATTCGTCCATGTCCACAAGGGAAAACCATGGCCGGAAAAACCTTGGGAAGAGCAGTGTTCACAATTCTATATAGTTCCATTTTTTCCTATGTTCCGTCGTTATCAAGTCCACGTTAAATAAATTTATTTTGTCCTGTACTAAGTCCATTCCAATCGACTTTTAAGTATTTCATTCAATTCATTATTCTTTCTTTGTTTTCATTATTCTTCTCCAATTTTTTTGACATTCGAAAGGATTTGAGCAGGAAGCATTCTGGCCACTTCACAGTATCTTCAACTTTACCTGTGAAATACAAATGAATCGCGTAGACTTCCGCAAATACTATCCACACTTGGGACAATACAATCTCAATGATTATTCTCTCTCCCTTTTTTTTAATTCTCATGTCGACATTTTCGACCTCGAAAAAAATTCACCCGATTCCCCAGCAGTTACCATATAAACAGAATTGTCCGGAAACCCTCCAGGACGCTTTTCACCCAGCGGGAATCCAAAAAGCCGTCCAAGGCTCTAGCCAAGCAATTCTCTACACTTTTCAGATCCTTAACAACACTAATATTCTCATAGACCAATTATATTCTACCCGAACTACGACTCGACTGTACAATCATCTTGATCGTCTACTGGAGAGAGAAGAATCGCTCAAATTTTGATCAATACTTTTACAAATATCTCGATTGAAAACGATACATAATTTTAATTTGCCTGTGTCAGTCCTATGCAGCTCAATCCGTTCTTCTATCCATTCAGATTTGACTTCTTTTTTCGTCATCAAGGAGCATCATCGAGATCGCAATTTTGATTTCGCTTCTTCGTTGTGTGAGCCATCGAGGTCTCAATTTAATAATAATCCCCTGTTTCGTTTCACTATCACTCGCGAATAACCGAAAAATATCCTCCGTGGGATCGTCAAGCACTTCTGACAACAATGTTACGACCGAGCGAATGAATAAAGCGAATATTTGTTTTCGGGGCGGATATTGTTAATTACAAAGGATTCTATTTATCTTTTAACACTTTTTGTTCGCACGTTTGCTCGCAGTCAAAGTCCTGTCAAGACTTTCTTCTGTCATGTTTACTGTGAAGTATATCAAGTATTCGTTTGTCGATCATCATACCGTATGTTCGTATAAGACCTAATCTCTATATTCATAACAGTATATATGAGTGGCCGAGTGGCTCAATGGGTAGTTAATCATTTATAAAGCTGGGGGTTCCAGGTTAGAGTCTCACCAATGACAATTTTTTTATAGATGTATATAGTTTTTTTATTTGTACAGTAATCATAATAAATTATTCATTTTCTAAATCGAAAAAAAATCAGGATTAATTAATAAAATAATTCATTCATTACGATTTTCTAAAATAAAAAAATAATGTATTTGCTTTAATATTTTCATTAAGTATTTATTATCGTAAAAATTATAAATTAACTAAAAGATTATTAATTAATTAATTTCTTTTTCGAATGAAAAAAAAATCTATTTGTTTGCATCAATTGAGAAATAAAAAAAATATAAGAAAAATTGTTAATTAGTGAGACTTAAACATTGGTCACTGCAAATTATGAATGATAGCCTGCATCTTAGATCACTGGGTTATAACATACTTGTGATGGTGTATCTTGATTGTTTATTTTTATTATTATAAAAGTCTAAAGGATTTCTGCATATATATATATTTTTTAAAGAAATACGGGCAATCTCGTTATTTTTAATGCCCTGTAAAAACTCATAATAGTGTTTTATTAATTAATGATTTAATGAATTATTCACTTATGAATTATAAGTTACATGAATTTAAAAATAAATTTATTTGATATATTATACTTTTGTTCTATGCGATATGAACGCATCATTCGTAGCAATTAAAACGTACACTTGAAATGAAAAATACATTATTGTGTTTATTGTTATTTGTCATATCTTATTTTCAGACCGAGCCCCGCTGACTGTACTGTGCAATTCGCGCATCCGATAAAATATAATAGTGATACGCTTTCGGTAAGATAACTTTGTATAAAGTTCCAATATGTAAATGCGATACCGAGTTAAGGGTTTTTTTTTTTAGAAAATGGTTGCAGGTTTTCGACTGACCGCACACTTGTCAATTCTAGCTGTTTAGTTTTTTGTAATTTAAAAAAAATTACACAAATATCGGGTTATGCCGAAATTAAAACGTAAAAGTTCATCGTATAAAAAAGATGCTACGAAGAAACGCATTAATGATCTACGTTCTAATGCACAGTACAGAGATAATGAAAAGGAAATCGATAAGTACAATAAAATAAGGAAATGTAAGTACCAAGATGAATGTGTTACTGACAGCAGAAACGATAATCTAATAAAGAAGAAAAAAGTAGATGACAATAAAGTTTATGACGAGAAGAAAAGTAAACAAAGAGCTTGCATGAACAGAATTAGAAAAAGAAAAGGTTATATTGAAGAAAAACGGAATCAAAATAAGCAACGGATGAAAGAATTACGGCAAGAGCCTACGTACAGGGTGGAGGAAAAGGAAAAGAATGTTCAACGGATGCAGGAATTACGACAAGAACATGCGTACAGCGTGAGAGAAAAGGAAAAGAATGTCCAGCGGATACAGGAATTACGGCAAGAACCTGCATACAGGTTGCCGGAGAAGGAAAAGAATGTGCAACGGATGCAAGAATTACGACAAGAACCAACATACAGGTTGCCGGAGAAGGAAAAGAATGTTCAACGGATGCAGGAATTACGGCAAGAACCTGCGTACAGGTTGCCGGAGAAGGAAAAGAATGTTCAACGGATGCAGGAATTACGGCAAGAACCTGCGTACAGGTTGCCGGAGAAGGAAAAAAATGTGCAACGGATGCAAGAATTACGACAAGAACCTGCGTACAGTTTGCCGGAGAAGGGAAAGAATGTGGAACGAATGCAAGAATTGCGGCAAGACGAAGTGTATCAAACAACCGAAAACAGCATTAATAAACATAGGCATCGAATAATGCGACAGAATCCAGAGTATAGAGAGATTGAACATACAAGTAATTCAAAGAGACAAAAAGAATTACGACAAGATCCTGATTATGTAATTAACGAGAGAAAACAAGAAGCTCAACGGAAGAAAACATTGAGATTAGATCAATTTTTTTATTTTCGGGAAAAGTATCATGTGTCAGTTTACAACAAAATTAAGAACGGAATGGAAGATGATGAATACAATCAAAATGTATTAATAATGAAATATTTACAAAATCGAAATGTGGGGCCTGATATAGTATGCGTTTGTTGTGACAATTTATTTTTTCCAAAGTCAGTACAATATTTCAATAGGACCAAAATAGAAAGCTTATTGGACAAGAAAATAAAAGGCGTAAATAAGTTTATGGAGAATATAATAAATAACACATCTCAGTATATTTGCAGAAATTGTAAAAAATACATAAACTGCGGAAAACTACCGATAAAGGCCGCAAACTCAGATCTCAAGTTTCCGAAATTGCCAGAAGGATTACGAAATTTGTCCGCAATTGAAGAACGTATGGTGTCACCGTACGTTCCATTCATGCAAATAAAAGCGTTACAACCGCATGCTATAAATTCACAACTGTCATTAAAAGGAAGTATTGTCAATATTCCAGTTGAAATTAATGATATGATAGGTGTATTACCAAAATCATTCGATATGATGTCAACGATACAAATTAAACTAAAAAGACATATCGATCACAAGTCACACTATATGTATGAAACAATAAGACCTGCAAAGATGTGTAGCTCTGTCATACCTAAGGATGACGCCATTGTACATCAAGAATAAAATAGACGTAGAATTTTTCGAAAAATATGAGCAAGATAGCGATGTTCTTCTAGATTTCATAGTTGATGACCGAGATAAATATGCTGATGATACGGATTTAAAAAATAATTCTGTTACAGAAGAGAGTGACAACAAATATGATTCTGATGAATCAGATTCGTTCGAACCAATCGACGAAATTCTTATTATTGACAGAAATAAAGAAGTATCTACAAATGTTCAAATAATAGCACCTGGACAGGACAAGTATCCCGTTCCCTGGCATTTGACGGAAGACATCGACGAGTTATGTTTTCCAAGAATTTTTGGTGGTGAAGTTCTTGATAAAGCTAAAAGACTTACTTACTCTCAGCGGGTCAAGTTCGAAGCACGGAACAAAGATAGAAGATCATGCGAACCAGCTCGAATTTTGTTCATGGCCAAACAGAAACTGGAAAGGGCAGTAATGTCTAGCATAAATGTTTGTTTAAGGCGTGTTAAAAGTTATTCAAATTTAACAGCTGAGAAAGTTAAGGATATACATTTTATAGAAGATTCGATTTTTGAAACAAATAAGATCATCACCTTCGTTTTGGGAAAGTAAGAAAAAAAACTTATTGGGTATGATTAGACAGTGTGGAATTCCAACGTTCTTCATAACACTGTCAGCATCGGAAAGTAGAAATGCTGATTTGCTAAAGATTTTATACAAAATACGATACGATAAAAATATCAGCACCGCAGATACAATACATTTGGATATAGCAGAGAAAACAGAATTGATAAAGGAAGATCCTGTTACCTGTGTTAGATACATAGAAGAAAGATTCAAGAACATTATGTCCATTCTGGAAGCGAACATGGGCCATTCGGGAAAAATCACGTTGTTAATTATTTTCAGCGACGAGAGTTTCAAGCTAGAGGATCGGTCCATACCCATAATCTCGTGTATTGTAAAAATGCTCCAATTTATCAGGAAGAAGATCCAGATTCTATTGACATCTTAATCCAGTGGATCGATAGAATCATTACATGTGCGTATGAACCGAATAATCCTTTAGTCACGTTGCAAATGCATCGACATAAGCCAACCTGTTTCAAAGGAAGAAAAAACAGATCTATTTGTCGATTCAACATTCCAATGTATGTGATGAGGAAAACAATGATTCTGAAACCATTAGATAATAAAGACCATGCTGAGGATGATAAAAGAAATATTAAAAAAATTAACGAACTAATGCAGGAATTCTTTGAGACTAATCTACTCATGACGTTTGAGGACATATTGAAACGATTACAATTGCCGGAAAAAGAATACATTCGCGCAATCCAAAGCTCGCTATCTAGAACGAAAATATTCTTGAAAAGAGCTAGCAACGAAGTTGCAATTAATGCTTATAATAATACAATTCTTACTCTTCTCGAAGCAAACATGGATATACAATTTGTTCTAGATCCATATAGCTGTGCCTCATATATGATTAACTACGTTACAAAAATTGATGCTGGTTTATCTAGATTAATGAAAGAAGCAGCTAAAGACATACGCAACGGAAATATAAGCATTCGACAGAAATTCAGAAACATTGCAAACGTTTTTATAAATGGAAATACACTATCTACACAAGAAGCTGTATATCATGTTCTAGGACTACCACTATCGCTTTGTAGCAGAGCACCAATCTACATTAATACTGTTCCTCAAAATGGAAGAATTCGGATTTTGAAATCTTACAAAGATCTGGAAAAGATTAGGAATGATTCTACAGATATTGTGACCGTTATTTCCCAACTCAGCAATATTTCCTCAAAACCCTTTGCAACACGAGACGATCACAAAACCCGATCCGCTGCGATCCCTTTGGGCGCCAGCCGTACGAGAACAGAATCTCGTGCGACAAATTTATACTAGATCGCTAACGAAACAGGATGGCTCGGCGTCGCTCAGCCTTGCTACAATGGTAGAGGGGAGTGGGCAAGTCCAGCGCGTAAATGAGAAACTCAGCGACACAAGAAATTCGAGAACTCACAAGAATTGCTTTTATTCCATTCCACCCAATAATCTCCAACAAAGAGCATGGCCGATAAGCGACAAATCACACGCTCGTTCTCGTTAGCAAACTTCCCAAAATATTAACAATAATAATTCTCACAAATTTCTCAAGTAAATCATTCAGACTCGACACAATAAAACGTTCACTCCGAGATCTGAACTTTATCACACCATACAATAAACAATCTCACCGTACCCCAAAACTTAAAATTCTTCCATATATTCTCAACCCTACAAGTCTGCCTCGGCTTTACTGAAGATGGTCGGCTTTACTTATGAGGACCAGACTTCGCAAAAATTAGAAATGTTATCGCGCACGCGAATTTGGCTCGCAAATCGTTGTTAAAGATTAATTCGGACGGACCCGTCCACCGAGAACTCGCTGACGAAAGTTTCGCTCAAGAGAGCTTCGTTTCTCGTGGTTCAAAGATGACCTTGAAAGCGGCCGTTACAATACTGGCGATCGACGATAACTTTCCCATGGACTCTCACGTGAATTTATTTAGTAATTTAATAGGCTAAGATTGCACAAATAATTTACAAGGCGATCAGACACAAAACCCTTACTCTTAGCGGCAAATAAAATTCACCCAAACTGGTCTGGACTGTACAATGCCCGTCATCGATGCCTGGTTTACCCCTTCCGTTGTCATTCTGAGATGAGTAGTCAGGTTTCCAATCTAGCTCGAAAGTACAACGATTGTTACTTCGTGGCGCTGCGAGCACACGAAACGATGGATTTGGACCGAATGTCACGTGGAAACTGTCAAAGTTATGAACTGTCAATTTGTTCAAACATATGTTTTTGGTGATAGTTGTAACAAAACAACTGGCTGGCGAGGCTGGCTCGAAGGCCACCGTTCACCTAAAATTAAAACGACAAGTAATATTAGTCATGATCATGTATTTCATGTTGTACATAATTGAAAAGATTGTTACTATACCTGCGATAGCCTATTAGATAATCTTTCCTGGCTGTCCTGGGCTGGCTCGGAGCGTGCCATGGAACAGGCCCAACGAAGGAGGACACGCGAGGCTTGCATAGTGGCTTGAGGATTGCCAAAGCGGAGGCTGGTGCGACGAGTGGGAGTGGAGCGGAATCTCGGGCTGAACACCAACGGTCAGGGGACCTCGATAATTATTACCCGGAGATGGGCCATGGGGATATCCGTGTAACCCTACCATAACCTCTATCCGGGGGGTTTATGCTCCGGAATTTGCCGTGGGAGAATATTGGAGGACACTGGTACACTCAAACACTAATTCCAACACCTGGTGAAACCCCCGAGATGATCTCCGACCTGGAGTAGGCCGAGACTCGCCTTCTAGTGCATCGAGGTGGACTTCTGTCATCCACACGAGCGTTGATGGCTGCGCTCACCTGTTCGGCAGTCGGGACCACGTACGCCATCCATGGACGCCCGTGACTACTACGCTCGAACCACCAGCCAATGCCGAAGCATGTAACGCTCTCCCCGTATGCTCCGAACCAATCCACGAGGACCGAGCCCTCCAATCAGGAGGCTCCTTAGAAAGCCGGTTGAGGAAGACGCGGCAGCCATTTTTCTGGACACTTCGAGCCAGCCAGCGAGAGAGAAAGGCGAGAAAACAGCGAGCGAAATTGCGAATTACTATTAAAGCAAGCCACTGAGAGGATTGTTCTCAGCGGAAAATAATCGGAAATTGTTCGAGTGAGTACCGTGACTACTATCCTAATTAGCTAGTGCCCAATATTCTCCCTTAGACATCATTTAGGAGGAAAGCGACTGGAAAAATCCACGACCACATGTTATGGTCGGGTGCAACAGGTGAGCGGTGGTGATTTTCTTGCGTTAAGAGTGCCCTTGAAGCGTATGTAGTCCCCAAGATTCCCCTTCACAAGTAAGGAATAACATAGTGCCGAGGTAATAATATAAGAGCCATCGTGTTCGGGAAATTCACTCCTTGAGAATAGAAAAGAGAGGTCTTCCATCTCCTTCCCCCTCAAGGGGGGGGGGGGGTTCATGTCTCCTTCTGAGCTAAATTGAGGGAATAGAGATGTATTTGAGTTTGTTTTGATAGGAATTAACTAGCGTTGCTACACGTCACGTAGCTGGCGCCCATAGAATATTACGAGATAGAGTATTACATGGTAAATGACAGATAGGCCCTGGTTGTGTGTAGTCCTCTAGTACCTTTATTTTTTTTGGGTTGTATGAATGTAATCTCAGTGAATATTACCTAAATAATTATCCGTTAAATAATTCTTTGTAGGCAAAAGGATAAATCAATCCCAAAGTGCTATAGGGATCCTTGGACTGCGCCGCAGCCTTCGTAGTAAAGAGAATTAGCATCTCTACGTAGGCCGGGAGTACCAAAAAGAGGTCTATCACTAAGGTGGGCCCTGATTATTGTTAAGGGCCAACAAGGCTAGGGATTTGGGTGTGAAATCGCCTCTCTGCGAGTCCTGGCTTTAGTGGTTGCTTTCCTTTTATTTTACCTAGACATTGGGCTGCCTGCGCAGCTGAGCTTGGCGATCCCATTCAATTCATGTGTAGAGAGGGAAGTTGAGCTCACTGCGTAGAGTAAATTTCACATTCGTTTTACTTTACTTTAGACTTTGGACATTTATTGCAATAATTTACTGACAATGACTTAGAGCCAGGAATCCCCTGCGACACCCCTCCCCTATTGGTTTCCCTGGTAGACTTTGGAGCCCTGCGTAGCCTCTTTTTGGGCCTCGTTGACACACTTTATAATCCCTGCGTAGCTAACTGTCTTTGCGCCAATAGACTTTGGAGCCTGCGTGGCACTTCTCTAACTTAAATCCGATTTTTTTAGTTCTAGCACAACCCTTTTCTTTTATTTGATCATTCTTTGGGTTTTATGGAGTCCTTGTGAGGACTATGATGATGTGAGCTTTAGGGGTGCCCTGTTCACTTGTAAAATAACTATTGTACCATCAGAGAGTTGGCCTATGAAGGCCCATTATAATATTAAAAGCATTTACTACCACACAGTTGATTCTAACTTTGTTCATGTCCCTCTTCTCTTACCGACCAACAGGGGCATGACAAAATTGGCGCCCAACGTGGGGCCCGAAAAACCTCGAAGGCTGAGATAAACTCCTCAACCTTCGTGTACCCTCGAGTTAACAGTGCTCACCTCGGCACTTGTCGTATAAAAAAAATTTTCTTCTCTGTTACTTTTTTTTTTCCTTTCTTTTTTTTTTCTCTCTTCTTTCCCTTGCTCTCTTTCTATCATAGATTGATCACCACCGCGCCCTGTAGCTAAGATAGTGATAAAATTCTGTATTTCTTTTGAATGTATTATCGTGATATAACTGGCTTTGTCTTCGATGTATACAACGTTCTGCTCCCTACCCTTGAGTAAGAGATTACCGCCGTTCCGTTTGTGTTCATCATGTCGATGTCTACCCCTCCCAGTGCCCTTCCTACGGATACTTCCCCAACCCTGGGGGGTCCTTCTATGACTGCTCCCCTGGTAGTGACCGCTATTAGTACCACCATTCCCACCCCTAGCGTGACAGTGGTGGGGCGCCAGGCGTCGGCCGCGTCTCCACCCCCTCCGGTGTTGATTGCCCCTCCGCCCTCCCAAGTCGTCCCATCTGTGGTCCGAGAGGAAGTGGCCAAATTGAGACGACATTTGGAGAATCTGGGTGTTCGAGACCTTGTCTTACTGTGCGATCATGCTTGTTTGAGCGTCACCGGAAAAGAAGAGGACCTAATAGACCGGTATTGGCGGTTCGATGTGCGTCGGAAATTTCCTGAGTTATCAGTGGCTTGGGATCCTGCAGAGGATGAGCGCGGGTTGGGATTACCCTTTACCTTTACGGCCGCCTTCCGAGAACCACACATGGATGATACGCGTCGGGAGTTGAGCGTGGCTCACCTTCAAGACACTAGTGGGAACCTTCCGCACCTCCACAGTTTCGGCAATTCTTCTCCGCATGGCCGAGCGGATGGCGCATTAACTACAGGCCAGACAATTGGGCCGTATCAAGATCCCATTAGTCTTACGATGTCGAGAGAGCCTTCCCTGCCGGACGATCTGCTGTCGTTCACGCAACCTCCTCCTCGGTTCCAACCTCCCGTAGGTCCCACGGTAACCTTTGCCAGATTGCCTCGAGTAACCACCCCGTTACCGAGGCCCCATCCTGCTACCATCCCTCCCTCTGCTCCGTTGCTTCCGGGAATTCGGCCACCATCGTCCTATGAGCCATGGGTGACGAATACCACCTACGAAGTACAGCGACAGAGGCCGCAAGGTAATAGTACTCGACTCCGTCCACCTACACAGACGCCATTCCGGCCTCCACATGCTGTACTACCGGCCATGGGGTATGGAGAGGGAGAGAGCCTCCGGACGCGGGATACTCGGGACGTTGACCACCTTAGGCGTTTCGGACCTAAATTTGCCGGAAAGAGAGGGGAGGATGGGGAGGAATATCTGCTACGTCTCTATGAATATTGCTCGAGCCGAGGATTTACTGAGGAGGATGTGTTGCGGCTATTGCCTGAGTCGTTTCAGCAGGATGCGCTGATGTGGTATCGAGTGGAGCATTCCCTGTGGACCACGTATCAGGAGTTCCTGTTCCATTTTCGCGCGCAGTATGGATACAGTGATCTACAAGAGCGACTGCGCCGGGAGATCGAAATGAGGACCCAGGGGCCGGGAGAGCCCAGTGGAGAATACCTAACTAAAATGAGGACCTTGTTCAGCCATTTATCTCCGCCACTTTCACTGACGAGCCAGCTGGATGTTTGCTTCGAGAATCTCCATCCGGACCTAGCTATTCACCTGAATCGGGAAGAAATCACCAGTTTTCTAGACTTCCAGTTGAGATGCAGGCGGGTGGAGTTGATGCGGGAGCGGGCTCGGAGCTATCGACCTCCGCCTCCAGCTGCCCAATCGGTGCTTCCCTCTGCCGCGTTTGTACCATGCCTTAAGGCTCCAAAAGAAAGAGTGGCCACCCTCATACAGTCTCAGTCCCAACCTACCTCAGTCCCGGTGGCCGCCAAGGTAAACCCCGCTCCTATGTCTGTTCCCTCGACTCCCCGTCCACTCGAGGGGGCAGTTGGTGGGCCGGCAGTTCTTCCTTCGTCTCAGGAGAAGGGCAAATCCGAACTGCTGGCTGCCCCCGCAATTCCCAGTCTCTTCTCTCCGGGAAGACTGGCGGCTCTGCGCCCTCCCCCAACGCAGGTGCAATGTTACAATTGCCGCAGGCCTGGACACATTTACCGGGAGTGTCCCTTGCCACTGGGAAATTTTTGTCGAATCTGTGGGTTGGGAGGCCAACATACCAATTCCTGTACCCGATGTTCGAGGACGCGACAGGGAAACGCCAACGGGGGGGAGTCCTCCGCGAGGTCTGCCCCCCAAGGTCAGTAAGCAAGGCTGATTATTCGCCGGAGCTGTGTGCCCTTTATGAGGTGCCAAATATTCGTTCCACTGGACCTCAGCTGCTTCCGGTGCTTGACTCGGTCGACTCTCGGGGAGAGAATAGACATTTCATGTGCCTTAACCTGTTGGGACGGTCGGTAAACTCGTTGCTAGATCCGGGGGCCACTCGGACCTACTTAGGAGTGGAGGTGGCCCGCACTCTTGGGGTGAGCCCTAGACCGGTTCGAGGTGGTGTTCAGGTGGCCAACAATGCCGTGGTCCCTATTTTGGGAGAGATCTCCCTGCAATTTGAGTTAGACGGACACATCAAAACCCTGTGGGTGCGTATTGCCCCGTTGGGCTACGATGGGGTACTGGGTATCGACTTTTGCCGGTTGTTTGGACTGAAAGTGGATTATGCCAATGACACTTGGAACACCCCCGGAGGGCCTCTCAGGAGATTCGACGCGAATGGGCAAACTCCCTTGATTATCCCTGCCTATCCGGAGTTCGCGGGATTGATGGATGCACCACCGGACGCAAAGGCAAGATTGAAGTCCATGCTCACCCGCTTGGTGAAAGTGAACACGACTGGTATCCTCAGCGCCACCCACCTGGTCCAACATTCTATTGATCCTCAACAACACCCCCCTATATGGCAACGTCCCCGAACCATCTCCCCCTTCATGCTCCGCGTCGCGCAGAGTGAGGTAGATAAAATGATCAAAGAAGGGGTAATCGAGGAGTCGAACAGCCCCTGGTTGAGCAACCCGGTGATTGTATCGAAACCAGGTGGGAAGTTCCGTTTTTGCGTGGACTATCGCGACGTTAACAAGATTACCAGAAAAGATGCGTATCCCCTGCCGAACTTGGACCGGATATTGGATGGATTGCGAAGGGCAAGGTATATCTCTAAGCTGGATTTAAGTCAGGCCTACTTTCAAATCACCGTGAGTCCTGCCAGCCGTCCCATCACTTCTTTCGCGGTCCCGGGCCGAGGCCTATGGCAGTTTGTGCGCATGCCCTTCGGACTGACAAATGCACCGGCCACATTCCAACGACTGATGGATCAATTAATAAAACCAGAGTGGGAGCCGCATGTGTTCGCGTATCTGGACGACGTGATTATCGCTACAGAAACTGAAGAGGAACATTTCCAGTTTCTGGAAAGGGTGTTGACAGCATTGAGCGAGGCCGGCCTGGAAATCAACCCGGAAAAGAGTGAGTTCTTTTGCCCCGAAGTGAAATATTTGGGGTATGTGATTACTCGGGAAGGACTTAAGACCGACGCGGATAAGGTAGCGCCTATCGTTAATTATCCACCCCCTACCAATATCAAGCAGCTGCGGAGATTTCTCGGCATGATAGGATGGTATGCTCGCTTCATGGGAGACATTTCCGCCCTGAAGATCCCTTTGGTGCACCTGTTGGAAAAAGGAGTGAAATGGCATTGGGACAGCGAACAGCAGGCGGCTTTCGACACCTTGAGACAGTCGTTAACTCAAACCCCGGTTCTCGCCCGGCCGGACTTCTCTAGGCCATTCTGCATCCATACGGATGCCAGCGATGTGGCTATTGGGGCGGTTCTGACCCAGGAGGCCGAGGGGGAGGAACACCCCATCGTGTTCTGTAGCAGAGTTCTATCCAAGGCGGAGAGGAAGTACACAGTGACGGAGAGAGAGTGCCTGGCCGTGTTATGGGCTGCGAAGAAGTTGCGGCCATATATCGAGGGCACCTCCTTCCGGGTTATAACCGATCATAGTAGCCTACGATGACTGCGGACATTGCGGGATCCTACTGGCCGGCTGGCCAGGTGGGCCCTGTCCATGCAGGGATTAGACATGGAGATTGTCCATCGGAAGGGGGCGTTGAACGTGGTCCCGGATGCCCTATCTCGGATGTTTGAGGGGACCATCGAGGCTTTGGCCGCTATTGGAGAATCGGTGGATCCTTGGTACTCGGACCAAATGCAGCGGGTACGTGATTTCCCAGCTAAATACCCGGATTGGCGTGTCATCGACAACCAGCTGTATCATCATCGTCCCCACACTATTATTGACCCGGCCATCGTCGATCTGGATGCTTGGAAGATGGTGTTGCCTCATGATGCCCGAATGAAGGCCCTCCAGCACGCCCATGATTCTCCTCAGGCGGGGCACCTAGGGATCGATAAGACCTATCATCGACTGGCTCAGGATTTTTCCTGGCCGGGGGCCTTCCAAGACGTGGCTCGGTTTGTTAAGTGCTGCCAGGTTTGTCAGCTTAGCAAGGCCTCTCAGGCGGCGCCGGGGGGTTTGATGCGGGAGCGAACCACTGAGGGCCCGTGGTCCGTAGTGGCCGCCGATGTCATGGGGCCGTTTCCACCCAGCAAGAACCGACATCGGTACATCGTTGTTTTCCAGGATCTATTCACCAAGTTTGTGGAGGCGACCGCGTTGAGGACAGCCACGGGACCCTCTATAGTAAAGGCTCTGGAAACGCTAATCCTTAACCGGTGGGGATGCCCCCGGTTCTTGCTAACGGATAACGGGACCGAGTTCGTGAATAAGCATATGACCTTTCATCTTAACGAGTATGGGATTAAACAGACCACCATCCCGCCTTATCATGCTCAAGCTAATCCGGTCGAACGGGTTAATCGTACCTTGAAAACCATGCTTGTCTCCTACGTGGGGGAAGACCATCAGAACTGGGATATTCATCTTCCTGAACTATGCTTTGCCCTAAATACTGCTGTGCAGACCTCCACGCATATGACCCCCGCCTTCCTCAATCTCGGACGCAACCCCAGACCAGCCAAGAGCGTCCGGAACCGTCTCCCGGCCTCGGGTGTCCTGAGCCGGGGCAACCCGGAGGCGTGGAACCAGCGGATGCAGCGTCTGCCCCTGATCCATGATTGGGTGCATCATAACCTGTCGCAGGCTGCCCAGCGTCAGGCTGGGTATTACAATCGAGGGCGGGTAGACAGGGAATTTAAGGTTGGCGACCTAGTGCTTCGGAAAAACAAAGTTCTCTCCTCCGCTGCGCAGAATTTTGCGGCTAAACTGGCTCCCAAATATCGAGGGCCTTACACGATCACTCGGAGGGTATCCCCGGTCGTATATGAGATACATCTTCCTTTAAAACGGAAATGGCTGAAGATACATATTAAAGACCTAAAGCCCTACCGCTCCCCGTTAAACCTTTCCGAGGATTGGGGAGATGAGTCGAGGGTTCAGGGGGGTTCTGTTCCCGGTTCCACGTTGGACCTGTCAGGCCCTCCAGTGGCGATTGCGAAACTACAGCCGGTGGTTCCTTCTTTGCAGGATGACCCTGCAGCAGTTCAGGTTGGGACCACGTCGGCGACAGCCGTTGGACGAGAGGGCCGGAACCAGCCGAAGGGGTCGATGGGAGACCATAGGATACCACAGCCTGCCGGAGTATCTTCCGGTGACCAGCAGGAGCCTCCCGTCCTTCGGAGACCACGGGGACGCCCTCGCGGCTCCAAGAAACGGGGACTTGTCCCAACAGCACCGAGTGGGGCCGCCTATCGTCTACGGACGCGCCGTGATAAGCCCTGAGCTTTTGTGTTTGAGAGAGGTGGTGGGGCCGCACGCCTCTAGGGACCAATGGAGTTCCTTTATGGGGTTCCGTCCCTTTCCCCCTAGGGACTTAGTGAAGTCCCCTCCTTTACCCCTAGAACCGGTCCCTTCCACTTCAGAGCTTGGAGCCTCCAAGGAAGTTCCGATCCTTCGACCCCTTTCTTCTTCCGGTGAGTCGACACCGGAGGAATTGTTGTCGCCGCCGCCGGAACGTATCACGTGGGCGATGGTTCGCTCTGCGACTCCTCCATCCTCCCGCTCGTCTAACTCCCCCGTGGACTTTCATATTCCCGAGGCCGCTATAGCCATCTCCCAACCAACCGGTGGGCCTCTCATTCCCCCCTTGATGTCGCTGGTCATTCCTCGTCCTGATAAACTCCCATCAAATCGCTCTCCGCCAGCCTCCTCTACCGCACGGAACCCCGTACCTGAGAAAGGAGCCAAGAAAGGCACATTCCGTTGTTGGAACTGTGGGGGCTTTAACCATGCCGCGGCTCACTGCACCAACAGAATCGGCAAGCACTGAGGGGAGGATACATCACTAAAGACGACTCGGCTATTCCCTGGACATGCATTACTCCTGTTTATGTTTTTTTTTCTTTTCCTGTGTTCTGGGATATTTAATATTCCGACTTCGACAGTGAGGGGCCAGTTGTATTATTTTTTTTTTTTTGTTTGTTGTTCTTTTCTTTGTAAGTGCCTTGACTGATTAAAACTAAGTTTGATAGTAATGGTGTTTGAGTCTCGCTAATTCCTCGAGTACCCTGATGTCTCCTACCCCGTGATTGACTTTCCCCCCGTTCCCTTCCGTCCTACGTTTTCCTTTTCCGGTATGCTCCAGTACTACGGTAGTACTTTCGTTTAGGCAGGGGGGAGTTTGTAACAAAACAACTGGCTGGCGAGGCTGGCTCGAAGGCCACCGTTCACCTAAAATTAAAACGACAAGTAATATTAGTCATGATCATGTATTTCATGTTGTACATAATTGAAAAGATTGTTACTATACCTGCGATAGCCTATTAGATCATCTTTCCTGGCTGTCCTGGGCTGGCTCGGAGCGTGCCATGGAACAGGCCCAACGAAGGAGGACACGCGAGGCTTGCATAGTGGCTTGAGGATTGCCAAAGCGGAGGCTGGTGCGACGAGTGGGAGTGGAGCGGAATCTCGGGCTGAACACCAACGGTCAGGGGACCTCGATAATTATTACCCGGAGATGGGCCATGGGGATATCCGTGTAACCCTACCATAACCTCTATCCGGGGGGTTAATGCTCCGGAATTTGCCGTGGGAGAATATTGGAGGACACTGGTACACTCAAACACTAATTCCAACACCTGGTGAAACCCCCGAGATGATCTCCGACCTGGAGTAGGCCGAGACTCGCCTTCTAGTGCATCGAGGTGGACTTCTGTCATCCACACGAGCGTTGATGGCTGCGCTCACCTGTTCGGCAGTCGGGACCTCGTACGCCATCCATGGACGCCCGTGACTACTACGCTCGAACCACCAGCCAATGCCGAAGCATGTAACGCTCTCCCCGTATGCTCCGAACCAATCCACGAGGACCGAGCCCTCCAATCAGGAGGCTCCTTAGAAAGCCGGTTGAGGAAGACGCGGCAGCCATTTTTCTGGACACTTCGAGCCAGCCAGCGAGAGAGAAAGGCGAGAAAACAGCGAGCGAAATTGCGAATTACTATTAAAGCAAGCCACTGAGAGGATTGTTCTCAGCGGAAAATAATCGGAAATTGTTCGAGTGAGTACCGTGACTACTATCCTAATTAGCTAGTGCCCAATATTCTCCCTTAGACATCATTTAGGAGGAAAGCGACTGGAAAAATCCACGACCACATGTTATGGTCGGGTGCAACAGGTGAGCGGTGGTGATTTTCTTGCGTTAAGAGTGCCCTTGAAGCGTATGTAGTCCCCAAGATTCCCCTTCACAAGTAAGGAATAACATAGTGCCGAGGTAATAATATAAGAGCCATCGTGTTCGGGAAATTCACTCCTTGAGAATAGAAAAGAGAGGTCTTCCATCTCCTTCCCCCTCAAGGGGGGGGGGGTTCATGTCTCCTTCTGAGCTAAATTGAGGGAATAGAGATGTATTTGAGTTTGTTTTGATAGGAATTAACTAGCGTTGCTACACGTCACGTAGCTGGCGCCCATAGAATATTACGAGATAGAGTATTACATGGTAAATGACAGATAGGCCCTGGTTGTGTGTAGTCCTCTAGTACCTTTATTTTTTTTGGGTTGTATGAATGTAATCTCAGTGAATATTACCTAAATAATTATCCGTTAAATAATTCTTTGTAGGCAAAAGGATAAATCAATCCCAAAGTGCTATAGGGATCCTTGGACTGCGCCGCAGCCTTCGTAGTAAAGAGAATTAGCATCTCTACGTAGGCCGGGAGTACCAAAAAGAGGTCTATCACTAAGGTGGGCCCTGATTATTGTTAAGGGCCAACAAGGCTAGGGATTTGGGTGTGAAATCGCCTCTCTGCGAGTCCTGGCTTTAGTGGTTGCTTTCCTTTTATTTTACCTAGACATTGGGCTGCCTGCGCAGCTGAGCTTGGCGATCCCATTCAATTCATGTGTAGAGAGGGAAGTTGAGCTCACTGCGTAGAGTAAATTTCACATTCGTTTTACTTTACTTTAGACTTTGGACATTTATTGCAATAATTTACTGACAATGACTTAGAGCCAGGAATCCCCTGCGACACCCCTCCCCTATTGGTTTCCCTGGTAGACTTTGGAGCCCTGCGTAGCCTCTTTTTGGGCCTCGTTGACACACTTTATAATCCCTGCGTAGCTAACTGTCTTTGCGCCAATAGACTTTGGAGCCTGCGTGGCACTTCTCTAACTTAAATCCGATTTTTTTAGTTCTAGCACAACCCTTTTCTTTTATTTGATCATTCTTTGGGTTTTATGGAGTCCTTGTGAGGACTATGATGATGTGAGCTTTAGGGGTGCCCTGTTCACTTGTAAAATAACTATTGTACCATCAGAGAGTTGGCCTATGAAGGCCCATTATAATATTAAAAGCATTTACTACCACACAGTTGATTCTAACTTTGTTCATGTCCCTCTTCTCTTACCGACCAACAGGGGCATGACATAGTATAGTGTATAATAATGTGCATCGTGATTTGCATCGTAGCAAAAGATTCATTACGTATACAATTCTTTCGCAGATTTCACAAGTGAGAAAAATCGTTTATGGAATTTTGTTGTGATCGATTTTCGCATAGTGCGACATCGGAAATCGATAATTTTGCCTGAAAAATAATTCCACGCAATAGCAGTTGACATTATTCCGCAGAACTTTATTAATATGAAATGAATTATATTAGCATCCGGTATTTCATTATTATATTTCTCAGCATTATCGTTGTCGACGGGTTCATCTATATTTACTTTAATAAACTGAACAATAATCCATTTGATTGAACTTAATACACTTAATTGAATAGCAGCTTTTAATTTTTACTTTCGCTGGAAGTTGTTTGTTGTCGATTTGACAATAAACAATTGCTGCGGAAGGGAGAATAATTTTTTTTAAAACCAAAAACCATCATCGGATAAACATGCACCGGTAACAATCGGTAGTTTCAAACATAGACCGGTGGTCGAGTGGAAAGTCTGCGGCTTGATATCCAGAGGGTTTGAGGTTCAAAACCAAATAATTCTGTTTTTATTTTTTTATTTTTTTCTCTCTCTCTCGAAGAATTTGGAACCAAGGTCAGAGCAACATGGGAGCAAAGGGAATGTAAGGTGAGAACAATGTGAGAGCAAGGGAGGATGAAGGTGAGCACAATGTGAGAGTAAGGGAAACGTAAGGTGAGAACAATGTGAGAGCAAGGGAGGAGGAAGGTCAGAACAAGGCGAGAGCAACGTGAGAGCAAGGGAGGAGGAAGGTGAGAACAAGGCGAGAGCAACGTGAGAGCAAAGGGAATGTAATGTGAGAACAATGTGAGAGCAAGGGAGGAGGAAGGTGAGAACAAGGTAAGAGTAAATTTAAAGCATAGTGAAAGCTCGAAACGGATTAGTCTAAGAATTGTCGACCACCGTCATACTTTTCTTTTCACGAACAATATTTGATCATAAAAATGTATAAAATTGCAGAGTTAACTCCAAAACTTTATGTAAATGTTACCTCGTAAGATGAAACGAAATGTTGAAGTAAGAAGAGGATTTGATCGCCATTGACTTCCTGTAGTTTCTTTATTTTTTTAATATTCCATTACGGTGTTTTTGTGTATGAAGCAGCCGTCCTTTATTCTCCCTTTCGCAGGATTTTGTTTGTAGACGATTTCACAACAAATAGATGCTTCGAAAGGGAGAATTTTTTTTTTTTGACCAAAAACAATCATCGAATAAACATGCACAGGTAACGATCAGTAGTTCCGAACGTAGACCGGTGGCCGAATGGAAAGTCCACGGCCTGAGTCATAGAATTTGAACCACTCGTACGGTGTGTGTCAACTTCGTACCTGGCCTATGCGTCGTATCAATTCGTGCGTGAATGAGATTTAAACTGGGTATCACGAATTATGCGAAAGCCAACACGCCAAAGAAAGTTTTCTTCCGCCTCCCTTGCTCTCACATTGTTCTCACATTGTTCTCATCTTACGTTCCCCTTACTCTCACATTGTGCTCACCTTCCTCCTCCCTTGCTCTCACATTGTTCTCACCTTACGTTTCCCTTACTCTCACATTGTGCTCACCTTCCTCCTCCCTTGCTCTTACATTGTTCTCACCTTACGTTTCCCTTACTCTCACATTGTGCTCACCTTCCTCCTCCCTTGCAATTACATTGTTCTCACCTTACGTTCCCTTTACTCTCACGTTGCTCTGACCATAGTTACAAATTACTCGAACTTTGCTCTAACCTGGCTCTAACCTTACATTTATCTTGCACTGAATTTTCGTACTCCCGAGGTGTTACCACGTAACATAGAAAATTAACAACCAACTTTGAGTATTGAAACTTGTGCTCCACGATCGTGAATTGGCCGTCATTTCTCACAACCACCAATCGACTTGGCATTGTGACGACAATACTCCTGTTGTTGTGCTCCAAAGTTGGGAACAAAAATGAATATCTTTGTTCGCAGGGACTTTTTCGTCGTCAAGTCGACAACGGAAAAGTGCTTGCGAGAAAAAAAAAAGAATTATTTGGTTTTGAACCCTAAACCTTCCAGATATCAGGTCGCAGACTTTCCACTCAACCACCGGTCCATGTTTAAAACTACCGATAATTACCGGTGGATGTTTATTCGATGATGATTTTTGGTCAAAAAAAAAATGAATCTCCCTTTCGCAGCAATTGCTTATTGTCAAATCGACAATAAACAACTTTCCGAGAAAGTAAAAATGAAAAGCTGCTACTTTTCAATTAAGTGGATTAAGTTCAATCAAGTGGATTAGTGATCAGTTTATTAAAGTAAATATAGATTAACCCGTCAAGGACGACAACGAAAATGCTGAGATATATAATGATGAGATACCGGATGCTAATATAATTCATTTCATATTAAGAAAAGTCTGCGTAATAATGTCAATTGCTACTGCGTGGAATCATTTTTCAGGCAAAATTATCGATTTCCGATGTCGCACTGTGCGACAATCGATCACAACGAAATTCCATACACGATTTTTCTCACTTGTGAAATTTGCGAAGGAATTGTAAGAGTGATAATTCTTCCGCTACGATGCAAGTCAGGATGCATATTATTATACACTATACTATGACCAAAAACATATGTTTAAACGAAATGACACTTTAAAACTTTGACAGTTCCCGCGTGTCATTCAGTCCAAATCCATCGTTCCGTGTGCTCGCAGCGCCACATCCTGATTTTACCAAAACTAGTGGATTTGTTTAGATGGGAAACGTCATGAACGGAAAGTGTCAACCAGGCATCGATGACGGGCATTGTACAATTAAATCTATTAATTTTCCCGTATCAGAATTTAATGGACCGCGCACGAAAAATGCCGTTTATACGATATCGCGTCGAGTTTGCCCTATTCAAACTCTAGTCTCAAACCGGACACGAACGACGGTCTTACCAGGTTAGTTGCAGTAGCTGAAGTCCCTCGAGATCAACTCGGACAGAGATTCGGCATCGCGTTTGGAAGATGTCGGTATTCTCGTTAAACGATGTGCACCCATCGGCTACGATAACCACATCCTTCCTCCTCGGGATCCTACGCTTGAGTCCTCGAGACTCGGATGCTCTCGCGCTCGCTAAACGCGCTCCTCACCCTTACGCCTAACCGAATTCTCGCCTTCCAGAAATTTCCAAATTTCGAATTTGTCTCGCACCTCGCGACAATGCGAGGCCGAGCGCTTTTGGACAATATAACGCCGACGCAACGATGTTTTGCGACGCGGCATATCCACCAGCTGGTGCTGACGGCGAGAACGACAGTCCAGCGATGCAGGGGATGATGCAGCCTCATACGACGGAAAGCGGAAGCTGCGAACCGAGTCCCGTTCAATTTCCATGGCCGATAGCGAGTCATAGAATTCGCCGTGGATCGTAGCAGAGGAGCGAGCATCTCTCGTCGACCATTGCAACGACGATAGCATGAAACTGACCATGCCGCTCTCGAACCTCGTGACGTAGCAGTTAGCGACAACCGTCGCTCGCTCGGGAGAATATCGTGCCGAAAAATAAAATAAAATAACGAGAAAATCAATAATAAATCATTAATAAATAATATTTGCCAATGACCGTGTCTGATCGCCTCGCAGGGACTCGTCTCGGGAGAAAGAGCGTCGTTTCTCGCGCCGATCGGTGCGAGAGCCTGAAATTGTGCTCTTTTGTGACGTGGACTAAAAAACCCCGTCACAATATATATTACAAAAATATATTTGAGAAATATGAAGTGCGAAGTAAGTCATTAGAAAATGTTTGTCTTGCTGACTTCGCGGCCACTTACGAACAAACACGAGTTGCACAAGATAGTGATAGCGAGGAAGAAAATGATAACATGGAGATACACCAAAGACGAAAAATGAAAATCATACGATTTCGGCGCTATAAATTACAACAGGACAGAGCTAACTACTTCCGGGAACAAGTGTTACTGTTCCTACCCTGGAGAAATGAAACGAATGATGTTGAAAATAAAAATTTTGAATCGGTTTATATAAAAAATCATGAAACCATTGAAGAAAATCGTAAAAAATATTGTATTGTGGGTGATCAAATTATCGACGATGCCCTTTCGGAAGCACAGATGAGTATTCAAGATATTGAAGATGAAGAAGTCGACAATTTTAATAAAACGAGAGTAAGAAGCGATCAAGAAATAGATATTTTCGGTCAAGCGGGTAATGAAAGGAGTACCAAGATAAATAAAGGAAGAATAACTTGTCCTCCGAAAATTAATAAACAAGAACTTATGTCTATACTCGAAAAGTTAAACGGTAAACAAAGAGAAATCGTTATGCACGTGTTGAAATCTTTCAAATAAAAAATATTACCAATAAGAATATATATGAGCGGATCTGCAGGCGTTGGAAAAAGCATGATAATCAATTGCATTTATCAGATACTACTGAACTACTTTGATGAACAACCAGGTAACAAAAATGATGCAACAAAAATACTATTATGCGCACCCTCCGGGAAAGCTGCATTTTTGGTCGGTGGTGTGACATTGCATACTGCTTTCGCTCTACCGATAACTCAGTTTGGCGCCCAAATGCCAGAGTTATCTGCAAATGTAGCTAATACGATTCGAGAACAATTATTTGAATTAAAACTACTAATCATCGACGAAATATCAATGGTCGGTAGCACCATGCTCAGCCGCGTGGGCACGAGACTAAGACAAATAATGGGACGAGATAAAACATTTGGTGGAGTGTCTGTAATTGTAGTTGGAGATCTATATCAATTGCCACCAGTAATGGATAGTCCTGTATATCTGACCCCTCATTCCTCTATGCTGAGCGTTTTCGCTGATAACATACTTTGGGATGAATTTAAATATTTTGAGCTAAATGAAATAATGAGACAAAAAGAGGATAAATCTTTCGCGAATGCTCTTAACAAATTAGCACGGGGTGAGATGACGGAAGAAGATATTGCGCTAATTAGATCAAGAGAAACAAAGGAAGAGGATGTACCTTCAGATGCAATTAGATTATATACAGAAAATCGTCTCGTCGATACTTATAATGAAAAGAGAATTAATAACAATGATGGTATAGCATACACGTCAAAAGCAGTGGATACAATTTTAGGGAAAGTGAGTAATAAATTAAGAAATAAGTTATTGACATCTTTAAAAAATAAAAAAAGAACTGAATGTGGTGGATTGCCATATAAAGTTACATTCAAAATTGGTATCACATACATGATAACTTCAAATATTGATGTAGAAGATGGGTTGGTGACCGGAGCCTGTGGTAAATTAACTCATATAACGTTCAAACCACAAACAAAACAACCTATTAAAATATGGTTAGATTTCAATAATGAAAATATTGGGATAAAACAAAGACGACCATATTTAAAATATATGGATGACAATGGTATGAACAAAAACCTTGTTCCAATTTCATACGACTCAATAATAATAAATGTGAATGAAAGATTAGGGTATCAAACTGTAAGGCAACAATTTCCAGTAACGCCTGCTGAAGCTTTAACCATACATAAAAGTCAGGGTCAAACGTACGAAAAAGCCTGTATTGATATAAGTAAAAGTACTCGATTAACAAGATCTATGCTTTACGTAGCACTCAGTAGAGTCACAAAGTTATCTGGCTTATACATTATAGGCGCATTCATACCGCCAAAAAAACCGCATGTTGGTAATCCATTAGAATTGCAAATAGAACGTCTAAGAAACCAAAAAATGTTGCAACTGTCATACGTACGAGAAATTCAAGGAACAGGATTAAAAATTATATATCAAAATGTTCGATCATTAAGAAAGTATAAGAGCCACATTGCCTGCGATAGGTGGTACAACCAAGCTGATATACTCATATTTTGTGAGACACATACATTAACTTCAGATGTATTTACGCTTAATGGATTTGTAATAACATTCCGTTTTGATGGTCCTGATACTCGATCATCAAAGGGACTAATGTGTTTTATTAAGGAACGACTGAATTTTACGATTCACAAAAATATTGAAAAACATATTTCTACCGGTAAAGAACAACATATGCATTTAATACATTTTACTGTTGAAAACATAGAAATCATAACTGGGTACAAATCACCATCGGTTGATAGAAATACCTTTACAGAACAATTTTGAGATATTTGGAAGGGTGTATCCGGAAATAAAAAGATCGTCATTGGTGACTTGAACTATGACTCGTATAGAAGAGATAGATTTCTTGAAAAAATATTTGCTAACGCTAAACTTAATTCGCGGAATTCCTTTGGAAATATCCACCACAAATTTTAATACACAGATTGATGTAATATTCGTCGATAAAGGAATGTCTAATTACATTACAGGTGTTTATGAGACATACTTTTCAGATCATAAACCTGTTTTTATCGGATTACAAGTAGACAACGATATTCGAGTTTTATCCACCGAAACTTTTAGAACTATCCAAGATGAATCTCAGGTCATAAGAGAGATCGAATACCGACACGAATCATTAAGGGATTATACTCCGGAACCTGCTGAAAAAAACACTGAAACTGTTACCTTAGAAATTGATCACATGGAGCATGCCCAGATTATCTATAATAAGCCGGCAGTCAAACATCAAACACTAAAAGAATATATTGGAAATAGACTCATGGTTAGACGATAGAGCGATAAATTCTATTCTGAACGTTATTAGAAATAATACTCGATTTAATCCTGATGATATAACAGTTCTTCAGTGGCTGCAATGGGTTCAACCTGTGTTCACGGATGATATTCAAATTTTAGGTGGGAATGAAACAATGCATTGGCATTGTTTATATTTCGATAGATTTAAACTTCATATATATGACAGTTTGTATTTCGACAGACTTTGTTACGAAAATCTCGAGAGGGTGGAAAAACAATTCATCGAAATACGATATCCAAATCTAATGCGAAACGATATAATTATTGAAAAAGTTACCAGGCAGCCAGATCTCTCATCATATGGTGTATACGCAGCAGCATTCGCAATATCAACAGCTTTAGGTGAAAATCCAATTGATATTAAATACTCTACAGATGTGCAACGAATGCGAAATCATTTAATGACAATTATAGATCAAAATGTACTATTGCATTTTCCTGAGTTAATAGTTTCCAGACAAGTATAATTTTGGTGTTTACCCAAGATTTAATTATCTGCAGTTGCTGCAACATCATGAAGATTGTTTTAATATTTCAAATAATTACAGCACGATAAATGTTGTTTTAGCATATACCTATAATGTCTACAATAATAACAATTAAAAACCTGCCGACATTTAAGAAAAATGAAGGCCATTCTGCATATGCAATTATGAATAATATCATTATGAATAATGATGAACATTTTGATATCTGCAAAATTATTATGCAGCAACTCGATAACCATTTTGATATCTGCAATATATGCAGCAACGGAATACACATTTTGATAACTGCAATAAATGCAGCAACTCGATAACCATTTTGATATCTGCAATATATGCAGCAACCGGATTAATATTTTTATATCTGCAATTAATGCAGCGACGGTAGATTAATTACCACAACTGTCGTGACAGAGGTTTGCCATTAATGTAGATCTCACAGATTACTTAATTCGGTTTAATTTTTTTATGAGATGCAAATTTGGTTTACCTTGCCGTGGTGCATCTCGAAAACAAATTATGTTTGAAATAATATATCGAAATTCTCAATATATTATTTTAAACATACAAAACCTTACATAAAATAAAATATTGAGTTTTTCAATATTTTATGTCAAATATGTTTGGCTAAAAACCAACTATTATTTACAAAACCAATACTGTTTTATTTACAGCTAGAGACATAGTGGGTCGCCCGCTACGCGCGCTCCCATTGCAATTATCTGAGCCAGGTGGGCCATTTGTTGCCATGAGAGCTTGGCAGACGTAGAATAATCCGGCCATGAAAATTTAAAAAAAAATCAATATTTTGAAAATTTTGAGAAGTTTGATATTTTTTAATTTTTAGAAATTCTGAAAAATTCTGAAAAATTTTGATATTTTTTAATTTTTAGAAATTCTGAAAAATTTTGAAAATTTTGAAAATTTTGAAATATCGAAAATTTTTGAAATTTCGGAAATATGAAAATTTTCGAAATTTGAAATTTTGGAAATTTTGGAAATTACGGACATTAAAAATTTATAAGCGAGCGGTGTTAAGTTGGCCATGGAATATATGAGCGAGCGGTGTTAAGCTGGCTATGGCCTCGATTTTCCTACACGGCGGCGGCGGTGGCGGCGGCAAGATCTTTTTATAATATAGAGGGATAATGAACGCATGAATTGAAATATCTGTTCATATTACAGTACAATCTTGAATAAAAAGAAGTCTGCACAAAATAACACAATGAGATATCCAATTACGACAATTTATTTTTTAACGACTCAAATATTTAAAAAAAAAAAAAAATTGAAATTTAATCACGTAAGCGTACTTTTTTGTGTGATCGCACGCATAACTACCAAAACTAACGTGAAAAAGTAACGAAATAAGTTGCAAAGTTGAACTTCGTACATTCCTTTGTCATTAATTTACATTTTTCACAAAGCTTCCGCTATGAGGAAGCCAAAATTGTTGTCCGCATGCTGACCAACTGTTTGCCTCCTGGCTTACAGTTTTGTTTTCTACCTATAAAAGAAAAACATATATTAATAAAAGTTACAATTACCTAATAAAACATAAAACTCAACTTACCAAGAAGACTGAAGATCACCCACTGCGATGATATGTACCTGAAAAAGAAAGAAAGAAAAATACATTAAAAAGAAATACATAAAACCCGAAAAAATACATAAAAACAAATAACGTAAAAATACTTACCATACATAATTTCCGGTTAATAAACTCTCCTACAAATACACGAACACAACACTCACACGAAAAAATACACTTATACTAAATGTTACGGCTATGTTTCATAGTCATAACACGCGAATTCCAAAACCCCGTCCTAAATTGAAAGAAATTCGAATAACGACCCGGGCCCCCCGAGTTGGCGATCCGCGCCTGAGTGCGCGAAAGCTCCCGTAGTTCCCGCTCGGCCGACAGATGGCGACGACGATGCGGTTTTCTCGCAAGAGAATGGAAACCTGGCTGTGCATATAAGGCAGGAATAAATCCGTTTTATTCAGAATCACACCGACGATTCCATAACGAGTCCAAGGTACATTTTTGACGGCTATACTACTGCGAAGTAATTAACCACCCAAGATATTTCTGAGGAGAGATTCTTACCATATACGACGTAACGTCTTTTATTAAGTTAGAAAATTGTGTTTTAATTTAAATTCAATAAATCGTGCCCTACTGAAACGTGGATACAAAATTCCTAACCTACCGAGAGGTGGACTACTTACTTTAAATTCTACTGTAACGTGGATATAAATTAATTAAAAAAACATTAAACTCATTCTTGTTAAATTAATTAAAAAGTGGTGTTAATAATTCAATTCAATTTATTAATTGTCATAAATAAATCGTACTCTACTGAAACGTGGATACGACATTCCTAACCTACCGAGAGGCGGACTACTCACGTTATATTCTACTGTAACGTGGGTATAAATTAATAAAATTCATTAACCTCATTCAGTGTTTTACTGCCACATACACGCATTAGTTTCCTGCCCCCCTCTAATCTTCTACCTAGGGTCCTACAAAAAATTGACCTTCCACCCCGACCTCCACGATCAAACAAATACCCGACCAATCACTCCATAACCACACAAATCACCCCAATCATTCAAAACCCCACACTACAAAACCCAGACAACATTCTCACCCACACAAATCTTCAACCTACACTCACTCTACCAAACAATACACCAAACCAGGAATTATATACCTGGGCGTCCCCTCTGCATGACGAGGAAGAGTTTGAAGAGCTTTACTCTCCCCGCAAACGAGAAATAGAACGCACACCCTCACAGATTACCTTTTCACCCTACAACCCCGAAGCTCCGAAAAAAGCCGTCCACGAGCTCTCTGTTAAAAGGAAAATCCTACTCGAGGAACTATTTTAACTTCATATATATGTGTAATGTGGAACAAATAAAACTCCAAAAGTTATAAAACCCATATCAACGTGTCCAGTTGATTTGTGACAAAATTAGTAAATAAGCTTCATAGAGATCGCTTTGTGAAAAAAAAAATAATAATAATGAGGAAGCAATGTGCAAAGTTCAACTTTGCAACTTTTTTACTATGGTCCCGATCAGGAGTCTGATCGTGGCCGGATAGGGAGGCTGATAACGCCCGGATTTGTAGCCTGATCACGGCCAGATCATAAACGTTCCATGCCATATCAGGACCCGATAGAGCCGCCTTATCCGGGCACGATTACTAATTAAGGAAAACCCGATGAGGCCCGGACCTCAGCCTGAACAAATTTCTGCTCGGGTATGTTACCATTACAACCGACTTTGCTACAATAGTAACCGACCTTGTTACCATAACAACCGACTCTGTTACGATAGCATCCGATCATAGTAATGTTATGGCCTCTGACATTCTTGGCCAGTTTGAACGAAGATTTCAGCTCTAAAATGCATTCGTAGGGGGCATTTTGAAAAGGGCTTCGTTTCGCGCGCTTTGAATCTAGCGATCACTGTCTCAGACCCGAGATGTGCTTCCCAAAATTCCATCACTAAAAATTTTACCGATAATAGTCGTATACGAAGAAAATTTTATATTCACACATTCACGGAAAGAAATTTCTGTGTCGTGACAACATAAAACAGTGACAACAAAAATCGTTTTGTTAGGCTAACAAAAAGATTGGTCAGCCCAGCAAAAAGATTTGTCGGCATCGCAAAAGTGATTTGTCAGCCGAACAATAGATTTGTCTATTAAGTAGCCCGAGAAGTAGCCCTTAAGAGCCCTATTAAGTAGCCGTTAAGAAGCCCGAAGCGCTATTTCCGTACCAATCGATTTTACCGCTCCATTCCTTTCCGCATAAAAAATAACCCCTTTATCCAAAATTATTATAAAGCGGCGTACAATATAGCTAGAGCATTGTGACTAGTCTTAAAATTCATCTTAATTGAACAGCTCAACGTTCCCGTAGTAACCGATTTTAGCGCTCCATCCCTTACGTCGAGATACTTGGAAAAAATTCATTTATGGGCCCCAGGGGGTGGTATCACCTGAAGGGGTGTTCCGATTTGATCGTAAATAGTCTTAATCGAAAGCCTTTAAATAGCCGTTAAATCAAATGTACATTTCAATTCGGTGCTCCGATCGTTAATCTTTTTTTTAAATGTGGATGTTCTAGCTTCGCCGTCACTCAGGACATCCACAGCTAAAAAAACGGCTGTATGGTAGAACTTTGCAAATAGCTTCCTCATTATTGTTGTATTCTTACAAATCTACCTCTATGAAGGAAACTTTGTAAAAATCCAACAATAATGAAGAAGCAATTTGCAAAGTTCTACTTTGCAGCCTTGTTTAAAAAAATTTTAAATGGCATTATTTTTAACCCCTTGACAGATTCTCGCCAAATTCGAACTGATGTTTAGTTTACCCACACTTTACTTGCGTACCAAGTTTAAACCAGATATCTTCAAAATTGTGAAAGTTGGAACGCTAAAACTGATTTTTCAATTTTTTTTTCTTCAAAATGCCAACAAATTTACAACCTTTTGCCGGATTCATTTCAAAGTCAATCCCATACCTTGTTTAACTACAGTCTACTTGTGGACGAAATGTGAGTCCGATATGTTAAAAACTGCGGAAGTTAGAGCACGAACATAAAATTGAAAATGCCATAAATTTTGAACCCGTTAACGGATTGCCGCCAAATTCACTCCCGAATGTTATTTAATAACACTTCACTTGTGGATCTAATCTGAATCTGAATTTTCGCATACATTCAGTCAACATTTGCAGTAATTAAAGAGGAGCTGATGCTTCAGTTGTGTGCCAAGTTTGAGCTCAATATCCGCGTACAAGAAAAGAATCGCGGTTGTGTGGCGAACCGAGATTCTTTTAAAACCTATCTGAGAATCTCGCCGGGATTCTAGAGAATATTTTCAAGTGAACATAATTTCTGGATGAACTGAATCTTTTTGAAAATCTCGAGTAACGTATCAGAAGTCGATGCTAAGTGGTAAGTGTTAGCGATCTAGTGCGGCTTTTTTTCGTTATTGGAAAATGTGTATTAAATTTTAAATCAGTCACTAAAATTCCAAAAATTGATGTTGATTTTCATGTACTAATTTAGTAATGATTGATTTAGTAACCATGTGTTGTAATATTATATTACCGGTTTGGTAAAATCCATACACGCATACTAAATTTACGATGCAACTATATTAATGTTTATTTCCTATAGCGAGTTTTGTAAATTTCTCACACTTTTGTGTAGTAAAAATGAAAACATTTTTCATAAAGTAATATATCCATATAGATAAAATTGCAAATACTTTACTTGGTATTGAAAAATACCAGTAACTGTAATTTGAGTCACTGTGATCTTACATTTAATGGAACAATGTATATTAAATTTCAGATCGGGTGTGAAAATTCCGAAAATGCATATTGATTTTCATATACTAATTTAGTAAATGATGACTTAATAAAATGTGTTGTAATTTCCAATCACCGGATTATCAAAATTCATATATCTGTATTAAATTTACTATGCAAACATATTATTATTGGTTTCTTCCGTATGCCTTCTTCAGGCTTTTACGTTTCCCCTCTCCCCTTTCCCCGTTCATCATAGAGACCCCTCTAGAGTGTTGTCCGCAGCCACTCATCCTAATGCACTACTGTATCGCATTTGCACGAGGGCACAGGGAAATGGAGAAAAGATCCCCGGAAACCTTCTCATGTTTTGTTTGTATTAAAATCTCAAAATATGCCGTCTGAAAACTTTTTGATTTTGTCAACATTTCTTTCAACCATACATTTTCGTTTTCATTCAAATACGAATAAAAGGCTCCTGCAAACCGTTACATGTTTTGTTTGTATTCAAATCTGAAAATATGCCGTCTGAAAACTTTTTTATTTTGTCAACATTTTTTACAAACATAATTTTTTTGTTTTCATTTAAATATGAAAAAGGCCACCGGAATCGTTTTCATGTTTTGCTTGTATCAAAAATTTAAAAAAATATGACATCTGGAAACTTTTTGTTTTGTCAATATTTCTTTCAAACGTAAGTTTTGGTTTTCATTCAAACATAAAAATTCCACCGAAACCTTTTCATGTTTTGTTTGTATTAAAAATCTAAAAAATATGACGTCTCAAAACTTTTTATTTTGTCAAAATTTCTTGCAAACATAAATTTTGGTTTTCATTCAAATATGAAAAAGTCCACCTTTTCATGTTTCGTTTCTATTAAAAATCTAATAAATATGACATCCGAAAACTTTTATTTTGTCAACATTTCGTTCAAACATAAGTTTTGGTTTTCATTCAAATATGAAGAAAAGGATCCTGGAAACCGTTTCATGTTTTGTTTGCATTCAAATCTGAAAATATGCCGCCTGAAAATCTTTTTATTTTGGCAGCATTTTTACAAACATAAATTTTTCTTTTCATTAAAATATGAAAAGTCCACCGGAATCCTTTAGTTGTTTTGTTTGCATTAAAATCTAAAATTGGTCGTCTTCAAAATTTTTGTCTTGTAAACATTTCTTTCAAACATAAATTTTTGTTTCCATTCAAATATGAAAAGTCCACCAGAATCCTTTTCGTGTTTTGTTTGTATTCAAAATCTAAAAATTGGCCGTCTTCAAACTTTTTATTTTGTGAACATTTTTTTTCAAACATAAATTTTGGTTTTCATTCAAATATGAAGAAAAGTTTTGCTTGTATTAAAATCTGAAAAGCCGTCTGAAAACTTTTTTATTTGGTGAACATTTCTTTCAAACATACATTTTTGTTTTCATTCAAATATGAAACAGACCACCGTAAACCTTCTCATGTTTTGTTTGTCTTCAAAATCTTAAAATAGGTAGACTGAAAATTTTTTATTTTGGGAATATTTCATTCAAACATAAACTTTGATTTTATTTCAAGCATAAAATTTTTTGTTTTCATTCAAATATAAAAAAGTCCACCGGAATCGTTTTCATATTTTGTTTGTATTAAAAATCTAAAAATACAACATCAGAAAACCTTTTTATTTTGTCAACATTTCTTTCAAACATAAATTTGTTTGTTTTTATTCAAATATGAAAAAGACAACCGGAATCTTTTTCATATTTTGTTTGTATTAAAATTTAAAAATATGACATCTGAAAACTTTTATATTTTGTCAATATTTCTTTTAAACATAAATTTTGGTTTTTATTCGAAAATGAAAAAGACCACCGGAATCCTTTTCATGTTTTGTTTGTATTAAAAATCTAAAAATCGGTCGTCTTCAAATTTTTTATTTTGTCAACATTTCTATCAAACATAAATTTTGTTATTATTCAAATATGAAAAGCGGTTACATGTATTTTGTTTGCATATTTTTAAAGCAAGATGTAAAAGTCCGTACGCTAGAAAATTCGATAAAAGTTTGGAAACGAACGTGACTCGAAGATTTTTTATAAGAGTGTTTTGTGCGTATCGCTAGACAAGATTGTTGAGAACATACATTTTCGTCCTCTGTTACACGGCTGTAATACTGATGAAAACGCTGAAGCGTAGGGTCGTCACTACACTTACACAGAGCAATACTTGCTTTAGGAATAATGGTGCGTCATTCCCCTATGTCAAGATAGGAGAAGGCACGACGAGCCGGGTGGTGTTTTTCTGTTTACAAGGTTGGACATATTTTTCATAAGGGTCGTTTACTAAGGTTACGAAAAGGAGTGTAGTTAACTTATGTTCTAATGAATGAAAAGTCGACAATATCGTACATCAACGAGAACAATTTAGGTGAAACTTCGGTAAGGATTAAACGGTGCCCATAGGCTTTCCAGATTTCGTTCGTGGCTAATGTATACGGATACTTGATGTTCGTGAAAAAAAAGGAAAGATGGAAAGGTCATATAAAAAGGAGTGAAGCGACAAGTATACTGAAAAATTCATTACTAAAGTGTTCAAATCACCATAATTTCTACTATTTAGTCAATCTAGTGGGGTAGAAAACTATAAAGTCTCCTGAAGACATCGATCTACTACAATTAGCCATCGACAAGTTCCACGAGACAGTTGTCGTTCTCATATTCTTTCCTTGGAAAACTCAACGTTATCAACTTCCAGGAATAACTTTGAGATTTGTTGTGGAATTTTATTCGCGGTTCATACGATATAAAATTATTCATTAAGTCTCAACAACAAAATTAACCGTTAAAAAATGGATCATGTACGGAATTATCCTATTCACGGTTTGGATGGATTTCTCAACATTAAGATAGTCACTGTAGAGACGCCCTGGCGAATCTATTCAACGAGGGATGATGAAGCAGCGACTCGCGTTGCGTTCCTTCGCGGTGTACAATGTTACGATCGTACACTGCTTCACAGTCTCCTCGAGGAAGAGATATTTCGCGGATCACTAGTGCTCACGAATATCGATAACAAGCTTTATCGTGGTACAGTGCAGGATCAAACGAGCAATGCGGAAAAAATTCAAGTATGGCTGGGTGATTATGCCATCGAGGCAACATTACGCCTTGAAGATTTATACTTAATGCCATCAATCGTTCAACTTGTGCCATGGCAAGTTTTCGCTTGTGGAATACTCGACGTATGTCCCATCGGAGATACCGAATGGACTGTTGACACGTGCCATGGGCTTCGTGAGTGTCTCGTCGGCCATAGTGTCCTCATGCACGTGTGGTTTCCGGATGAGTCTGCCGAGGCTATTTGGGTGGATATCCTATGGAATGATGGGGATGAACGTGTCTCGATCGTGAACGTGATGCTGGGTATAGGCCACGCACAGCTTGCAACAAGCTCGAGAGAATTCGACTGGGGAAATGGTGTCGGCTCCTTTACTGACCGTCGCCGAGCCGCCAACTTTGACAGGAAGGAGGCGGCCCACAGACATAGGAATGGTATAAGCTGTCAGGAAGGACAATCAGTGTATTCAACAAATGTTGTAGTCGATGAATTTGAAGATAACGGCGGTTTGCCGTCACACGAAGACGATAACGACATCGGCCGTCTCGATGATCTCGAAAATGCCCACGTCGAATCACGTATACAGGGTATGCAAACCATGCGAGTGAAGGATTTAATAGTTGTGGTGAAGCGGATGACGATAGCGATGTCGAGTGATATGTATAAGTTTAATATTCGTGATAAGGCATAAAAATGATTATTATATTGTATGCTTAAAACGTAATTAATTTTTAATCGGTATCGGTTCCGTATTTTTCCAGCACTTATTACTACTTATGTTACTACTATATTACTTATGAGCTACTGCGAAAATGGTTTAATACACCACTTATTGAAAATCAAAATATGCGTTGTAAATTTCGTGAGTGGTATATGCAAAAAAACTTCCTACATATGTATATTAATTTAAGAAAGTTTTTAACAGCGTGCCCCCAACTCAATTGTATTATACAATATAAAAATAATACCATGTTTTCTGAATAAAATATTGTTGTATATGAGAAAATACTAAGAAAATAACTTAGTCGCAATATCAATGTGTATACAGTAAAAACTCAATAACCGCTCGATCTCCCCATCCAAATTCTCATCTGTAAAACTCACCCGTTATCAGGATGTTTTAGTATGCTAAATGCGTTATACCAGTATCGGCCGATAGCACAGCATAAGCAAAATATTATAATATGACATAAGTAACTATCAGAGTGAATCATTCAGTATAAAGTATTAAAGCAAAATTCTATAACTGTAAAATCAGCGTGTAATTGTGCCACTCAGTGAAGATATTCGCAATAATGTCTCGTTATTCAATAATTATTAAAATAAATTATTCAATATAAACACAAGCCATATTAGAGAACCCGGTTACAAATTTTTTCAAGTAGCCATGGTTTCAGTATTTTTACATTTTTGGTAGCGCAATTCCTTTGGCTCAATATCATTGCCAGATCTTATTAAACAGCGAAGATGGAAAACAAAATTAAAAAACATAGTCCTGTTCACATCCTTTTCACAACATCACTTACAAGCAGTGTTGTAAAGAATCTAATGCTTATAGAAATAAAGATGATAATAAGAACAGTTCTATAATTACGATTTCAAAATAATAACATGTACCGATTAAAACACAATGACTACATTTTTTAACAGCTGCAAAAAATATTATTTTGGATAAAATTCCATGTCAATCTTTTAGAAAATGAAGAAACATAATTATTGCATTAAAAAAGTAATGCATTAATTATCGCTTACATTTTCACTATTTCTATCCCTATTTAAGCGAAAAATAGTATTTTTCCAGCTAAACAAATGCTTACACTCTATTTTATAATCACCACATATTATTATTATTATTATGGCGTCATAATAATAAAACAAAACGATACGGAAAACTATATTTCATGAATTAACGTGGTTTACAACTCTGCTTACAAGATTGTAATACACGAGATGATCAATAAATAATCGTAGCCGAAACTTTGCCGTCCATCATACCGATAGGATTTCATGTTTTTATTTTGATTTATTAATTGTTTAAATTGAGTCACTTGATATTAGTTTCACGCAAGGACATTATCGCATTGAATGATAGTTCTCAAAATAAAAAGCTTAAGCGTGTGTACTTCACATATTACCATATGATGAACGCACCCTTTTATATTTTTATCGACAGAGCTGAACAAATGGTCGTTATGGACGACGCCATTTTACCCAAACGTAATCGTCAAGTACCTAAAGTTTCAGTCTCGAATTCAAAAAGGTGTATCGACTGATGGTTATTTGAGAGATATATTCGGTTTGGAGCAATTAAGCACAACGAGTGGCTCATGTGTAAGAGTAATTTCCATCAGCACAACTCGCAGTGTTGCATCACTCAAGCGAAAAAAGGTTTGATTTGTTATTTGTTTAAATTGAGTCGCTTAATATTAGTTTTACGCAAGAACATTATTGCAACAACTGCTGATTTTCAACAGAAAAAGCTTAAGCATATGTACCTGACATATTGCCATATGATGGATAGGCCTTTTAATAAATAATAACCGAATCATGATATATTTGACTACACGCATTACCGTAAACAGACAGCTAGGAATTCTTCTTTGGGTTCTACGCATATACAGACAGCTTTGGGTTTTTTAGGTTCTTCGAAATAATCACACTATATTTGACTGCATGTATAGCCGTAAACAGACAGCTAGGCTTTTTTCTTTAGGTTCTTTGGATCATACACGTAAATAGACAGCTAGGTTTTTTCTTTAGGTTCTTTGGGTCATACACGTAAATAGATAGCTGTCTTTTTCTTTAGGTTCCTCGGATTCTATGCGTAGTGCCCGAGGAACCTGGAAAAATACTATTTTTCGCTTAAATAGGGATAGAAATAGTGAAAATGTAAGCGATAATTAATGCATTACTTTTTTAATGCAATAATTATGTTTCTTCATTTTCTAAAAGATTGACATGGAATTTTATCCAAAATAATATTTTTTGCAGCTGTTAAAAAATGTAGTCATTGTGTTTTAATCGGTACATGTTATTATTTTGAAATCGTAATTATAGAACTGTTCTTATTATCATCTTTATTTCTATAAGCATTAGATTCTTTACAACACTGCTTGTAAGTGATGTTGTGAAAAGGATGTGAACAGGACTATGTTTTTTAATTTTGTTTTCCATCTTCGCTGTTTAATAAGATCTGGCAATGATATTGAGCCAAAGGAATTGCGCTACCAAAAATGTAAAAATACTGAAACCATGGCTACTTGAAAAAATTTGTAACCGGGTTCTCTAATATGGCTTGTGTTTATATTGAATAATTTATTTTAATAATTATTGAATAACGAGACATTATTGCGAATATCTTCACTGAGTGGCACAATTACACGCTGATTTTACAGTTATAGAATTCTGCTTTAATACTTTATACTGAATGATTCACTCTGATAGTTACTTATGTCATATTATAATATTTTGCTTATGCTGTGCTATCGGCCGATACTGGTATAACGCATTTAGCATACTAAAACATCCTGATAACGGGTGAGTTTTACAGATGAGAATTTGGATGGGGAGATCGAGCGGTTATTGAGTTTTTACTGTATACACATTGATATTGCGACTAAGTTATTTTCTTAGTATTTTCTCATATACAACAATATTTTATTCAGAAAACATGGTATTATTTTTATATTGTATAATACAATTGAGTTGGGGGCACGCTGTTAAAAACTTTCTTAAATTAATATACATATGTAGGAAGTTTTTTTGCATATACCACTCACGAAATTTACAACGCATATTTTGATTTTCAATAAGTAGTGTATTAAACCATTTTCGCAGTAGCTCATAAGTAATATAGTAGTAATATAAGTAGTAATAAGTGCTGGAAAAATACGGAACCGATACCGATTAAAAATTAATTACGTTTTAAGCATACAATATAATAATCATTTTTATGCCTTATCACGAATATTAAACTTATACATATCACTCGACATCGCTATCGTCATCCGCTTCACCACAACTATTAAATCCTTCACTCGCATGGTTTGCATACCCTGTATACGTGATTCGACGTGGGCATTTTCGAGATCATCGAGACGGCCGATGTCGTTATCGTCTTCGTGTGACGGCAAACCGCCGTTATCTTCAAATTCATCGACTACAACATTTGTTGAATACACTGATTGTCCTTCCTGACAGCTTATACCATTCCTATGTCTGTGGGCCGCCTCCTTCCTGTCAAAGTTGGCGGCTCGGCGACGGTCAGTAAAGGAGCCGACACCATTTCCCCAGTCGAATTCTCTCGAGCTTGTTGCAAGCTGTGCGTGGCCTATACCCAGCATCACGTTCACGATCGAGACACGTTCATCCCCATCATTCCATAGGATATCCACCCAAATAGCCTCGGCAGACTCATCCGGAAACCACACGTGCATGAGGACACTATGGCCGACGAGACACTCACGAAGCCCATGGCACGTGTCAACAGTCCATTCGGTATCTCCGATGGGACATACGTCGAGTATTCCACAAGCGAAAACTTGCCATGGCACAAGTTGAACGATTGATGGCATTAAGTATAAATCTTCAAGGCGTAATGTTGCCTCGATGGCATAATCACCCAGCCATACTTGAATTTTTTCCGCATTGCTCGTTTGATCCTGCACTGTACCACGATAAAGCTTGTTATCGATATTCGTGAGCACTAGTGATCCGCGAAATATCTCTTTCTCGAGGAGACTGTGAAGCAGTGTACGATCGTAACATTGTACACCGCGAAGGAACGCAACGCGAGTCGCTGCTTCATCATCCCTCGTTGAATAGATTCGCCAGGGCGTCTCTACAGTGACTATCTTAATGTTGAGAAATCCATCCAAACCATGAATAGGATAATTCCGTACATGATCCATTTTTTAACGGTTAATTTTGTTGTTGAGACTTAATGAATAATTTTATATCGTATGAACCGCGAATAAAATTCCACAACAAATCTCAAAGTTATTCCTGGAAGTTGATAACGTTGAGTTTTCCAAGGAAAGAATATGAGAACGACAACTGTCTCGTGGAACTTGTCGATGGCTAATTGTAGTAGATCGATGTCTTCAGGAGACTTTATAGTTTTCTACCCCACTATATTGACTAAATAGTAGAAATGATGGTGATTTGAACACTTTAGTAATGAATTTTTCAGTATACTTGTCGCTTCACTCCTTTTTATATGACCTTTCCATCTTTCCTTTTTTTTCACGAACATCAAGTATCCGTATACATTAGCCACGAACGAAATCTGGAAAGCCTATGGGCACCGTTTAATCCTTACCGAAGTTTCACCTAAATTGTTCTCGTTGATGTACGATATTGTCGACTTTTCATTCATTAGAACATAAGTTAACTACACTCCTTTTCGTAACCTTAGTAAACGACCCTTATGAAAAATATGTCCAACCTTGTAAACAGAAAAACACCACCCGGCTCGTCGTGCCTTCTCCTATCTTGACATAGGGGAATGACGCACCATTATTCCTAAAGCAAGTATTGCTCTGTGTAAGTGTAGTGACGACCCTACGCTTCAGCGTTTTCATCAGTATTACAGCCGTGTAACAGAGGACGAAAATGTATGTTCTCAACAATCTTGTCTAGCGATACGCACAAAACACTCTTATAAAAAATCTTCGAGTCACGTTCGTTTCCAAACTTTTATCGAATTTTCTAGCGTACGGACTTTTACATCTTGCTTTAAAAATATGCAAACAAAATACATGTAACCGCTTTTCATATTTGAATAATAACAAAATTTATGTTTGATAGAAATGTTGACAAAATAAAAAATTTGAAGACGACCGATTTTTAGATTTTTAATACAAACAAAACATGAAAAGGATTCCGGTGGTCTTTTTCATTTTCGAATAAAAACCAAAATTTATGTTTAAAAGAAATATTGACAAAATATAAAAGTTTTCAGATGTCATATTTTTAAATTTTAATACAAACAAAATATGAAAAGGAATTCTTCTTTGGGTTCTACGCATATACAGACAGCTTTGGGTTTTTTAGGTTCTTCGAAATAATCACACTATATTTGACTGCATGTATAGCCGTAAACAGACAGCTAGGCTTTTTTCTTTAGGTTCTTTGGATCATACACGTAAATAGACAGCTAGGTTTTTTCTTTAGGTTCTTTGGGTCATACACGTAAATAGATAGCTGTCTTTTTCTTTAGGTTCCTCGGATTCTATGCGTAGTGCCCGAGGAACCTGGAAAAATACTATTTTTCGCTTAAATAGGGATAGAAATAGTGAAAATGTAAGCGATAATTAATGCATTACTTTTTTAATGCAATAATTATGTTTCTTCATTTTCTAAAAGATTGACATGGAATTTTATCCAAAATAATATTTTTTGCAGCTGTTAAAAAATGTAGTCATTGTGTTTTAATCGGTACATGTTATTATTTTGAAATCGTAATTATAGAACTGTTCTTATTATCATCTTTATTTCTATAAGCATTAGATTCTTTACAACACTGCTTGTAAGTGATGTTGTGAAAAGGATGTGAACAGGACTATGTTTTTTAATTTTGTTTTCCATCTTCGCTGTTTAATAAGATCTGGCAATGATATTGAGCCAAAGGAATTGCGCTACCAAAAATGTAAAAATACTGAAACCATGGCTACTTGAAAAAATTTGTAACCGGGTTCTCTAATATGGCTTGTGTTTATATTGAATAATTTATTTTAATAATTATTGAATAACGAGACATTATTGCGAATATCTTCACTGAGTGGCACAATTACACGCTGATTTTACAGTTATAGAATTCTGCTTTAATACTTTATACTGAATGATTCACTCTGATAGTTACTTATGTCATATTATAATATTTTGCTTATGCTGTGCTATCGGCCGATACTGGTATAACGCATTTAGCATACTAAAACATCCTGATAACGGGTGAGTTTTACAGATGAGAATTTGGATGGGGAGATCGAGCGGTTATTGAGTTTTTACTGTATACACATTGATATTGCGACTAAGTTATTTTCTTAGTATTTTCTCATATACAACAATATTTTATTCAGAAAACATGGTATTATTTTTATATTGTATAATACAATTGAGTTGGGGGCACGCTGTTAAAAACTTTCTTAAATTAATATACATATGTAGGAAGTTTTTTTGCATATACCACTCACGAAATTTACAACGCATATTTTGATTTTCAATAAGTGGTGTATTAAACCATTTTCGCAGTAGCTCATAAGTAATATAGTAGTAACATAAGTAGTAATAAGTGCTGGAAAAATACGGAACCGATACCGATTAAAAATTAATTACGTTTTAAGCATACAATATAATAATCATTTTTATGCCTTATCACGAATATTAAACTTATACATATCACTCGACATCGCTATCGTCATCCGCTTCACCACAACTATTAAATCCTTCACTCGCATGGTTTGCATACCCTGTATACGTGATTCGACGTGGGCATTTTCGAGATCATCGAGACGGCCGATGTCGTTATCGTCTTCGTGTGACGGCAAACCGCCGTTATCTTCAAATTCATCGACTACAACATTTGTTGAATACACTGATTGTCCTTCCTGACAGCTTATACCATTCCTATGTCTGTGGGCCGCCTCCTTCCTGTCAAAGTTGGCGGCTCGGCGACGGACAGTAAAGGAGCCGACACCATTTCCCCAGTCGAATTCTCTCGAGCTTGTTGCAAGCTGTGCGTGGCCTATACCCAGCATCACGTTCACGATCGAGACACGTTCATCCCCATCATTCCATAGGATATCCACCCAAATAGCCTCGGCAGACTCATCCGGAAACCACACGTGCATGAGGACACTATGGCCGACGAGACACTCACGAAGCCCATGGCACGTGTCAACAGTCCATTCGGTATCTCCGATGGGACATACGTCGAGTATTCCACAAGCGAAAACTTGCCATGGCACAAGTTGAACGATTGATGGCATTAAGTATAAATCTTCAAGGCGTAATGTTGCCTCGATGGCATAATCACCCAGCCATACTTGAATTTTTTCCGCATTGCTCGTTTGATCCTGCACTGTACCACGATAAAGCTTGTTATCGATATTCGTGAGCACTAGTGATCCGCGAAATATCTCTTCCTCGAGGAGACTGTGAAGCAGTGTACGATCGTAACATTGTACACCGCGAAGGAACGCAACGCGAGTCGCTGCTTCATCATCCCTCGTTGAATAGATTCGCCAGGGCGTCTCTACAGTGACTATCTTAATGTTGAGAAATCCATCCAAACCGTGAATAGGATAATTCCGTACATGATCCATTTTTTAACGGTTAATTTTGTTGTTGAGACTTAATGAATAATTTTATATCGTATGAACCGCGAATAAAATTCCACAACAAATCTCAAAGTTATTCCTGGAAGTTGATAACGTTGAGTTTTCCAAGGAAAGAATATGAGAACAACAACTGTCTCGTGGAACTTGTCGATGGCTAATTGTAGTAGATCGATGTCTTCAGGAGACTTTATAGTTTTCTACCCCACTATATTGACTAAATAGTAGAAATTATGGTGATTTGAACACTTTAGTAATGAATTTTTCAGTATACTTGTCGCTTCACTCCTTTTTATATGACCTTTCCATCTTTCCTTTTTTTTCACGAACATCAAGTATCCGTATACATTAGCCACGAACGAAATCTGGAAAGCCTATGGGCACCGTTTAATCCTTACCGAAGTTTCACCTAAATTGTTCTCGTTGATGTACGATATTGTCGACTTTTCATTCATTAGAACATAAGTTAACTACACTCCTTTTCGTAACCTTAGTAAACGACCCTTATGAAAAATATGTCCAACCTTGTAAACAGAAAAACACCACCCGGCTCGTCGTGCCTTCTCCTATCTTGACATAGGGGAATGACGCACCATTATTCCTAAAGCAAGTATTGCTCTGTGTAAGTGTAGTGACGACCCTACGCTTCAGCGTTTTCATCAGTATTACAGCCGTGTAACAGAGGACGAAAATGTATGTTCTCAACAATCTTGTCTAGCGATACGCACAAAACACTCTTATAAAAAATCTTCGAGTCACGTTCGTTTCCAAACTTTTATCGAATTTTCTAGCGTACGGACTTTTACATCTTGCTTTAAAAATATGCAAACAAAATACATGTAACCGCTTTTCATATTTGAATAATAACAAAATTTATGTTTGATAGAAATGTTGACAAAATAAAAAATTTGAAGACGACCGATTTTTAGATTTTTAATACAAACAAAACATGAAAAGGATTCCGGTGGTCTTTTTCATTTTCGAATAAAAACCAAAATTTATGTTTAAAAGAAATATTGACAAAATATAAAAGTTTTCAGATGTCATATTTTTAAATTTTAATATAAACAAAATATGAAAAAGATTCCGGTTGTCTTTTTCATATTTGAATAAAAACAAACAAATTTATGTTTGAAAGAAATGTTGACAAAATAAAAAGGTTTTCTGATGTTGTATTTTTAGATTTTTAATACAAACAAAATATGAAAACGATTCCGGTGGACTTTTTTATATTTGAATGAAAACAAAAAATTTTATGCTTGAAATAAAATCAAAGTTTATGTTTGAATGAAATATTCCCAAAATAAAAAATTTTCAGTCTACCTATTTTAAGATTTTGAACACAAACAAAACATGAGAAGGTTTACGGTGGTCTGTTTCATATTTGAATGAAAACAAAAATGTATGTTTGAAAGAAATGTTCACCAAATAAAAAAGTTTTCAGACGGCTTTTCAGATTTTAATACAAGCAAAACTTTTCTTCATATTTGAATGAAAACCAAAATTTATGTTTGAAAAAAAATGTTCACAAAATAAAAAGTTTGAAGACGGCCAATTTTTAGATTTTGAATACAAACAAAACACGAAAAGGATTCTGGTGGACTTTTCATATTTGAATGGAAACAAAAATTTATGTTTGAAAGAAATGTTTACAAGACAAAAATTTTGAAGACGACCAATTTTAGATTTTAATGCAAACAAAACAACTAAAGGATTCCGGTGGACTTTTCATATTTTAATGAAAAGAAAAATTTATGTTTGTAAAAATGCTGCCAAAATAAAAAGATTTTCAGGCGGCATATTTTCAGATTTGAATGCAAACAAAACATGAAACGGTTTCCAGGATCCTTTTCTTCATATTTGAATGAAAACCAAAACTTATGTTTGAACGAAATGTTGACAAAATAAAAGTTTTCGGATGTCATATTTATTAGATTTTTAATACAAACGAAACATGAAAAGGTGGACTTTTTCATATTTGAATGAAAACCAAAATTTATGTTTGCAAGAAATTTTGACAAAATAAAAAGTTTTGAGACGTCATATTTTTTAGATTTTTAATACAAACAAAACATGAAAAGGTTTCGGTGGAATTTTTATGTTTGAATGAAAACCAAAACTTACGTTTGAAAGAAATATTGACAAAACAAAAAGTTTCCAGATGTCATATTTTTTTAAATTTTTGATACAAGCAAAACATGAAAACGATTCCGATGGCCTTTTTCATATTTAAATGAAAACAAAAAAATTATGTTTGTAAAAAATGTTGACAAAATAAAAAAGTTTTCAGACGGCATATTTTCAGATTTGAATACAAACAAAACATGTAACGGTTTGCAGGAGCCTTTTATTCGTATTTGAATGAAAACGAAAATGTATGGTTGAAAGAAATGTTGACAAAATCAAAAAGTTTTCAGACGGCATATTTTGAGATTTTAATACAAACAAAACATGAGAAGGTTTCCGGGGATCTTTTCTCCATATTTGAATGAGAACCAAACTTTATGTTTGCATGGAATTTTGACAAAATAAAAAGTTTTGAGACGTCATATTTGCAAATTCTTAATGCAAACGAAACATGAAAAGGTTTTCGGTGGAATTTTTTTATATTTGGATGAAAACCAAAACTTATGTTTGAAAGAAATAGTCACAAAATAAAAAAGTTGTAAGACGTGTTTTTAGATTTTAATACAAACACAAAATAAAACTGACAACATATTTCTTGTGTCACTTTTATCATTCGAAACCTTTTCCCTCATTTTCCAAGGCTACATAAAACCAGTATTTTTTAAGATTTTAATACAAACACAAAATATAACTGAAAACGTATTTCTTTTATCACTGTTATCATTCGAAACCTTTTACCCTTATTTTCCAAGACACATGAATCATCTACATAAAAACAGACGATCAGCGTTGAGCTGGACAGTAATAAAACTCAAAACGCATTTCTTGTGTGACTGTTATCATTCGAAACCTCTACCCCTCATTTTCCAAGACATATGAGTCATCTACATTTAACCAGACGATCACCGATGAGATAGGTTAGTCATAAAGAAACACTCCTGACGCCATCATCTCAGGTTCTCTCTCTCTAACACCTACGACGATTGATACCATCGACGGCATGCTCATAATCGATTGCTCCAAGGAACAATAAAGGAATCGGCTACAGCCAAATGACGAAGGACCCTGTAATGTGGATAATATGTACTCTTTATAATCGGATTTTCTTAAGAATCGTATTTCTAGTTTTAGTAGTTTGGTTGCTCTGTGTGTGTGTCTGAACATTATTATAAAAATAATGTATCATATAAACAATATTTAAATAAACTAATTTATAAATATGTAAATCTTCATTTATTCAAAGAATAAGCATGAATTAAAAGCGCGAGCAGAACAAGTATACGGACGCGCCGATCATCTCCCGCTGGTGGGTGAAGGTGGGAGCGCTATGGGAGGGGGTCGCGACTGGAGGGGATTCTCGCGGTCTTGGGCCGCGTGCGCTATTTGATATCACTCTCACGCGCGTCGCCACTGTAGACGGTCAGTCGGATACCACGGAGCACACGGGTCTCTCGCGATCCTTGACCACCAGCCGGACTTCCAATAACGCACACCGGTGGCGCCACCATCGTCTCTCAATCGGACACGTAAGGAAGCGCTGAGCGCGCACCGGCTCTCGCGATCCTGGGCCACCGCTTGGGGCTTCCGGCGACACTCACCGGCGGAGCCACCATCGACTCTCAGCCGGACCCACGGCGGGGCGCCGAGAGCACGCCGTCTCTCGAGATCTCGGACCACCAGCGGCGCCACCACCGACTCTCAGTCAGACCCACGGCGGAGCGCCGAAAGCACGTCGTCTCTTGCGATCTTGGGCCACCGCTCGGGACTTCCAGCGACGCTCACCGGTGGCGCTACCGTCAATTTTCGGACCCCAGCAGAATGCCCGAACTACGTGGTGCTTTCGCGATCTTGGTCCACAGCATGGACGGAAACAAGAGGTAGGAGAAGAGGGGTGAGTTAACATCACATGCGTACAGGGAGGGGGTGGTGGACAAGTATAGAGACGAATAACAGTCGTTCTCTCAGAGGGAGGGTTAAGGGGTGGGAAGAGGGAGGGACAATTAGAGGGCTTGTGTGGGAGGGAAAGGGCGGGAAGACGGAGGGACAATTAGAGGGCTTGTATGGGAGTGTGGGCACTTAAGGGAGGGGCCGGGTGGGAAGAGGGAGGGACACTTACAGGGCTTGTCTGGGAGGGAGGGCTCTCAAGGGAGGGGAGGAAGACACCCTAGGGAGGGGGAGGGGATACCCCCACCATGCCCCCTTTATGGCGCCATGGGAAGAGGGAGGGACAATTACAGGGCTTGTCTGGGAGGGAGGGCTCTCAAGGGAGGGGAGGAAGACACCCTAGGGAGGGGGAGGGGATACCCCCACCATGCCCCCTTTATGGCGCCACTAGGCCACGCCCCTCTGGCGCCTGGCGCCACTAGGCCACGCCCCTTCTGTCTCGCGATCGTGGGCCTCTTCTACTCCTGGCCGATACAGTCGGCTTTATTTTTACTGAGTTTCTACTGTATGAGAATAAATTAGAAACTCAGAAAAACTGCCTCCCGCTCAGCAGTTGGCGCGCAAACCAGTGCAAGGCTAAGCGGTCACCCATCCAAGTTATGACCGCAAATAATGCTGCTTAACTCTGGGGACCGCCGAAGCCACACACCGACCGCGCGTCCACTGCTGTCGGTTACTATGCAAACATATTAATTCCGATTTCCTATACCAAGTTTTACAAAATTCATAGACGTTTGTATAGGAAAAACGCGAACATTTTTTACAGTGTATCTTGTCCGTCTCTGCAATAAATGCTGGATTAGAGGGGGTTTGATGTGGTGTAAAAGTTTTAGCGAAGCAGGCTGCGATGCAATTTGCTTTTGCTTCCTGGGATATATATTTTTGCACATTATTATTATCTTTTAGGGGAGGTATAGAGGGAGACGGTCTCGAAAGTGCTTTTGATAGCTTCCAAATTGAATTATCTTTGATATTAAGTTTTTTTAACAAAATTGTTCCAATTATCACATTTAAATTTTTTGATTTTATCTTCGATCTTTTTTCTGAGGTTATTAACCCCTTGACTGGTGAGCCCGCCATATGGCGGGCAACACAAACTGTGCCATAACTGGTGAGCCCGCCATATGGCGGGCTGTCGAAAAAAATGCGTTATACACGAAATTTCTTAGAATTTCAGTACCAAATTTCAAGTTCATATTAAGAAAAAAATAGTCTACCAGAAATGTCCACTTCACTCTTAAATCCTTTACCAGTGAAGGCGTTAATTAGTTTTTTGAGTATGGGGCTGTGGTTTTGATTGAATTTATTTCTCCATTCATTTCTTACTGTGATTAAGTTTAGTATGTATTGAGGAAGGGGAGGGTCTCCGTCTCTGGATTTGCAGAGAGGGCTGGATATTTTGGCTGCCTAGTATGTGAGGTTGGTAAGTGAAGTTATAGTTTCAATCAACTCATCTTTAGTGTTATACGAGCAGTCATTTGGTATATTAAAAGTTAAAAAGTTATAGAATTTCTCCCAGTCTGTCTTAGCAAAGTTTAATCGCGGTTTGCTTGGTGGCGCAGTCGTCGGTAATTCAATGCCCGCGCAAAAATGGAAGTATGAAAATAGTATTTCCCAAATATTAAAAGTGTCTTGAATAATGGTATGCCAAGGCTGGCGTAGTGGAATAAGACATACAGAATAATATTTCGCTCAAATAAAGAAGGTATTAAGACAGTATTGACAATCTTTCCAAAAGTGAAGTCTTAAGTGTGATCTATTGAACTGAATAATAGTAAAGAATATTGCACCGTATTATTAGTTTTTATGGTCCAGGTCGATATCTACATAGCTTTCGGTGTCCAGATCCATATTTCCATGGCTTTCGGTGTTCCGGTCGATATCTCCATGGCTTTCAGTGCCCAGGTCAATATCTTGATGGCTTGCGGGGACAATGTAGATATCTCCATGGTTTCTTGTATTGTAATATAGAAAACGGACGATATACGAATTATGGTGCAAGTGGCGCCATCTCGCGGTTATCGAGATGTACTCGCTACCCAAAGATCTATAGTTCGATATCGAACTATAGGGTAAGCAAGTACAGCACAAGGCCATACAAAAGAGTGATGGGCTACAGGAAAAGTGGGCTACAGGAATTTAGGGATAGGAAATAAGCGTAGTAGTGCAACTGAGATGGACAGAGGGTAGTTCGGTATAAAAAGGGGGTGCGCGTGGCAATCGGGGTCTGTTTAACTACTACCACCGACGCTGCAACACTTGGAAGAACACAGGATTCACTGGGCACTCAGGTGAAATTATTGGATCTTTGCGAATCATCCGACAGCAGAAATACATCGAAGTCGACAACTGTCAACTACAAAAACGGTTCCGGAGCAACGAACAGCTGATTGGTGCCACGTCACTAGCCTTGGAGAAAATCGTCAAAGTCCACCCGAAACCGAGTCAGACGAGTCACGAGAGAGAGCCACAGGTTCACATTACGATGGAGAGCAGCTCACAGAATAACCAGAGTCCATACACGGTTTTCTGTAGACTCTAATTGCCGAGATATTAAATACTTTAATATCTGGTGACACTTCACCCATCACACGGATGCGGCCATTTTGGGCCTGACTTGAGCTAGCATCGAGCGGAGATCAACAACGTCGATGCGCCAACTACCGGCCGGCGAGGATATAAGCAGCACAGAAGTCGAGCATCACGAGCCTAATGCATGAAAGCGAGAGGTCCGAGCGCCTATGAGTGCGAGTGAGAGGTCCGAGCGCCTATGAGTGCGAGCGAGAGGCCCGAGAATACGCAAGTGCAAGCGAGATAGGGATAGAAAGATATTGCGATGATTTTAAATGTAGTTAGGGAGATCTCTGTCGCGCGGAACTTTGTTAGACGATGCTACAAGACCCAAAGTTGTGAAAATAATTCGTTTTATAAATCTTGAAGGAAATTGGAGGTATTGGGAGTCATTTCGAGAAATAACTTGTAGAATAAGTTCGAGATAATGTTTTTGGGTATTTAGACATAATAATTAGATATTAAGATAGAACATAGAAGTAAGCGAAGACTAATTTTGTACGAGTGTGAAATTGTATGTTATTTACTAATGAATAAATATTCACTATTATTCATTATCTAAGGCCTGAATTAATTTCCTCCCTGCTCGAGTCTCATATTCTGGATCTTCAGAATAACAAATTTAATGTTAACGATTAAAAACCGTTACAGTATTCAGGTCGATATCTCCACGGATTTCAATGACCAGTTCGATATCTCCATAGTTTCCGATGTCTGGGTATATTTTTCAACAGTTTTGACAGCTGGACACATGCAAGCTATGGAAATATCGAATTGGGCACTTAAAGCCATGGGGAAATTAACCTGGACAGTGCAATCCATGGAGATATCGACCAGGACTCCGAAAGCCATGAAGATATCGACCTGGACACCGAAAGCCATGGAAATACCTACCTGGATACCGAAAGCCATGGAGATATCGACCTGGACACCGAAAGCCATGGAAATATCGATCTGGATACCGGAAGCTATGTAGATATCGACCTGGACCATAAAAGCTAATAAAACGGTGCAATATACTTTACTAGTATTCAGTCCAATAGATCACACTTAAGACTTTTCACTTTTGGAAAGATTTTCTATACTGTTAATACCTTCTTTATTTGGGCGAAATACTATTCCGTATGTCTTATTCCAATACGCCAGCCTTGGCATACTATTATTCAAGACACTTTTAATATTTGGGAAATACTGTTTTTATACTTCCATTTTTGCGCGGGTGTCTAGTAAAATAGGAAAGTGTCCAGAGTCCAGCTCTCGTACTGTCTCGATGTCACAATTGAAGTTAAAATTCTTTAAGAGAGCAATGTCAAGAATATCAGATTTATGTTCCGTATTGTACGGAACGTGCGTGTGATCGAGAGGCGCCAAGAAAGCTATGTTCTGTTCGAAGCAGAATCTGAAAAGTTTGCTGCCCATTGTATTCACTGAGCGGCTATTCTAAGGAGTGTGTTTGGCGTTGAGGTCACCAACGGCCAGCATAGAGGGAGCTAGTCCAAATAAAACCTTGAAATCTTTATCAGCAAAATCCCTACACGGGAGGTTGTAAACTGAGACTATGGCAATCTCCGAGCCCTTGAGTTTAATTTTAATTGCCGTGACTTCAATGAACTCGAATCCAATGGGTGTGCATTCGTAATGTGCAATATCTATTTTAATAGCAATAGCCATGCCTCTAAATTTATAATTTCTGTACACTTTATAGCCGGGGATTTTAAGAGTCTTGTTTTCTTTAATTAGAGTTTCATTTAATAAGCAAATGTCTTTTTTTTTGCTACAGCCATGGGCATCCAATGACAATTTTTTTTATTTTCAGGAGCATAATTAGTAGGCATCATTAATCGCTAGGTTGAGCATGTCATTAATTATTTGAGAAGTTTGTGCTATTGCTCCTTGAATTGAGGTAGTTCCCATTATGATGGAGTTCATGAAGTTAATTGCCTGATTGATTAATCTGAGAAGATCGGCTCTGGCAGAGAGATTCTTTTTCTTATCCTTTGGCGCTGTCTTGGTCATCTCTACGTGCTGTGTGTGCGTTGGTTGCTGTGGGTACGTTCGTTGTCTTTGTGTCTGTTGTTGTTGCGTGTAGTTAGCGTTTTGGTCGTGGGCGTGTGAAGCTACACTGTCAGATGTTCCCGGTAGGCTTGGAAAATCCTCCGCGATATGCTCAAAGAGGGGGGGGGGGCTCTAGTGTTAACTTGGATGCTCGTCGGCTTGGGCTGAGTGGACTTCCTGACTGGGGCTTGTTTCTTATTACTATTATCTTTGTTCTGGCTCTAGACACGGATCGGGGGCCTGGTCTCCCGCTTGTATGCTACACTTTGAAATTTGCGGTATGATTACCACCGCAGTTAGCATACGTGGGCTCTGCCTCATTAACTTTCACGCAATCAGCGGTGAGATGGGCCTGGCCGCACTTGACCCAACGCGGCTTACATCTACAATTCTCGGTAACGTGGTTCAATCTCTGGCAGTTCAATCATTGAACCGTACTTTGTGGCTTTCTATAATCTTCTACGCGCACCCTGATGTAGGAGATCGTGCGAATTTTATTTATTTCCCGGGTTTTATCGTTGTCTGTTATTGATACTAGAAAGAGTGAGAGTGGTTCTTTTGTCCCACTATTTGTCATTCTAATGACGCTCTTGACTTCGAGGCCCAGTTCCTCGAGTTGTGATTTTATCTCTTCGATGGGCTCTGTGCTGGGTAGATTTCTTATGACAATTTTAATTGGTGGCTTTTCGTCTACGTTTGACTTAATTAAGAAGAACTCAAAGGAGCTTTCTTCCAGTGCCTTCAGGAGTTTACGGTAGTCCTCGCGATGCGAGACTACAATAGAATATACGTCAAGCTTTAGCTTATAGTCTACTGGCTGAAATTCTACACTACTTTTAATGATGGGTTTTAGTAGTTCGTAATTATTTGCCCCACTAACAACCACGTTGATCGGGTGTATTCTAACCTTTTTGGGCCCGTCCGCATCGAGAGCCTCAAACCTATTTTTAACGGCTATTCCATCCTCGGAACTTACCTTCGCATTCTTCTTGGCTTTTTTCTGCAATTTCAAGCCCTATTGGCCTTTTCCTCCTTCTTGGATATTTAACCATGCATTCCTCATTGATTGGGGAAGCCGTGTCCATCCCATCACCTGAATTAACCTCCTGCAACAATCCGCTCGTACTACCACTGCCATCCGTTAGGTTAGACATGACCTGGGCCTTCCGCGAGACGTCCGTCTCGCTCGAGATTTCAAGCCGAACTCTGATCAGTCGAACTCAAAACAGCTTTGCAGTCTTATATACGTTCAGGCTTCAAGTCACTTGCTAGAAACGCTTCGACCGCTCGCCATCTAGCGGAGTATTGTCCACCAGTGTTTCGTATGATGTCAATAGGTGGCGAACCGTCGGAGCGTTTCTCGCAAGTGGTTTGAAGCCTCAGCGTATATATAAGACTGGAAAGCTTTTCTGAGTTCGACTACACACGAGGGGTTCACCCTTCGTTGACGTACCGAAATATGCTGTCTCGACACCAAGGGAAAGCCACAACAGGTTTTGCTCGATTCTTCTGAAAAATTTCATACAAATTCTTTCAAAGATTTTTCTGTTTAATGGACGGAATCTTTTCACGATTCTCTTAAAGATGCTTTTCAAGATTCTCTCGAAGATTCTTTGTAAGATTCTAAGAACGCTTTCGGATAGAAAGAATCTTGAAAAGAATCCTGGAAAGAATCTTGCTCCGGATCCTATACCTGATTCTTTTCAAGATTCCTTTAATGATTATTTCAATTATTCTTTCAAGACTATTTTTAAGATTCTTTAAAAGATTCTTTTTTTCTACGTGAGGTATTACCATTTTCGTCGTACAATCTATAGTTTGTGTTGTAGCCCTTGTGCCCGACAACCCGCAATTTTTTTTCTTTTGGATCAAATTTAGACCGAAATTGCTTTGGAATATGAGATTATGCTATTGCTCCAAGCTTTCTCATGTGTCCCACAGTGGCTGATTTTCCAAACCATTTTTCGTACGGTGTCGTTTCGTTGTTCGGCTTGCATGGTCACCGATTTAGTGCGTAAACAGCTGTATTAACAGCTTCAGCCCAGAGGAAATGTGGATGATTTGTATCGTTCAACATCGTGTGTGCGCTTTCGACAATTGACCTGTTATCACGTTCTGCTCTTCCGTTCTGTTCCGCGGTGTAAGGTGTGCTCGCTTCATGGATGATTCCGGCGTTTCTCAAATGGTCCTGAAAGTTGTCACTTCGGAAGACTTTCTTATACCCCGTTTGTTTTTCTATTATTTTTGCAAACACGAAATATTTTGAGAAAACGTCACTCTTGTTCTTAATAAAGAACACAAATCGATATGATGTACAATCGTCTTTGAACAAGATAAAATAATTTGCACCTCCAAGCGACGTGGTTGACATTTTTCCGCCGACATCTGAATGAATATGCTCTCCGGGCTTACTAGCTCGGTCGTTTTTACCGTTGTATGGCTTACGATGAAGTTTCCCATATTGACACGCCTCACAAAAAAGTCCATCGAGACTTTTGATTTTTAGACCGGGGATTTTTCCATCATCAGCTATTCTCTTCAAGTCTTTAAAGTTCAGATGTCCCAATCTTGCATGGCATAACATCGCAGGACTTGTTGCTGCGACATTAGCTTGTTCTGTTTCTGTCATCTTGCAAATCATTTTATAGTAGACATTCGGTAGTTTGATTCCAGTGGCGATTTGTTTCTCATTTAGTACTTCGATTCCTGTGTCATCGAAAATAACGCGCAGTTTCTTGCTCGTCGCTGCTCCCACTGAAAATAAATTCTTACCGAGTTTTGGGATGTACAGGGTGTCTTCCAAAGTACGAGGTTCCCAGTCACTATCTACCAACGCCAGAATTCGAACAGAACCGATGCCTTCAGCGAAAACAATTGAGTTGTCACCGATCTAAACCTTCGTTTCCTTTTCTGTTTGTCTTAAATCGTGGAACCATTCACGATGGAACGTCATATGTTTCGACGCAGCACTGTCAGCCAGCCATAAATTTTGACATCCAGGAACAGAAATGTTCTTTATTTCGGCACTTAGAGCTTTATTTCTTGACTCGTCATATTTATCGTTTTTACGGTTATTTCCATAATCTGCGATTCTCTTGCGACTCTCGGTCTTGAAATGTCCTTTCTTGTGGCAATAATAACATTCGATTTTTTTCTTGCTTCTCGATTGAAATTCATGGCCGGTATTTCCGCTGGACACGCCGTGCTTTTGATTTCACAGCTTTACTGCAGCAAACGCCGAAGTTATTTCGTCGCATTGAGAAAGACGGTGTTCTTCCTTCAGCAATCGAGCCGTCAAGTTATCAAGCGTTTGCTTATTTTCATCGTACGAATCCCACGCGGTAACGAAACCACTATACTCTAAGGGAAGACTGCCGAGAACTTTTGCTACCTCATCTATCTCGCTGACTTTCTCATCCACGTCATTCAGTGCTTGAGTCTTCGATTCTATTTTGCTTCAGTGCTACGAGATACTGTCTGTCTCGGACATCCGATAGTTGAAAAAATGTTGCTTGAGCGTCACCTTGTTTATTGCAGGTCGCTGCTCGTGTATCAATTTCAGTCTGGTCCACATTGCAGCAGCACTTTGACACGACATGACTGTTTGAAGATGTTCAAACTCCATTGCCGTAGAAATTATGAGCATTGCCCTTGCATTTTCAGCATCCCAAGTTGTTCTCCCAACTGCATCCTCTGGAGGAACTGCCATTCCGTTGACTATGGAAACCAGACCTTCTGCTTGAAAAACTATGTTGTATTTCCCCGCGTCTGCAGGCATTACGCCTATTACAAGGTCGGCTCGGATCAGTAGCCAGTACCCCCTGGGGGTCTGGTCTCGAACGCGTAGTGGAAGCATTCTGGGCGCATAACCTGTTAGATTTATAGTAACTACGCGAGATAATTAGAGAATAAACGATTTATTCATTGAGACCGAACCGTTCGTGACGGCTGACCCAGAACAACTGAGAACAGCTACCAAACAAACATTTGACATTCACATAACAACGTGAAGTTATATAGCGGCATTGAAACATAAATACCAATAACAACGATTTATATTTCTCAACAGATTTTTTTTTCTAGATCACTTTTCTCTACGGTTTGGACCATTCTGAGTGTCCTGACATAAAAATCACGAAAATTTATTTTTTCATGATATCAAAGCTTCCTCTATGAAGAAGCAAAAATGAAATTGCCCTAAAATTGGAACCCACCACTCCACCAATTGTTACTAAATTCTGCCCCCATCATTCAATGTTACTCCGTTCGTGTATAAAAATTAAGCCTGACATGTTGTAATTTACAAAATTTATATCGTACAATGAAATTTTAAAAAATCTTCGAAATATTGTTTAATATGAACATCTTAACCATTTCCCGTGTCGAAAAATAGTTGTGGCTCTGACTTGGCCCTTTCTAGTTTGCCCCAGTTCTATTAGGGGCCCTACTAGGCTAGTCACGCTTGAAGTACGGCGGCTTTAGAGGCTCAATATGAGCGACCCTAGTGAGGGTTCCACATTTAAGCCTGATTAGGCCCCGAAGTTTGTCGTGGCCGCCTCTGTTGAGCCTAGTAGGGTTCTAGAGTAGATACCGTATTGTGGATGCCACGTTTAGACCTAAAAAGTCCCCTTATTTAATCGCGGCTGCCCGAACTATTTTCTGCACGGGTTCGCGCCAAACGCAATTCCAAACAACATAGTATGTACCTGCGGTTGTAAAGAACTCTTTAGCAAAATATCCTATATCTCACGAACGGTAGACAATTTACTTACTATTATGAAAAAAATCGAGAAGCTATAAGATCTAAATTTCTGCATATTTTTTGTCAAAAATTATATCAATAAAATACAAGCGGATGCTTCACTTGTGTGCCAAAGTTAAGCTCAATCGATTGAGCGGTTCTTAAGTTACAAGTGATTGAAATTTCCAAGCCCTGCCTACAAATACATACACACATACATACTGTGACGGAACGCTCTACAGTACGGAGATCTCACCGATGAGCGCCCGCACAAACTTACGAATAGCGTGCGGACCGAGCGCGTGACACACCCATCACGCACTTTGCACACAAGCTCTACGTACGTATACTATCATGGTGTGATAAGAGCTGGTGGGGCTCGCGGTATATAAGACGACCGCACGCAGCAGTGGTACCTCATACCTTATCCATCTTCCTTCTAGGAACTTACCTGTTTCATCCCGATACGAGCCCCAGCATTGCGCCTGGCTCTCGTATTACCTCTGAGCAAAGCCCGGGCTCACCCGTGTGCCCCTGGATTGCACAGGCTCGCATGGTCCTTTCCCTTGAGCCACCCCAGCTCCAGCAGGCCATGACATTGCATCAGCTCCTGTTGTCAAAATTCTACTCTATCCTCTATCCTAATATTATGCAATAATAAAAGGAGTTATTCGATTTATTGTTCCACCATCGTGAGCCCTAATATTGCATTTGGCTCTCACATTGGTGAAGGAATAAGTCTGACAAAAATTCTTTTATTATTATTTTATTTTATTTAAACAACTTGAAATAATAAAATAACGGTTTGAATTTGTTTTTCCACTATTGCGAGCCCCAATATTGCATTGGCTTTCGCATTGGTGTAAGAATTGATTTAATAAAAGTTTTTTATTATTATTATTTTTTTTTTTTCGAATGTTTTTATGCCAGGAATTAAGTCCCAATATTGCATTGTCTCTTAATTCTTTTAATATTTGGTGTCGGCCACAACCCTGCGTTGTCCCCGACTTTAGAATCAATTTTACTCTACAAAGTCTAAAATAATTAAATAGAAAAAACGTATTTCAGGTGCATCCCAATTACGGAAAGAATATTTGTGGCTCTCGATCTGTTGACGATAGCTACAGATATACTGTGCGTTGTGTCGGCGTTGGTTCTCTGCGAGCGTTGAGACACTCTCCAACGCTTATAGAAAAACAAAGTAAACAATGTAAACTGCATGTACCACAGTAGTCAACACTCACATCTATACGACACAGGCAAGACATTCGGGCTTGCCCTCGTTTAGGTATAGGAATTAGTAGGCACAGGTGTCAACGAACCCGTGCTTCTGCTCTCTTTCTGCTGCGAGTTTTTGCGACCGGTTCGAGTCTCTCGCTTCGTAATTTCGGGAATCAAAAGGGTTAATCCTATCAAGAGTCACAAAATCTAATTTAACTCTTAGGGTCTATAATTTCTCATGGACATTTCAAGAGCCCGCGTTTCCTCAAGGAACTCCTGGTGGTAGCCCAACACACGCGGCTTGCGAAAGGTCTTGCAAGTATTTTATTTACACTTAATTTGAGATTAGTTTCAGGTTATAATTCACCTCTCTCGTGAATTATAACAACTATTTGAGCGCTTAAACTAATTTAGTGTTAAATATTCTATCAATTTAATTCAGAGAATAAATTGCCTTATCCTCTCCTCAACACTGATTAACGAACGACCTTTTCCAAACATCAACACTCTTTCCTATAACCAATGATAAGTATATCCTAGCCTTATGGCCCAAGGATTACTGAGGTTATTCCTCCATCAGAAGTAAAAATAATATAGTCTCTTCGGGTCCTAAACACGAATCCCATAGCTCCTAACCTTTCTATCTTCAGGAGCTTATTTTTACTTTGCAAATTTACAGCTATAAATATAATTTATTTATAAAGGAAAATTCGAAAAAGTTACAATACGGAATTTTTTTTAAAACACTTTCTTCGATGGTTTGGGCCATTCTGTGTGGCCTGATATGAAAATCTCTAAATAAAAAAATTCTTAAAAATAATTCGTTATTTGAAGTCGCCGAATGAAAAATAATTCGCTATTTAGAGTCGACCAAATGACGAATGAAAAATAATTCATTATTTGAAGTCGACCTGAATCGTGAATGAAAAATAATTCGTTATTTGGAGTCGATCGAATGATGAATGAAAACCAATTCGTTATTTGAAGTCGACCGAAATGATCAATGAAAAATAATTCGCAATTGAAATGTTAATCGAGATTTTTGATGGTTTTGAAATATTTAATTAGAAACTGAAATGAAGTATTACATATTTGTTAAATAAATTCTGTGGTTACCCGCGTAGAAAAAAAGAATCTTGTGAAGAATATTTTAAAGAATCTTAAAAAAAGTCTTGAAAGAATCTTTAAAAGAATCTTTAAAGGAATCTTGAAAAGAATCACGTATAGGATCCGGAGCAAGACTCTTTTCAAGATTCTTTTCAAATTTTTTTCCAGATCAAAACTCCGAATTTTTGTAATTTTTTTAGTTTAATTCAGTTGATTAGTCATATTTGATTGATCAGATCCGAAAAATAGCGTGATTTGATCAGATTAAAGCGATAAAATGAGGAAAAAAAAAAAAAAATGTTGACCGTGGGACTTGAACCCAGGTCCCTCGGCGTACTACCCCGTTATCTTATCTATTCAACCACACCATCTTTCTTGGATAGCAGTAAAATTAAATGATATATGAGTGTCACTTGCTTTTTCAGAACTTTGTTTTTTTTTCGGAAATTACGGCGCGATGCGCGTTACCACTTTGCACCGTTTCACAGTATCTAGTTTCATTAAGAATTCATCTTTCACATTCAGTTATTGCTCCCTCATAAAAGAAACTTTATTTGCGAGAAAACATACGTTCCAAGATTTTCAAGTCAGGACACTCAAAATAGTCCAAAACGTCGAGAAAAGTGGTTTAGAAAAAATAAATAAGTGCATTCCGGAAACCTAAACCTTAAAATACATGAACCTGGTCTTCAAAAGTGTCCAGGTTTATTGCTTCGAAGCTCTCAGTGTCCAGATTGACCTCTCCATAGTTTTCGGTGTCCAGGTCGACCTCTCCGTAGTTTTCGGTGTCCAGATCAACTTCTCCATAGTTGTTGGTGTCCAGGTCGAACTCTCCATAGTTTTCGGTATCCAGGTCGATATCTCCATGGCTTTCGGCGTCAGGATCGACATCCCGATGGCTTTCGATGTCCAGGTAGACATTTCTATGGCTTTCGGTATCCAGGTCCATATCTCCACGACTTTGAACATCAGGGTCGACATGTCCATGGCTTTTGGTGCCAAGTCGATATTCCCATGATTTTCGATGTCCACGTCGAAATTTCCATAGTTTTCGATGTCCAGGTTGATCTCTCCTTAATTTTCAGCGCCCAGGTGGATGTCCAGCACCTGGACACCGAGAAATATGGCGAGGTTCACGTGGACACCGAAAACTATAGAGAGGTCGACCTGGACACCGAAAACTATAGAGGGGTCGACGTAGGTACCGAAAACTATGGAGATGTCGATCTGGATGCCGAAAACTATGGGGAGGTCGACCTGGACACCGAAAAGTATAAAGGGGTCGACGTAGATACCGAAAACTATGGATATGTCAATCTGGATACCGAAAACTATGGAGATGTCGACCTGGACACCGAAAATTATGGAGAGGTCAGCCTCGACACTGGAAAAAATAGAAAGGTTGACGTGGACACCGAAATTTATGGAGAGGTCGACCTCAACACCAAAAACTATGGAGACTATATTGATCTGGATACCGAAAACTATGGTGAGGTCAATCTGGACACTGAGAGCCTCGAAGCAATCAACCTGGACACTTTTGAAGACCAGGTTCATGTCTTTTAAGGTTTTTGTTTGCGGAATTTAATTATTTATTTTTTCTAAACCACTTTTCTCGACGTTCTGGACTATTTTGAGCGTCCTGACTTGAATATCTTGGAACGTATGTTTTCCCGCAAATAAAGTTTCTTTTATGAGGGAGCAATAACTGAATGTGAAAGATGAATTCTTAATGAAACTAGATACTGTGAAACGGTGCAAAGTTGTAACGCGCATCGCGCCGTAATTTCCGAAAAAAAAACAAAGTTCTGAAAAAGCAAGTGACACTCATATATCATTTAATTTTACTGCTATCCAAGAAAGATGATGTGGTTGAATAGATAAGATAACGGGATATTACGCCGAGGGACCTGGGTTCAAGTCCCACGATCAACATTTTTTTTTTTTTTTTTTTCTAATTTTATCGCTTTAATCTGATCAAATCACGCTATTTTTCGGATCTGATCAATCAAATATGACTAATAAACTGAATTAAATTTTAAAAATTACAAAAATTCGGAGTTTTGATCTGGAAAAAAATTTGAAAAGAATCTTGAAAAGAGTCTTGCTCCGGATCCTATACGTGATTCTTTTCAAGATTCCTTTAAAGATTCTTTCAGGACTTTTTTTAAGATTCTTTAAAAGATTCTTCACAAGATTCTTTTTTTCTACGCGGGTATGTTCACTTAGTTGCAGTGGTTCTTTTGGACTTTCGCAGTCTCGACATTTGCATGCCAGTAAATCTTTGATGTGAAAAGTGGTAAAATAGTGATTGTATATGGGGCATCCCATCCCGATTCGACCTGGGTCTGACCCTCGACCTCCCCGATTTGGCTCGAAATTTTTTGTAGGATTGGTTAGACCCTCAAATGCACCAGATTTTATTTTTTTATTCTTTGTATGCAATTTTTTAAACATTTATTTTAAGTGACATATCGAATGCCTTAATTTAAAAATCTGAAGAATACTTTGTAGAATATCAAAATTTTCTAGCTTATAACCAAAGTGGGCAAAATTTTTCTTCATATAGTTTTTAAGCTTTTTTTAATTAAAAAAAATTATGAAAAAATAGAAAAAAATTAATTTACTACAAGCGATTGGTCAAACGATTATTTATGTGAACTCGAATTTTTTAAAATTTTTAGGAATTTATCAAATTTTTCTGAACTAAGACTATTCTAGTACCATACATGCCGCATTCTAGTACCAGCATGCCATTTTTAGATATTTTAAAAATGTCTTGAAAGAAAAGATTACTAAAACTGTTCTGAGGGAAAAAATGTTATAAAAGCAAAGCGTTTTCGATTAGTATGCAAACGGACAATCAACATTATTCGAACTTACTATGAAAATGATTATATACGAAAAGCATACTCAACACACAAAGTGTTGAATAGTAATTAGAGTTCATTCATATGTGTTCACAATATTTTCTTGGAGCGAGATAGTGTAACGTATATATATATATATACTAGGATTTTATTGTGGCTCGCGCGCTGCGCGCGCTCGCAATCTCCCCCAAAAAAGTGCAATCTCCTCAAAGACGTCTAGGAAGTATAGGAAAGACTCCCGGGAAGTATGGGAAAGACCCCTGGGAAGTATGGGAAAGACCTCCAGGAAGTAAGGGAAAGACTCCCGGGAAGTATGGGAAAGACCTCCAGGAAGTATGGGAAAGACTCCCGGGAAGTATGAGAAAAACCTCCAGGAAGTATGGGAAAGACTCCCTGGGATATATGGGAAAGACCTCCATAAAGTATGGGAAAGACTCCCGGGAAGTATGGGAAAGACCTCCAGGAAGTATGGGAAAGACTCCCGGGAAGTATGGGAAAGACCTCCAGGAAGTATCGGAAAGACTCCCGGGAAGTATGAGAAAGACCTCCAGGAAGTATGGGAAAGACCTCCAGGAAGTATGGGAAAGACTCCCGGGAAGTATGGGAAAGACCTCCAGGAAGTATGGGAAAGACCTCCAGGAAGTATCGGAAAGACTCCCGGGAAGTATCGGAAAGACCTCCGGGAAGTATGGGAAAGACTCCCTGGGATGTATGGGAAAGACCTCCAGGAAGTATGGGAAAGACTCCCGGGAAGTATGGGAAAGACCTCCAGGAAGTATGGGAAAGACCTCCAGTAAGTATGGGAAAGACCCCTGAAATTTTTCTAAGTCCCTCGATTCTTGACACGGCGGCGGCGGCGGCGGCGGCGGCGGCGGCGAGATCTTTTTATAATATAGAGAGATATATATTGTATAGCGCGCAACAGTACAATGTGTGAACTATACGAAGAGCGCAGTGTGACATGTAAACTATACGGATAGGGGTGTGCACAAGCCTGCTCGAGCAGGCTCGGTCTTCGCTTTCTTTGCTCGAGTAGACTCGAGCAATGTATCGAGTCTTCGTTAGGCTCGTGCCGCTCGAGTTTTCGTTAGGCTCGAGCCGCTCGAGTTTTCGTTAGGCTCGAGCCGCTCGAGTTTTGGTCAGGCTCGATGCGCTCGAGTTTTCGTTAGGCTCGAGCCGCTCGAGTTTTGGCCAGGCTCGTTGCGCTCGAGTTTTCGTTAGGCTCGAGCCGCTCGAGTTTTGGCCAGGCTCGATGCGCTCGAGTTTTCGTTAGGCTCGAGCCGCTCGAGTTTTGGGCAGGCTCGATGCGCTCGAGTTTTCGTTAGGCTCGAGCCGCTCGAGTTTTGGCCAGGCTCGATGCGCTCGAGTTTTCGTTAGGCTCGCGTTTTCGTTAGGCTCGAGCCGCTCGAGTTTTCGGTAGGCTCGATGCGCTCGAGTTTTCGGTAGGATCGATGCGCTCGTGTTAAATAATTGAAATTGAAATAATTTTGTGAAGATGAAACCAAAATTTCGTGGGTAAACATTATTTTGTTAATTTGACAATTTTGTTTGTATTCATGGAATTGTTTATTAAATTCGAAAAGTAACAAAAAAATATTTATATTTTAGCGAATTGACGAGTTTTATGCAGACTTATTAAATTTATTGAATTAAGTTAAAACTCGAATGGTATTGGAATTGCACGTATCTCGTATCAACTCATCTTATTGTCTGTTGTCGATTTCCGAATTATATCTTTTGCTGCATGTTCTGCATGCGATAAGGACAAGTTAATGTTTACTATTATTTTGCATAAATCTTCAACTCTAGTGAAATTAAAACCACGTTATAGGTTCTCACCAAATGTAACGCAAATCTTGCTTTTATATTTATGTAGAAAATTCAGCTTGACATCGAGTAATTTCCGAGGATATTTTTCAAAAAATTCAAAGTGCAATAAAATTTAAATCCGTTTACGTCAAATCCGGAGGCAAACTGTATTTCATAGTATTTCATGTGTGAGCCAAACTTTATACAAACTGGTGAAAAAATTTATATTTCATTTTTGCGAGAATAACTTATATTTCTTTGCACTAAAGTGAAAATTTACCATCACGACGCCTATACCTTGGACCAAACTTATCTTTTATAATAAATTATCATGAATTTAAGGAGAATATAGCTACCAGATACTTCAAAATCTACAAAAGTTATATACAGACACTAAAAAATAAAAGCAAATTTACTGTGTCAAGAGATACGAAATTTACAAAACTGGTATGCGGAATAATGATTACTGTGACATTTAATGTAAAACTAATAACAGTAGGGTAAAGTTATACACGTGAAGATAATTTAAAAAAATATTTATATAGAAATTACACAACGTCTGTAGCAATCCAGTTATTACATGACTACGATTGTAAAAATAAAATCAACTTCTTAATATTAGTTGGTGGATTTATCAATTTATATATAAAAGTTTGAAATTTGTATAAATATTACAATTTCATCGTCATGAATTTAGTACAATTTTCTCTAAAACGTTTAAGGTTGTTAATCAGTCGGGAACTGCGGGGTGAGGCGGCGGGATGACTAAGTGGCGCGCGGTGTGCGGTGCGGTCGTTGTGGGAGAGAGACAGCTGCGTATTCAGTTCCCAAGCAAAGCGGCCAAGTCGCTTAGTTTTTGCGCGAAATCTCCGTTAAATAACTTATAACCCCATAATTTTTTCATCGAATCTTTATCCTTGTCCTTTTTTCTATATAGTGTGTATTTTTCATAAGGCTGACATTTCACGTTTGGAAAATATCGTTCGATAAATGTGATCGGCGATACATCCCGCCATATACCGTATGCATTTTAGAGGGGATTTGTGTCAACTTTGACGTTTAATACCTCGAAAACAAATGTTATTACCTAGGTCAATCTTTTTGCAGTCGATGCAGAGACTCTTTATCTACGTGCTGGAAAATTTTGAAGAAGTTGGCATTACTTTAAATTTTTATGTCAATAACCTTAAAGATGTCTTAACAGAATTTGGTACACAGGTTCTGTGTACCGGTTCATGTGTCTTTTTTCATAGATTGTATGTATTAGATGCGATTTCCGAAAGATATAAGCGTTTAAACGAAGAAACTGTTTGAATATAACGAAATACCACAGGATTTCCGGAATTATTGCTTATTCTGTAACTCACTTCACAGCGCTTATGGTGAAGTGTTAGAATTACTTTAAAAATTATGAAATAAAAATAATTTTATTAAATCTCCCGAAGGAAAAAGTGAGTGTAATTATTAAACAAACTGGGTAAATGAAAAATGGTTATACAAGAATCATGCGCATATTATAGTCGGGACATTACCACACCCTTGACGAATTAATCTACCGAGTGTAATATGCGAATGATTCTTGTTTAACCAATTTTTATTGGCCCCATTTGTTTAATAATTGCACTCATATTTTCAGTCGGAAGTTTTTAAATTTTTATAATATTATTTTTTGAGTTACCCATACTAGAAAAACGGATGACGTACGGAATACAGAGTACTTGTGAGAAATCTGTATTGTGTGTGCTACAAAATCACAGTACCATTGTTTCATCCACAGACGCTTTATACTATTAAAATACTTGTAACTTGTGACTTTCGGGTAAGGGGACCATTGCCAAGGTGAACTGTTTCGCTTCGAAATGTTTTGTAACGTTAACGATGTGTAACTTATTCCACAGATCGAGACGTCCATCTGTCGGTTGTATACATGAGCATGAATACTCCTGAAATTTAGTATCATATATATTTTTCTTTGCATCCTTGATTTGAATAACTTTGGAAAACTGAACTTTAGTAGAATCTTAATCGCCAGAAAATAATAAACAACATTTTTTATGTGTATACAATCTAACCCCTTCTACCGATTTTCATTAAATTGGAAATCGAAAATCACTGAACATTGCTTCGTTTACGTAGAAAACTTGTTCGCGCAAGATCAAATTTTGCGATAACGTCAATTTTTTGAATACTCAAAATCTCCATAAAGTCTGTGTCGCTTTATCGATTTTTCTCCAATTCAGTATCAATGTTTGCGTTACTATGTCAAAGTTTCGTGCTAAGTTAACGGACAACATCTTGAGGATCATACAAAATCAAAATGCTTGAACCGATTTTAATCAAATATATACCAAATAAATATTTATCCGCACTATATGTGCCATGAAAGTTTGTGCTAATTAGGTCGAATAGTTCTCGAGTTATACTGGTATGAATATTAGCCCCTCCATCAAACACAACCACATATGGTCACACATAATCACATATGCATATACTCTTTTCTTAACGATAAAGACCATTTTGAGTATGCAGTAATGAAAATCTCGAAAAAAAGTTCATAAAATCGCTTTCTCTATGGCCAAATTTTGTAGCATTTAGAAAGATCTTCACCATTTTTTCGAACGACCGATATAAAAAAAAAGTTGCAAATCATAATCTGATAGTTTGGATATACGAACATGAATATATTGAGACTCGTTTATGTATAATAAATAATAATTTGTAAAATATGTAAATAAACATAAAAAATAACTTATTAAATTTAATTCACCTTCATTCACATCCTTTAGGATGATCTGTTTAATACAGTTTTTCTCGGATGGATACATCGTCGATACGACTTCCCGAGAAAAAGTCTGTAGAAATAGCTGTATTCACGAAATTATGAAAGCCCCGATGTTCCACAATTTTCAATGGGTCCAGATCCCATATTATCATTTTTTCCAGGGCATCGGTTAACTTCTTTGCTCACACTGAGTTACGGTCGAGTTTCTTTGTCGTAATTTCGGTATTAGAGCTTGAATGAAAAAACGTATGAGTAATTAAGGGATGTACACGGTCGGCAGCAGAAACTGTACAACATTTTTCTCGGATCCGATTCATCTTTTGGATAAAAGGCATGTACGTTGGCTGAATATTTCAAATGTTTCAATTTTTATATTCGTCCAAATATATGTTTTATCAAATTAAAATATTTCTTCGGTACAATTGGAGTGGAAATGTTTATTTTAAAATGGATGAGCATTTTTAAATTCAAGTTTATATACCTTCGAACCGAGTATGACGCAAAAGAAAAGTCGTAGAGCTTGACGAGCATTTCAAAACTTTATTGCACTCGTTGAACTTTGCCGATGTAGTACAGATCGTTGTGAATGTTTGCCATGCGATGTTTTTTTGGTGGGTCACCATTTCTACATCTAATAAATTCGCGAATTCGCCATCTTTTCCGCTATCCGAAGTGCCAGCAGTCGAAAAACTGTCCCGTGAATCGTCTTCCATGTTTTCTAAAAATCAATAAAATCTGTATATTAGAAGTTCTTCCTGTGATTAAAATATCCATACACCTCGATACTTACTGCAGCAAGTATAAATCAACAAACCACACTTTTTCGAAATCGACGATGGTACTGATACCGAATCACAACAAAGGTCACACAAGGTGAATACTGACAAAAACACTATCTCTTCACCCGCGCTATAAAAATTGAAAGTGCGAAAGTTCTAAGTTCCACCGCAATAAGCTTTGTGCCGGTGCGAACGCCATCAACAGCTTTGTATATTTGAAAATCTTGGCCGTATATCTATATCTATTATATATATAATAGATATAGATATACGGCCAAGATTTTATATATATATATAGCCAATTGTATATATAGATATACGGGCAAGGTTTTCAAATATACAAAGCTTCCGATGGCGTTCGCAGCGACACAAATCTCGTTGCGGTGGAACTTAGAACTTTGACACTTTCAATTTTTATAGCGCGGGTGAAGAGATAGTGTTTTTGTCAGCATTCACCACGTGTGACTTTTGTTTTGACTCGGTATCGGTACCATCGTGGATTTCGGAAAAGTGGTAGTTTGATTTATTCTTGCTGCAGTAAGTATCGAGGTGTATGGATATTTTAATCACAGGGAGAAATTCTAATATACAGACTTGGTTGATTTTTAGAAAACATGGAAGACGATTCACGGGACAGTTTTTCGACTGCTGGCACTTCGGAAAGCAGAGAAGATCACGAATCCGCGAATTTAGTTGATGTAGAAATGGTGACCCACCGAAAAAGCGTCGTATGGGAAACATTCACAAGCATCAATGCTACCACGGCCAAGTGCAACGAATGCAATAAAGTTTTCAAATGCTCCTCAAGCTCTACAAGTTCTCTCTTGCGTCATACGCGGCTTCACATGAACCCTGCGAACGAAGGTATATATACTTAAATTAAAAAATGCTCATACATTTTTAATTAAATATTACCATTGCAAGTGCACCGAAGAAATTTTTTTTTTGATAAAACATATATTTGGACGAATTAAAAATGTGAAACATTTGAAATATTCAGCCAAACGTACATGTCTTTTATCCAAAAGATAAATCGGAGCCGAGAAAAATGTTTTACAGTTTCTGTTACCGACCGAGTACATCACTTAATTACTCATACGTTTTTTTTCATTTTAGCGTCTAATACTGAAGTTACTACAAAGAAACTCGACCGTAACTACTGAGTTACGGGCGAGCAAAGAAATTAACCGACGCCCTGGCAAAAATGATTCTTTGGGATCTGGAGCCATTTAAAATTGTAGAACATCGGGGCTTTCGCAATTTCGTGAATATAGCTGCACCAGATTACGAAATACCATCGCGAACGACTTTTTCTCGGGAAATCATACCGACGATGTATGCATCCGAGAAGAATCGTATTAAACAGATCATCCTAAAGGATGTGAATGAAGGTGAATTTAATGTAGTAACTCATTTTTATGTTTATTTACATATTTTACAAATTATTATTTATTGCACATAAACGAGTATAAATATATTCATGTGCGTATATCCAAACTATCCGGTTTTGATTTGCAACTTTTTTCCTATATCGGTTGTTCGAAAAAATGGTGGACATATTTCTAAATACTACTAAATTTTGTCATAGAGAAAGCGATTTTATAAACTTTTTTCCAGATTTTCACAATAGCTTACTTAGAATGGTCTTTAACGTTAAAAAAAGAAATTCAGAGTTGTATACGTATGTATTTATGTACGTGTATGTGCGGTTCTATATGTGACGATATGCGGTTGTGTTTGATGGTGGGGCTAATATTCATATCAGAATAACTCGAGAACTATTCGACCTAATTATCACAAACTTTAATGACACATATAATGCGGATAAATATTTGTTTGGTATATATTTTATAAAAATCGGTTCAAGCATATTGATTTTATATAATTCTCAAGATGTTGTAAATGTGCGTTAACTGAACACGAAACATCGACATAATAACGCCACCTTTGATATCGAATTGGGGCAAAATCGATAAAACGATTCAGACTTTATGGAGATTTTGAGTATTCGAAAAATTGACGTTATCGCAAAACTTGATCTTGCGAGAATAAGTTTTCCACGTAAACGAATCAATGTTCAGTGATTTTCGATATACAATTTAATGAAAATCGTTAGAAGGGGTCAGATTTTATACACATAAAAAATGTTGTTTATTATTTTCTGGCGATTAAGATTCCACGAAGTTCAGTTTTCCAAACTTATTCAAATCAAAGATGCACACAAAAATATATACGGTACTAAATTTCAGGAGTATCTACGCTCGCGTTTACAACCGACGGATGGACGTCTCGATCTGTTGAAAGTTACATATCGTTAACTGTTCATTATGTTACAAAACATTTCGAGGCGAAACAATTCACTTTGGCAATGGTCCCCTTACCCGAAAGTCATACCGCCAACAACCTACATTCTGTCTTAAAAGCGACGATTGCTGAGTGGGACCTCGATTCTGAACTGATTAGATCCATCTTTTTTACAACGGATAACGCTGCTAATATTGTGGCAGCTATTAGATTAAGCACGGACTGGCTGCGAATTCCATGCTTTGCGCATACGTTACAACTCGCCGTCAAAGACACTGTTCAGGTAACTAAAATCAGTTCAATTCTAATTTTCCAGATATCGCGCTAATATTTGGTACACAAGTTGATTATCATATAATGTGTGAGATTGAATTTACCCCACATCGGTTGAGAGATTCGAATGTTATGATATTTAAAATGTTTTTTAGAATGCTTTTCACACTATAACTTTTTCAGATATTAATGTAATTAGCCACACTGTTCACTATAAATTTACAATACCGGAGTAGAAGTAATAATACTGGAAATGATTTTAGAAATTTGGAGATTTACTGTTACAATATACTAGGAACTTATATTCTATTTTTCTCTTTTCTTCTCGTGTCGTATGTAAATTTCGTGCTTATAATTCGAGTAACGTAATATTCTGTGTTAGTCGCTAATTTCGCAATACCGCTTATGAATATCACCATGAACTAATATTAAAAATTTGATTTTATTTTTACAATCTTCGTCATGTAATAACTGGATTACTATAGACGTTAGGTAATTTTTATAAAAATATTGAAAAAATTACCTTTTGTTAAGTTTACAGTGAATATCATACTAATCATTATTACACACACCAGTTTTGTAAATTTCGTATTTCTTCTCACAGTAAATTTACAATCTTTTTGAACAGTTTAGAATTTTATACACAAATAAACTGACATTCAACCATGATTGGTGTTGGATTTGACAAAAATCGATCAGGTGGTTGAAATAAATGGTTTATATGAATGACAATTTGCTTTTATTTTATAGTGTCTGTATATAACTGTTGTAGATTTTGAAGTATCTGATAGGTATTTCCTCCTTAAATTCATGATAATTTATTTGAAAAAAAAGTTTCTTCCGAGGTATAACCGTTGTGGTGGTAAATTTTCATTTTACTGCAAAGAAAAAAAGTTAAATTATTACGTTAATTAAAATTAAAAGTTAAATTATTACGATACAATTAATCGTAAGAATTCTGTTGTTTAGAAATTCGATGAATTCATCGCGTTATGTCGAAAGGCGAAGTCGATAGTAGGCTTCTTTTCACGCTCAACAACAGCACACGAAAAGTTAGCCAAAGTTCAGCTGAATCTCGCGCCGGACAAAACAGCTTTGAAATTGATTCAGAACGTAGATACGCGGTGGAACAGCGAGTACGACATGATGGCGAGACTCCTCACTTTGAAAAAATATCTGACCATTGTGTTGTGCGATAAAGGTATATGTAACTAATAATAATTAATCTATAACTGAAGAACCGTTTAACCGATTGAACTAGCATTTGGAAAATTCGTCTTAGGTTGTTGCAATTTTCAGACAAAACGTATGCAGAAACTTCGATTTTATAGCTTGTGACGGGGTTTTTTAGTCCATGTCACAAAAGAACACAATTTCAGGCTCTCGCACCGATCGGCGCGAGAAACGACGCTCTTTCTCCCGAGACGAGTCCCTGCGAGGCGATCAGACACGGTCATTGGCAAATATTCTTTATGAATGATTTATTATTAATTTTCTCGTTATTTTATTTTATTTTTCGGCACGAATATTCTCCCGAGCGAGCGACGGTTGTCGCTAACTGCTACGTCACGAGGTTCGAGAGCGGCAGGGTCAGTTTCATGCTATCGTCGTTGCAACGGTCGACGAGAGACGCTCGCTCCTCTACTACGATCCACGGCGAATTCTATGACTCGCTATCGACCATGGAAATTGAACGAGACTCGGTTCGCAGCTTCAGATTTCCGTCGTATGAGGCTGCATCATCCCCTGCATCGCTGGACCATCGTTCTCGCCGTCAGCACCCGCTGCTGGAGAGACCGTGGCGCAAAACATCGTTGCGTCGGCGTTATATTGTCCAAAAGCGCTCGGCCTCGCATTGTCGCGAGGTGCGAGACAAATTCGAAATTTGGAAATTTCTGGAAGGCGAGAATTCGGTTAGGTGTAAGGGTGGGGAGCGCGTTTAGCGAGCGCAAGAGCATCCGAGTCTCGGGGACTCAAGCGTAGGATCCCGAGGAGGAAGGACGTGGTTATCGTAGCCGATCGGTGCACATCGTTTACCGAGAATACCGACATCTTCCAAACGCGATGCCGAATCTCTGTCCGAGTTGATCTCGAGGGACTTCAGCTGCTGCAACTAACCTGGTAAGACCGTCGTTCGTGTTCGGTTTGAGACTAGAGTTTGAATAGGGCAAATTCGACGCGATATCGTATAAACGGCATTTTTCGTGCGCGGTCCATTAAATTCTGATACGGGAAAATTAATAAATTCAATTGTACAGTCCAGATCAGTTTGGGTGAATTCTATTCGCCGCTAAAAGTAAGGGTTTTGTGTCTGATCACCTTGTAAAGCATTTGTGTAATCTTAGCCTATTAAATTCCTAAATAAATTCGCGTGAGAGTCCATGGGAAAGTTATCGTCGATCGCCAGTATTGTAACGGCCGCGTTCAAGGTCATCTTTGAACCACGAGAAGCGAAGCTCTCTTGAGCTAAATTTTCGTCAGCGAGTTCTCGGTGGACGGGTCCGTCCGAATTACTCTTTAACAACGATTAGCGAGCCAAATTTGCGTGCGCGATAACCTTTCTCATTTTTGCGAAGTCTGGTCCTCTTAAGTAAAGCCGACCATCTTAAGTAAAGCCGAGGCAGACTTGTAGTGTGGAGAATATGGGGAAGAATTTTGAGTTTTGGGTACGGGGAGATTGTTTATTGTATGTTGTGAAAGTTCAGATCTCGGAGTGAATGTTTTATTGTGTCGAGTCGGAATGATTTACTGAAGGAATTTGTGAGAATTATTATTGTTAATACTTTGGGGCATTTTGCTAACGAGAACGTTGGAGAATAAAGTCATTATTGTGAGTTCTCGAATTTCTGGTGTCGCTGAGTTTCTCATTTACGCGCTGGACTTGCCCACTCCCCTCTACCATTGTAGCAAGGCTGAGCGACGCCGAGCCATCCCGTTTCGTTATCGATCTATTATAAATTTGTCGCACGAGATTCGGTTCTCGTACGGCTGGCGCCCAAAGGATCGCAGCGGATCGGGTTTTGTGATCGTCTCGTGTTGCCAAGGGTTTTGAGGAAATATTGTTGAGTTGGGGAAAAACGGTCACAAATTTGGCGCCCAACGTGGGGCCTCCGTTTATTTTTGGTGCGTAAAAATTCCACCGGAGAAATCAGTTTTTTGGGAATTTTGTTTTTTTTTTGGGAATTAATTTTTGAAAAGAAGTCATTAGTGGAAAATTTTTAAAGCCTGAGATCGTGTGTTTGTAGGAAATTATTGATGAGAATTTTTGAGCGAATTTTGTGTATTGGTTGAGTATTTATTTGAGTGTTTAGGTTGTATAATTTATTGGTGTTGGTGTGAGTTGTTAATTTGTTCATCTCTTATTATCCCTGACTTATTTTAGCCTTTTATATATTAAATACGCTCGGCGCGTGACTGGCACAGTTCTAATTAGTCGTGCGCAGCGCTCTCGTCTCACGCGCAAAGGCAATAGATCGCCACGATAGCCGCTGTCGCCTCAGTTTACCTATTGACGCGCTACCGTACGCACGTACTACAGTAATAATTTGGTGCTATCGTGGGGAAAAACGGACGCAGACGAGAGCCGAGGAGGATATTGGATTAACCAAATTAATCAGGTAACCAGTGCATTTATCCATAGTTCCGATCCTTCTCAACCTGATCCTGACCCAAAAACTCGTGAGGAAGAATTTTAACGACAGCGAGAACGGTTGTGTGTGGTGAGACGCCATTGTTCCCGGAGTTTCGGGAAACTTGATTTTCCGTTTTGTTTTCCGACTGACTGACGCTGACATTATTATTTATTGACGATTTTATTTTATTCCTTGACTATTTTATTTTATTCTATTCCTTGACCGTTCTATTTTATTTTATTTCTCGACCATTTTATTTTATTTTATTACTTGACGCCTTTATTATACGGCTGGACAGTCGCATCTTATTTATCGTTTATTTTTAATCTTATTATTATTGACGGATTTTTTTCTTTGGTTTTACTATGTGACATTTGGTCGAGGATATTTCGTGTAGGGATTAATATTTGACCGATCGTAGACCGTTTAACTCTGGCAATTTCAATTTATACTTTTATATTATATTTTTCTGAGACGCTAACGTGCCGCGCGGCCTAGTCGTTGCTACGCCGGCCACGCGGTCACCTCCAAGACGGTAGCGCTGTCTCTCTCCAAACAGAGACTCGAGCGTTAGCTCGCCGCTCTCGTGTTTACGAGCGAGACGCGCGACATATCGCTTCTTATTATTTTCGTAATTCCTCACGAGTGGCCTCTCGAATATTCAATCTGTGTTAATAAATTAGTTGAGGCTCGCAATCAACGAAGTAGATGTCGATTTATTTATTTATTTATCTATTTATTTAGCTGGTTATTTATTTATTTGTCTATTTAATTATTTAATTATTTATTTATTTCCCGTTGATTATTCAATTACCTATTTGTTATTTATTTAAATTATGCTATTAATCATTTGTTTACGTATTTAAATTAGTCATTTATTTAAAATTTTTATTTTTCTTGATTGTTGGCCTCGAGTATTATATTTTTGGGACCGCTGACGTGCGATTTGTTCTCGCGGCTTCGTGGCAGTTGCCCCGAGACAGCACGCTGCCGTCGGGTACAAACGATAGCTGGTAAATTGGAATAATGGATTCTCCAGTGATCCATTGAGTATTCATTTAATTATCTGGTTAATCTTTACTCAACTAATTATTCAATTATTCCATTATTTAATTATTTAATTGTTGGATTATTTATTTATTTAATGGTCTAATTGTTTAAGGGTTGATTTGATTGATTATTTAGCTGGGTCATTGCATTCTTGTTTCCTTTACGAGTTATCAACTATCACCTGGTATACTATATTTTCGGGCCGCTGCCTTGCGATAGCTCTCGAGACTCCGTTGCTGTTGTTCTCGAGACAGCAAGCAGCCGTCGTGTCCACCCGGGAGTGATAAAATTAATCGATTTAAAAAAAAAAAAAAAAAAAAAAAAAAAGGTCGTGGTAAATTCGCGTAAAAATCGGGTCGTGAATTATTAATTAAAATAAAACATAGTTTCCACGCCGCGATAAAATCCAAGTGGTTTGGGAGTGTCGCGAGTGAACCGTGATCGCGAGTGAGACCAGTGTGTTGCGTCGTTGCGTGGGTGTTCTCGCGGGTGATCGTCGGGTAGTGCGAAGATCGACCGCGTTCGAGAGTTCTCGCCGCGCTTCGAGTGCATACGACGTTCGGACGTCGTCGGGATCGTTGCTCGCGTATCGCCTGCCATTATGGCCACCAATCCACTGGCTATGGATGATCGAACGCTCACGGGCTTATCGGACGATCAGCTGCGCGAAGAACTGCGTCAGCGTGGATTGCCAATGGACGGCACGACGGATATCCTGCGCGATCGCTTACTAACATCGCTTCTGATCTCGATGGGCGGCAAAAATACTTCATCGATATTGTGCACGTCCACCGTGGCCGCTCGTCGTGATTCGCGTATGCTGCCGCATACCCCAGGGAGACCGCGTACTCCCACGCGACAGTTTGAGCTACCGCGACCGACTCTATTAGATCGTGTAGATCCTCCCTTCCCTATTCGCGAACAACTCGATTCTGCATACCGGAATATGTTACCGCGGTTGCAGCGAGCGATTCGCCGACACGAGATTGGGACGTTTGAGGAGATGGAGCGGTTGGCATTGCGAGTGGAGCGTATTGACGAGGCGGATCGCTATTATCAGCCTCCTCCAACCCCGGAAAGATCTGCCTTCCCGGATCTCGCGTGGAAACCTCCTCGTGCGTCCTGGCGTTACTCGGAGCGGAGCTTCGCTGCTATCGGCGATGCTCGAGGGAGCGACTATCCGAGACATGACCGTGGTGTTTCTTCTAGGCGGGAGGATTATGGTGGGAGGTCACCGTCGTGTGACAGGTCGCCCTCACGCTATGCTCCTCGTACGCCAGAGCGACATTATGATCGTCGGGATGATCGCTCCCGCGATTATTATTTTCGAGAACGAGCGCGTACGCCCGATAATCTTTCACCTTACTCTCGGGTGCCGCGTTTCGAAAATAAATCCCGATATCGCGCGCATACTCCGGATTCTCGAGATAGTTATCGTCGCCGCGAGTCAAAGCCGCCTAATTACGACGAGAAACGTATGCGTGACGAACGGCCGATATTGCTCCAGTCTCCAAGATCTTCGAGACCTCGTGACATTTCTGTGCAGCGTGATCGATCGCAGTCGCCTGCTTATCGATCATGGGATGAGTCACGTGGATCGGAGCGTCCAGCCACGCCTGCACGTGTTCGATTTGACGACCGCTCGGTAGCGCATCGTCTACCGACACCCGCTCACATTGGAGGCGCCGGTCCGTCCGTACTCGCCGTCACCTCTTCCCCTGGCACGCCGTCACGCGACCAACCACGGCAACGGGAGACCGCGTGTTGGAATTGTGGCCAGGCAGGTCACCGTGCAATCGGTTGTTTGGCTCCAAAATCCGTTTATTGTTATCGGTGCGGTACGAAGGGAGTAACTTCGCGAACTGCCCATCCGTGTTCGGGAAACTCTCCGCGGAGCCACTAGTTGCAGCGGTCGTGGCGCCCGTTAGTCCAAAACCCGCTATCCAGTTAAACGACGAAACGCCGTTGAGTAATTTCCCGGAGCTTCCTGCGCTACTGGACGAATATTTTGACAGCCCGATGTATGTCGCGCGTGAACGTAAAGTGTTGCTCGTCGTGGTGTATATTGGCGGACATGCTATGCCGGCTATCGTGGACAGTGGATCCACTTCGTCGTATATCGGACAGAGTGGGTTGGCTGTCATTGCTGACTTGAATTGTCCGTCGCATATCATCCCCCCACGCGCGAGCACTGTGGCTAACGGCGATCAAATCATTTGCCAGGAGGTTCGAGAATTAATTGCCCGATTAGAGGACCGTGAACGCACTATCCATCCGCGAGTTTTTACGTCGCTACCGGTGCCGTTGCTGCTCGGTTTGGACTCGCTCGAGATCTTTGGAGTGGTGGTAGATCACCTACGCCGAGTGTGGAGTTTCAGTGGAGATAATTCTCGTGAATTTACCTTTATGGATTGCAACCCCACCGCGCAGACTGAACTCCTCCTGGGTATCTCCGATCTCCAGCGAACTGAGACGGGGCAGCTCGCGGAATTCTTGCGAGTGGAAGTGCCAAAACTCAAGGCTGCACCCGGACTCACACATTTGATTGAACATCGGATCGACGGGGGAAATAACGCTCCGATTAAGCAGCGTTACTACCCCGTCACGCCTATTATTCGCGCAGCGATTAATGAAAAGGTCGATAAAATGTTGGAGTCTGGTGTTATCGAGCCCTCGTCGAGCGATTGGTCAACTCCAATCGTAATGATTAAAAAACCGAATGACACCTACCGATTTTGTCTGGATTTCCGGAACGTTAATGACGTATCAAAGAAAGACGCATATCCGTTACCGTATATGAATCAGATTCTCGATCGCTTGCGTTCCGCGAAGTATATCTCGACGTTGGATTTGAGTGAAGCGTATCACCAAATTCCTTTGTCTCCGGAATCGCGAGCCGTTACCGCGTTCACCGTGCCGCAGCGTGGGTTATTTCAGTTCACGCGCATGCCGTACGGTCTTACGAGTGCACCTACGACGTTTCAGCGTCTACTCGATCGATTAATCGGCCCGGATATGGAACCTCATGCGTTCGCATATCTGGACGATATCATAATCGTGACCGAAACGTTTCAGGAGCATCTCCAGTGGCTTAAACGCGTGTTTGACCGAATTACGGGAGCCGGTCTCGTGATAAACCCGGATAAATGCGCTTTTTGCTGCCCGGAGGTGAAATGCCTTGGGTTTGTCGTGAATCGGCATGGATTGCAGGTCGATCCGGAAAAGACCAAGCCGATTCGCGAATATCCAGTTCCAACCTGTCTCAAGCCGTTGCGTCGTTTCCTCGGTATGGCGTCGTGGTATCGCCAATTTATTTCGCATTTCGCGGAGATTGCAGCACCGCTAACGCTGCTCACCAAGAAGAAGCAACGCTGGATATGGGGCAAGGAGCAGCAAAAAGCTTTCGACACGCTTCGAGAGGCACTCGTGAGTCCACCAACGTTATCGTGTCCGGATTTCAACGCGAAGTTTACACTTCAAACGGACGCGAGCATGAGTGGTCTCGGTGCAGTGCTTACGCAAGAGCTGGATGGTGTCGAACACCCGATAGCGTATGCGAGCCGGACGTTATCTACGGCTGAACGGAATTATTCGACGACGGAGCAAGAATGTTTGGCCATTCTTTGGTCCATCAAAAAGTTCCGTGCATATTTAGAAGGCTATCGTTTCACCGTCATTACCGATCACCACAGTTTACGGTGGTTACAGAACCTAAAGGAACCAGCTGGTCGATTGGCACGATGGGCGCTACAACTAGCCCAGTACGACTTCGAAGTGCGGTATCGTAAGGGAGCACTTAACCATGTTCCCGATGCACTCTCCCGCATGTTCGAGGAAGGACCCCCTGCACCGACACAGCCGCCCGACTTGAGCTCGTTGGTTCTCGTCTCGGGGTTGATCGGGGGAACGGAGGTGGATCGTGAGCCAATAACAGCCTCGGTGGATCGGTGGTACGCTCAGAAAATTCAGCACGTACAATCTGCTCCTGCTCGATTCCCACAATGGAAGGTCATTGAAAACCGACTTTACGTTCTTCGAAGAACCAAACGTCGCGTGCTACCGGAAGGTGACACTTCGGAATGGAAACTTGTGGTTCCGCGTCCGGCGAGAGCGGGGGTGCTTCACGAGAACCACAATACGCCACAAGCTGGCCACCTAGGCATCGACAAAACCTATCAGCGCATCTTTTCGTCTTATTTTTGGCCGGGTATGATGCGAGATGTCATCCGTCACGTTAGACATTGTGGAGTGTGCCAGCGAGCCAAGGTCGAACAGCTACCGCCTATGGGGATGATGGGACGAAGGATTGTAGAGGAACCATGGAGTGTGGTCGCCGCCGACATCATGGGACCGTTCCCTCGCAGTCATAGTGGTTTTGTCTATGTCCTCGTCATCCAGGACCTATTTACCAAATGGATCGAGTGTTGTGCGTTGCGGAAGGCCAATGGAAAGAAGATCGGGGAAGCTCTCGAAGAGCTGGTGTTTTCCCGGTGGGTAACACCGCAAGTTCTACTCACCGACAACGGCACGGAATTCGCCAACACTCATCTGAACGCTTTGGTGGCCGCGCGGGGCATACACTATTCGCATACGCCACCATACCATCCTCAGGCGAACCCGGTGGAACGTGTGAATCGCGTATTAAAAACCATGATGGTATCGTTCATCGAAACCGATCACCGCGCGTGGGATGAACACCTCGCGGAATTCCGATTTGCGTTTAACACTGCGTTTCACTCGTCGATCAATAACACTCCTGCGTATTTAAATTTCGGTCGCGAGCCTAAGCCGCACAATTTTTATCGTCGTCGCGAGGAGGGAGAAGTAGAGATCTTGCCGCTACCGGTCGAAGAGTGGTCTGGGCGGATGCGTGATTTGCAGGCCGTACGGGAACGCGTTACGCATGATCTCGAGGAGGCATATCAACGCCAGGCCGCGCAGTATAATAAACACCATCGCGACGTTTCGTTTAAGACGGGAGTTCTCGTATTGAAACGACAGCGCATCTTGTCGTCCGCGGCACAAAATATCGCCGCGAAACTCGGGAAACGTTTTCACGGACCGTTTCGCATTTTAAGAATACTCTCTCCCGTGGTATATGAGGTGGAGGATCCCGAGACGGGAAAGCGTTCGGTCGTCGCCATAGAGGACGTACGTCTTTATTTGCCTCCCGTAAAGGTTATCGAGGATTCGGGAAAGGATGCCGGTTAGGAATAAAAAGTTTTAGCCTCCAATTTGGTCGTTTGGGTTTTGTGGGGTTCCTTTTCAGTTCCCTCATTGATTGTTCCCCTGTCCCTGAATGGAAGGGGTAAGGAATTGCGGGTGTGAGAACAAGGTAATTGTGGGTTTTATTTGGTTGGTGGAGGGATGCATGCTGGGTTTCGAAAATTTGGAGTGGTATTCACCGTGTCTGATGGCCGCGTACGGAAAACGTGGTCGAGATAGCGCAAGTGCAGGAAAGTCTCCCAGACGGTACCACGGTCTTATACGGCCGGGTCGGCCTTCCGATAGGGGGGGAGGAGTTGTGACGGGGTTTTTTAGTCCATGTCACAAAAGAACACAATTTCAGGCTCTCGCACCGATCGGCGCGAGAAACGATGCTCTTTCTCCCGAGACGAGTCCCTGCGAGGCGATCAGACACGGTCATTGGCAAATATTCTTTATGAATGATTTATTATTAATTTTCTCGTTATTTTATTTTATTTTTCGGCACGAATATTCTCCCGAGCGAGCGACGGTTGTCGCTAACTGCTACGTCACGAGGTTCGAGAGCGGCAGGGTCAGTTTCATGCTATCGTCGTTGCAACGGTCGACGAGAGACGCTCGCTCCTCTACTACGATCCACGGCGAATTCTATGACTCGCTATCGACCATGGAAATTGAACGAGACTCGGTTCGCAGCTTCAGATTTCCGTCGTATGAGGCTGCATCATCCCCTGCATCGCTGGACCATCGTTCTCGCCGTCAGCACCCGCTGCTGGAGAGACCGTGGCGCAAAACATCGTTGCGTCGGCGTTATATTGTCCAAAAGCGCTCGGCCTCGCATTGTCGCGAGGTGCGAGACAAATTCGAAATTTGGAAATTTCTGGAAGGCGAGAATTCGGTTAGGTGTAAGGGTGGGGAGCGCGTTTAGCGAGCGCAAGAGCATCCGAGTCTCGGGGACTCAAGCGTAGGATCCCGAGGAGGAAGGACGTGGTTATCGTAGCCGATCGGTGCACATCGTTTACCGAGAATACCGACATCTTCCAAACGCGATGCCGAATCTCTGTCCGAGTTGATCTCGAGGGACTTCAGCTGCTGCAACTAACCTGGTAAGACCGTCGTTCGTGTTCGGTTTGAGACTAGAGTTTGAATAGGGCAAATTCGACGCGATATCGTATAAACGGCATTTTTCGTGCGCGGTCCATTAAATTCTGATACGAGAAAATTAATAAATTCAATTGTACAGTCCAGATCAGTTTGGGTGAATTCTATTCGCCGCTAAAAGTAAGGGTTTTGTGTCTGATCACCTTGTAAAGCATTTGTGTAATCTTAGCCTATTAAATTCCTAAATAAATTCGCGTGAGAGTCCATGGGAAAGTTATCGTCGATCGCCAGTATTGTAACGGCCGCGTTCAAGGTCATCTTTGAACCACGAGAAGCGAAGCTCTCTTGAGCTAAATTTTCGTCAGCGAGTTCTCGGTGGACGGGTCCGTCCGAATTACTCTTTAACAACGATTAGCGAGCCAAATTTGCGTGCGCGATAACCTTTCTCATTTTTGCGAAGTCTGGTCCTCTTAAGTAAAGCCGACCATCTTAAGTAAAGCCGAGGCAGACTTGTAGTGTGGAGAATATGGGGAAGAATTTTGAGTTTTGGGTACGGGGAGATTGTTTATTGTATGTTGTGAAAGTTCAGATCTCGGAGTGAATGTTTTATTGTGTCGAGTCGGAATGATTTACTGAAGGAATTTGTGAGAATTATTATTGTTAATATTTTGGGGCATTTTGCTAACGAGAACGTTGGAGAATAAAGTCATTATTGTGAGTTCTCGAATTTCTGGTGTCGCTGAGTTTCTCATTTACGCGCTGGACTTGCCCACTCCCCTCTACCATTGTAGCAAGGCTGAGCGACGCCGAGCCATCCCGTTTCGTTATCGATCTATTATAAATTTGTCGCACGAGATTCGGTTCTCGTACGGCTGGCGCCCAAAGGATCGCAGCGGATCGGGTTTTGTGATCGTCTCGTGTTGCCAAGGGTTTTGAGGAAATATTGTTGAGTTGGGGAAAAACGGTTTTTGATTAAAAAAAAAAAAAAACCAAGCGTGAATGCTCTAATTTACGTAAAATTTATGATATTGTGTCAAATAGTTTTTTGTAAGTGCAGCTGTATTTAATGTTTGTTATTAAATTTGGCCCAAATCTGAAAAACGGCTCGGATTTTATGGAGTTTCCAAGTTTTCGGGAAAATGACGTTATTGTATTATATGTTCACTGATGCTAAATACACAATTTATTGGAGATCAGTAGAAGGGTTATATGGAAACAAAATGTTTCGACATTGTTTCTTGACAATTGACATTTCGCTAAAGTTCAGTTTTTCAAATTTATCTAAAACAAGGATGCAAAGCTTCCTCTATGATGAAGACGACATTAATGAACGTACTTCCTCATAGGGGTAGATTTGTAAAAAGTTAAAAATAATGAGAAAGCAATATACAAGATTCGACTTTGCATCGTTATTTTGTGGTTTACAGTGATTAGGGTAAGCTGTAATAATTGTCTGTTGTAAATAATTATAAGGTATGCCAACCAACTTTACGCCGAGTGAATGGCAGCGTATGGAAACGTACGTCAACACTCTCGAGTCAGTGAAGGAGGCAACAGTTTTAATGAGTAGCGAGATCCACCCTACACTTTCGCAATATATGCCAATCGTAGAAATGTTAAAAAAAGTAATCTGCAAGGAGAATGCGGAAGTTGATGCAATGGAAATTGAAGAGGAGAGTGACAGCGATGCCGAGAACAGATTTGGCACCCTTCTGTCCACTTCTTTACACAATCGCTTCGATTTTGTTAATACTAGCAACGATGCTATAGGTTTTGCGATGATTCTCGACCCGCGGTTTAAAGATCGCTTAATTAAAGACCCGCAAGAAAAACGGCATATGACTGAACGGCTGTGCTGTAAAGCGTTAATGGAAACGGTTGGAACTCTTCACAGTAGGAGTTTTCCTAGTCAGCCATGTCTCCGCTGGATGAAAGAGTCAGGTACAATGTCAAAATAAAAACATATCATAAAACTATTACGGGTTGTTTCTGCATAATTACATTGATGCAATATTTTATAAAATGGATGCACAAATTTAAATTCTACAGCTGTTTGAATTGCAAAAAAGGCTTTAACGGTATAACTTTCGTGAAATTTAGGATATTTTGCTGAATAGTTCTTCATCAGTGCACGTCCGTTTAGTGTTCGTTCATCTTGAATTTTGCTGAAATCGGAAAAGCGGTTTGGATTTTATGGAGTTTAAAATTTTTTGAAAAATGTAAGTTATTCCATCAACTTTTGCAAAACAGGATCTGGCAAGCCTAAGTTTTGTATGTAAATGAAATAATATTCAGTGATGCTAAATACATAATTTATTGGAGATCATTAAAAAGGTACGAATTATATTGGAATTTAGATTCTCGGTATTATTTCTTGACAACTAAAATTTCGCCAAACTTCAGTTCTACAATTTGTGTCCTCATGATTTGAAAGTTTGTACGTGCTATTCTTCCTAATAGAGGTAAATTTGCAAAACGTTAAAAATAATGTGGAAGCAACATGTTATTTTTTATGATCGCTGCTAAAGAGGTTTCACCTCAATAATTATTTTAGGTGAGCCAAAGTCAAAACTACAAAAATTATTCGACGAAGCTCTAGAGGCTGATGAGGAGGAAGTAGAAGATGTCGAGCGTGAGTTGCCGCTATACTTGTGCGAAAAGGTTCTGCCGCGCAACACCCAGGTGCTGGACTGGTGGTCCAAAAATCAGACCCGATTCCCTGTCTTGTCGCACATGGCTCAACGATATTTAAATATCCCGGCATCACAAACCAGCAGCGAAAGACTTTTTTCGACAGCTGGGAATATTGTTACTGCCGATAGAGCGCGATTACTGGCTGGCCATGTGGAGCAGCTTGCTTTTTTGAATAAAAATCACGAATAGCGATGAACTGATAGAAAAATAAACGAAGTTACCAAAGTCGATTCTTTGTTTTCTTTACTGGTAGACCTTTGTTATTATGTAAATCTATTAATTTACATTAATTTTTCATCGAATACATCTACTTTCGGTTAATTTTGATGATGGAAATTTGCGTAGCACATCTCGGGTCTAAGATAGTATAATATACTATGGCTGTATTGAATTAGATACATGCCAGTGCAGGAGCTGCCTGAGCTACGTTTCCCCCCTAGTACAACCTTTCAAACAAAACAACTCACTTTTCGCATTATGGTCTTCCATTTCATGTTTTGAATTCAGATTTTCTATCAGCGACCAAAAAACCTATAAGTTTCGCATTTAATGTAAAACTAACAACATTTATCTGAAAAAATGGCATATTAACGAAAAAGATTTTTTACCGACCAATACTAGCGTACGATAAAAATGTATTTCGTGTATCGATGGTCGAGCTGCCCGAACCTACCGTAAGCTCGAGTCCCAGATAGAAAAATATATATGTATCATATATGCTTAATATATGGTTCCAGAAAGTTCTATATGCTGCATATATTTTACATATATGCGTGCAAAAATATATGCAAAATATGTTAGATATATATATGGAATATATATCTCTCTATATTATAAAAAGATCTCGCCGCCGCCGCCGCCGTGTCAAGAATCGAGGGACTTAGAATAATTCGGGCTCAGGGCTTGGCGGAAGGGGGAGGGGCACCCTTCGGGGGGGGGCACCCTTCGGAGGTGGCACCCTTGGGTAGGGGGCGATTGCGAGCGCGCGCAGCGCGCGAGCCACAATAAAATCCTAGTATATATATATATATATATATATATTTAGCGCCAAAAAGTTCTGTGTTGCATATATTGTGCATATATTTCTATTTCTATGTGGGATCGCTCAAGCTTTCGCCAGACTCGAGCAGCTCGAGTTTTGGCCAAGCTCGAGACGCTCGAGTTTTAACCAGGCTCGATGCGCTCGAGCTTCCGCCAGGCTCGATGCGCTCGAGTTTTCGCCAGGCTCGAGCCGCTCGAGTTTTGACCAGGCTCGATGCGCTCGAGTTTTTGCTAGGCTTGATGCGCTCGAGTTTTCGCCAGGCTCGAGCCGCTCGAGTTTTCGTCAGGCTCGAGCCGCTCGAGTTTTGACCAGGCTCGATGCGCTCGAGTTTTTGCTATGCTCAATGCGCTCGAGTTTTCGATAGGCTCGAGCCGCTCGAGTTTTCGTCAGGCTCGAGCCGCTCGAGTTTTGACCAGGCTCGATGCGCTCGAGTTTTCGATAAGCTCGGCACTGGGCTCGGGTCTGCTCGAGCGTCGTTTACTTCGAGCTGAACCGCGAGCGCTCGAGCTTTTGCGCTCGTGCACATGCCTATATACGGAGCGCCTAAAAAAATGGCCCGAAGGTTAAGGTATTTACATAGCCCAGGATTACTTGCGGATGTAATAAACAAAATTCCGGAGTCAATCGTACAAAAGTATAACCGTTTTTACAATGAAAATCATGGACTCAATGAACCAAAGTTAGTTGTGTTATCAAAGTTCCTTACGTTCGAAGCAGAAATAGCTTGTAGAGCCGGGACTATGGAAAGTATCGGGTGGTCGACACGACAAGATCGAATATCGAACACTGGTATTGCAGAACATAATCGAAACTCATATCACCGTCGATACTCGCATCAGAATCGAGATAAACATGATCATCGAGATTCTCATAATCGTCGAGACTCTCATTATCATCGAGAAACTGTTAAACACACGTGATTACTCAATACGAAGTTCCGGCCATAATAAAGCCTTTCCAGACGGAAAATGTGGTTTTTGTGAAAATCAGCGCCACGTCGTGACGGCATGCACACGATTTCGCGATCTACCAATAAGAAAGCACTGGCAGTGGGCTAAAGATAATGGTGCTTGCTGTCAAAACTCGGGGTGTGACCTTTCGCATCGTACCTTATTACATTCGGAGAAAACACCGAGCACAGCTACTCCCGCTAAAACCAACAAAGCATATTCACCTACTACTGAAAATAATCACGTGACTGCTAACACTTGGGGACCAATTGAAAGTCGCATACTGTTGAAGGTGGTACGTGTTCGTACCACCTTCAACAGTACCTCAACGGTAACTCTGATTGATGCAGACGTATCAGCAAAAATAGGCGCTAAGTGCGAGACCATGTCTCTCAATTTATACGGTGTGAGCAAGATGAGTACCGAAATCACAAACAGCGAACGCGTTAATTTCCAAATTCGCGGCGACAGGAACCAAGGTGGCGTGTTTTCCGTGTCAGGGTCCAGAACAATTCCGAATTTAAATCTACCATGTCAATCGCTACGGAAAGAAGATACAAAAGATCATCGACAGTTAAACGATATTGACATTCAATGTTTTACAAAAGCCGATCCAAAGGTGCTTATAAGACAAGACAATTGGGATTTGATCATTTCACGAGAAATATGCGGCACCGCGAGGGACGCTCCGGTAGCTTCACGCACTAATCTTGGTTGGGTAATACATGGATACGCAACACCAACGATGTTAAGAAGTCACCGAAATAGTGTATTTCACATTCATAACGAATCTCGTTCCATTTCACAAGCCAACGAGTTGCACGATCTCGTAAAAGCAGGGTTTAGTTTAGAAGCTATGGGTACGACCTCGGTTAGCCGAAAAAATGGCCAAGTTGAACCAAGCAGACAAGGCAACACGCGATACAGGGAAAGTACCGAGGTCGGATTCTCAATGGTTACGAGAACCGTGATTTTTTATGGAAAACGAATCACGCTGGCCCGAAACAATAATATCTAACGATGACATGGTTCTAAACGGAGGAGCTAACATAGTAGCAATTACGATCGCAAAACCGTGCATTAAAGAAGCACTACCAGATATTCAACGTTTCTCGTCTTGGCAACGACTTATTCGAACAACCGCGCGCGTACTTCTTTTCATAAATATATATCTGAAAAAAAAGCGCAACTCACCATGAGTTACCTCTAACGTGCAGAAGAATTCTGGGCTCGAGCAGTTCAACAAGAAAGTTTTAGTCAAGGGATAAGTGCGTTGAAGAGTGGCACCTCGGTCCACAAAGGTAGTCAGTTGTCGCAGCTAACACCGGTACTGGACGAGAGTGACACGTTACGAGTACGGGGACGTATATTGCTGTCGACGTCTGCTATTGCTATATATCTCTCTATATTATAAAAAGATCTCGCCGCCGCCGCCGCCGCCGCCGCCGCCGCCGCCGCCGTGTCAAGAATCGAGGGACTTAGAAAAATTTCAGGGGTCTTTCCCATACTTCCTGGAGGTCCTTCCCATACTTACTGGAGGTCTTTCCCATACTTCCTGGAGGTCTTTCCCATACTTCCCGGGAGTCTTTCCCAAACTTCCTGGAGGTCTTTCCCATACATCCCAGGGAGTCTTTCCCATACTTCCCGGAGGTCTTTCCCATACTTCCCGGGAGGTATTTCCCATACTTCCTGGAGGTCTTTCTCATACTTCCCGGGAGTCTTTCCGATACTTCCTGGAGGTCTTTCCCATACTTCCTGGAGGTCTTTCCCATACTTCCCGGGAGTCTTTCCCATACTTTCTGGAGGTCTTTCCCATACTTCCTGGAGGTCTTTCCCATACATCCCAGGGAGTCTTTCCCATACTTCCTGGAGGTTTTTCTCATACTTCCCGGGAGTCTTTCCCATACTTCCTGGAGGTCTTTCCCATACTTCCCGGGAGTCTTTCCCTTACTTCCTGGAGGTCTTTCCCATACTTCCCAGGGGTCTTTCCCATACTTCCCGGGAGTCTTTCCTATACTTCCTAGAGGTCTTTGGGGAGATTGCACTTTTTTGGGGGAGATTGCGAGCGCGCGCAGCGCGCGAGCCACAATAAAATCCTAGTATATATATATATAGCAATAGCAGACGGGATTGCAATAGAGACGAAAACACCAATGATACTCATTACTAATCGAGAGAAATTACCGACTGCCGTCAGGGATCAAAGATCCATTGTGGGAAATACTTGCGACCTTGTATCGAGATCGAAACGAAATCCCAATAAATGCTAATGGTCACGTAGATGTCTAAATCAAATTATTAAAGGTCGCAGATTCCGTTCTTTTCGTCAATGCTGTTACAGATCGAGACTCAAAAGAATATACAAACCAAAGAAACACTAGAGAGAGAGAGAGAAATATTTTGACAAGTTGAAAAAGGATTAAAAACACGAAATATATGTTAAATAAAATTTGACAAAAATACATTAATAACGAAATAATAAAAGTTATTATACAGAAACAATGTAATTAAACCTTGGAATTTATAAATTACGAGACCAAATATTATAAAGGCGTGATGCGGATTTAGGTCACCACGTTAAAGACTTAGGAAAATTATATTAACGAAAGTTATTCTACAAAAACCATAATGGTTTATAATGATAAAATAATAACACATAATTACGACAAAATAACAACAAGAATTACGACCATTCTTAATTCGAAATCACTTCCAATAATTATATTGGGATCGTGACCAGAAAACGTCGTATTGAATTATACTAACGAAAATCTTGTATTGAAACCAAATAAATACTAGAAAGAGGGAGAGAGAGAAACATTTTGACATGATGAATAAGGATTAAAAACACGAAATAAATGCTGAATAAAATTTGTAACGTAACAAACGTAACAACTATTTTCATGTAAAGTACTAAGCGGCAGAGATATTGGTAACCAAAGTGTGTCTTATATCAGCGACAGGCTGTTTAATTCATCGGTTGGAATAGAGACTACCGAGACTCCAAAGATCTATATTAAGAATTCCAGGAAACGGTAGCTTCGACGATGCAAAGAGCGAGTTAGAATAAAGGAGTTCACGATGATACTAATTACTGACCAAGCAATCGAAGTTGGGGGTAACGGCCATGAGACGGCATCTTCTTGGAAGTACGGGAGCTCGGTCGCTAGGCGAAATAATGAACACCGCGGATAGGGCCCGAAAAATTCTCCGCCTCCAAATACAAAGAATTAAGAGAACCGATGCATCCTCACGCGAGCCACTCTTGCGATCCTTATAAGGAGATTTAGTCTAATACCTAAAAGGAAGGAGTGATCGAAAAAGGGGTGTGGGCACTCCTATAAAAGGCGGTGATTTTGCCGGAGTCAACAAAGGCACGACGGACAACGCACGACGTTAAGGACGCACGACGCGGACAGTGAATACGGCGTTAGGTTAAGGTTACAGTTTGCGAAGTTTTTGCGGACGTACGACGGGCAATTCGAGTAGCCACCTAATTGAGTATAATTAGAAGCACCGCGTATAGAGAAAAAGTACCGACGAAACCCACGAAAATTACAAGTGTCGACGGAATTGTTCATCGAAAGAATATCTTGCAGAATCAGTTAATAAAAGACTTTACAAATTCAAATTCTCGGTTTAAAGAAACATACTTTTGTAGGACCAAATAGAGATTCAGTGTTCCTCTGTGGAGTTAATAATTCTTTCATTGTTCAACGAATTAAATTCAGGATACGGACGTGGCTTTCGAGTCAGTTCTTCGTCCGAATAGTTTAATTGGGAATTAACAATTTATTTGAGAATTCGTCCGACATTTGAAATCTTATTCTGTAACGTATTGACTTTCCACTTTACAAATTTAAATTCTCGGTTTAAAGAAACATACTTTTGTCGGACCAAATAGAAATTCAGTGTTTCTCTGTGGAGTTAATAATTCTTTCATTATTCAAAGAATTAAATTCAGGATACGGGCGTGGCTGTTGAGTCAGTTCTTTGTCCGAACAGTTTAATTCGGAATTAACAATTTATTTGAGAATTCGTCCGACATTTGAAATCTTATTCTGCAATGTATTGACATTCCATTTTACGAACAGTTTTAAAACCAGACAACTACAATTTTTATCGAATAACAGAATTTACATTTAATTAAACGTTACGACTATTACTTTTAATTTTCCATGTAAGGGGATATTGAACGCAATCATATTGAAAGTTTACGCGGTTTTGAATCACCTGATTCCAGTTGATTAAATTTTATTTTGAGTAAACATCTAAAACTCGTATTCCGACGAGAACTTGTGTGAGAATTATTCAACGTATTAACACCAACGTATTAACCACTCCACAAGAAGATCCACGCAGAAGTTAATCTTCTATCTACCACATTTTGGATTTTCGTTATTTCCGATTGGAATTCGGAGGAGCTCCATATTACGGACAATCGAGAATCTTATTTTCGATTTATTACATCTGGGATATTAATCGTTTCGATTGAAACTTGGAAGAACGACATTTCAATACGGAAAACATTTAAAACGCAGTAAGTACGGTACTTTTTCTTTATACATGTAAAATATTTAAATCAGTGTTTAACCATTATTTTTCTTAAGTGAAATTCCCCTTTAGATGAAATCCGTTTTTTTGTCCCTCCTTCAAAAATAAAGAGTATCAAACCCCTCCTTCTCCCTAATTTTTCCCTCTCGCGCTACGACAGCATGCTTAGCTCTGTTCTGAGTAATTTTCCGCAAGGTTAGACTCGAAAAGGAGCTTGCGTATTCAGTGTTGACCGGCAGGTGTGGTAATAGGGAGAATTTATTCTTCATGACCAGAGCACGGGAGACCTGAAGCTGAATCGCACACAAAGCGTGTAAATCATCGGTTGATCAAAAAACCGTATGGTTTGACGTAACACCATCGATAACAATAGGGGATGTAGTACTCATAGTAGATAATAACACCCAACGAAATGTATGGCCTCGAGGGCTCGTCATCAACGTTTTCCCCGGAACAGATGGACAAATTCGTATAGCCGAGGTACGAACGGGACACAGAACTTGTACTCGAGCTGTGTCAAAGCTGATCGTGTTGGCTACAAAGAAAAGGAGTACGGATGTTCTTAACACCCGTACTGGGGGGAAAATATTACCAATGACTTATATATATACACTAGGATTTTATTGTGGCTCGCGCGCTGCGCGCGCTCGCAATCTCCCCCAAAAAAATGCAATCTCCCCAAAGACCTCTAGGAAGTATAGGAAAGACTCCCGGGAAGTATGGGAAAGACCCCTGGGAAGTATGGGAAAGACCTCCAGGAAGTAAGGGAAAGACTCCCGGGAAGTATAGGAAAGACCTCCAGGAAGTATGGGAAAGACTCCCGGGAAGTATGAGAAAAACCTCCAGGAAGTATGGGAAAGACTCCCTGGGATATATGGGAAAGACCTCCATGAAGTATGGGAAAGACTCCCGGGAAGTATGGGAAAGACCTCCGGGAAGTATGGGAAAGACTCCCTGGGATGTATGGGAAAGACCTCCAGGAAGTATGGGAAAGACTCCCGGGAAGTATGGGAAAGACCTCCAGGAAGTATGGGAAAGACCTCCAGTAAGTATGGGAAAGACCCCTGAAATTTTTCTAAGTCCCTCGATTCTTGACACGGCGGCGGCGGCGGCGGCGGCGGCGGCGGCGGCGGCGGCGGCGGCGGCGGCGAGATCTTTTTATAATATAGGGAGATATATATATATATGTAAACTAGGATTTTATTGTGGCTCGCGCGCTGCGCGCGCTCGCAATCTCCCCCAAAAAAGTGCAATCTCCCCAAAGACCTCTAGGAAGTATAGGAAAGACTCCCGGGAAGTATGGGAAAGACCTCCAGGAAGTAAGGGAAAGACTCCCGGGAAGTATGGGAAAGACCTCCAGGAAGTATGGGAAAGACTCCCGGGAAGTATGAGAAAAACCTCCAGGAAGTATGGGAAAGACTCCCTGGGATATATGGGAAAGACCTCCATGAAGTATGGGAAAGACTCCCGGGAAGTATGGGAAAGACCTCCAGGAAGTATGGGAAAGACCTCCAGGAAGTATGGGAAAGACTCCCGGGAAGTATGGGAAAGACCTCCAGGAAGTATGGGAAAGACCTCCAGGAAGTATCGGAAAGACTCCCGGGAAGTATCGGAAAGACCTCCGGGAAGTATGGGAAAGACTCCCTGGGATGTATGGGAAAGACCTCCAGGAAGTATGGGAAAGACTCCCGGGAAGTATGGGAAAGACCTCCAGGAAGTATGGGAAAGACCTCCAGTAAGTATGGGAAAGACCCCTGAAATTTTTCTAAGTCCCTCGATTCTTGACACGGCGGCGGCGGCGGCGGCGGCGGCGAGATCTTTTTATAATATAGAGAGATAAGCAAATAGGGGAAGCTAATATCGTATATATATATATACTAGGATTTTATTGTGGCTCGCGCGCTGCGCGCGCTCGCAATCTCCCCCAAAAAAGTGCAATCTCCCCAAAGACCTCTTGGAAGTATAGGAAAGACTCCCGGGAAGTATGGGAAAGACCCCTGGGAAGTATGGAAAAGACCTCCAGGAAGTAAGGGAAAGACTCCAGGGAAGTATGGTAAAGACCTCCAGGAAGTATGGGAAAGACTCCCGGGAAGTATGAGAAAAACCTCCAGGAAGTATGGGAAAGACTCCCTGGGATGTATGGGAAAGACCTCCAGAAAGTATGGGAAAGACTCCCGGGAAGTATGGGAAAGACCTCCAGGAAGTATGGGAAAGACCTCCAGGAAGTATCGGAAAGACTCCCGGGAAGTATGAGAAAGACCTCCAGGAAGTATGGGAAAGACCTCCAGGAAGTATGGGAAAGACTCCCGGGAAGTATGGGAAAGACCTCCGGGAAGTATGGGAAAGACTCCCTGGGATGTATGGGAAAGACCTCCAGGAAGTATGGGAAAGACTCCCGGGAAGTATGGGAAAGACCTCCAGGAAGTATGGGAAAGACCTCCAGTAAGTATGGGAAGGACCTCCAGGAAGTATGGGAAAGACCCCTGAAATTTTTCTAAGTCCCTCGATTCTTGACACGGCGGCGGCGGCGGCGGCGGCGAGATCTTTGTATAATATAGAGAGATATATATATATATCAAGAGACGCGGTAGCGACTCGACGCCAAGTTAAAAAAGAAATTAATGTTGCCTTCACACTACGATTTGTCTGTCTGACTGGACGGGCTGTTACTCCTGGCGCGACGGTGCTACTGCGACTCTATTTATTCCGAAGGCGGCCACTCACCGGCCGTTTTCAAATTATAACTCGAATTATATTTGACCACACGTCGAGAACGAAAGATGTGTCAGGTTCAATATTTTTTTTTTTTTTTCTCTTTCAAATGAGACCTGCGGCATCTTAGTAATTCTCGCCGAGCGACTTTATGTTCCTCCCGTACGGCCGCACTCACACAACTTTAAATGTCCCAACCTATATTTGCCGACGTATTATCTCTAACCACATGTCGCGAACGAAAAGTGTATCATGATCAATATTTTCTATTTTTTTTTCTTTCGAATGAGACCTGTCACAAGAAAATCGGTTCATTTATCGCTGATATCTGGTTTTTTCAAAGTTTTTCGTGTTTAACGTACTCACACAATCTCGATTCACATATTCACGTACATACATTATATAGAAGCGCCGCGCGCAAGCGCGAGTGGCGACTCGCGAGCAACCGGTGTGTGACGTCACATAGTCGCCAGCTGTTCAGTCAGCCAGCGCGTGTTGCACAGCCGACAGCATCAAGAGTCGCGGTAGCGACGCGACGCGATGTGTACATTTATAATTCGCGTATTTTTATACTTTAAATCAGTGTTTAATAATTTCAATTTAAATCAGTGCCTAATATTTTAAATCAGTGCTTAATACTTTAAATCAGTGCTGAAATTAATTAATTTTTTTATAAATGAGTGTGTGATAAATGAGTGTTGACAACAATCGCAGTGCCTTCTCGACCCCAGTACTTCATCGTTTATGGGATTATTTTTCATCATAAAGTGTGATCTTTTTCGTTTTCATCAGTGTCTGACTGCTGTCTACGTTTACAGTCGAGTATCGTTTCAGTCAGTGTCTGCCGTGACTAACCTCATTTCAGTAAGTATCTGTCGTGATTAACCTTCTTTTAATCAGTGTCTGCATAGATTTTCGGTCGTTCATTAACAAAAGTTGTTCGGATTTGTGGTTGATTGAAATATTAACAAGCGACAAGAGCTGTTTGGCTTTGTAGCTGTCAGTAGGGTTTCGACAGATCCTACGCTGACAAGAGCAATTTGGCTTCGTAGATGTCGACATAGAAAAAAAGTATTAAAAATTAAAAACAATTAGAATTATTGAACTATTAAGGGGAGGGAGACAGATAAAAAAAAAAAGATTTTGGAAATTCAATATCATCGATATCCTATTATATATGAAAATGCCCAACGCACTGTATTGTTGGTACTCGATAAAAGGATTTTTTACTGTCGACTGACTTGCATATGCTTTTCAATATTATCTTAAGCAAAGTTCTTAGGTTTTCCATTCTGCGCATGATTCAGATCAAACTACTAGGCAGATTGGAATGGTTGACATCTCATTTTCTTCTTCATGAAAAGATACACCGCCTAAATGCAGCAAATGTCAATAAAAGGTAATATTTTTTTATGAAAATGCCCAACGCACTGTATTGTTGGTACTCGATGATATGAAAATGTTCAACGCACTGTATTGTTGGTACTCGATGATATGAAAATGCCCAACGCACTGTTTTGTTGGTACTCGATGAAAGGATTTTTGACTGTCGTCTGACTTGCATATGCTTTTCAATATTATCTTAAGCAAAGTTCTTAGGTTTTCCATTCTGCGCATGATTCAGATCAAGCTACTATGCAGATTGGAATGGTTGACATAATTTTCTTCTTCATGAAAAGATACACCAGCTAAATGGAGCAAATGTTAATAAAAGGTAATATTTTTTTATGAAAATGCCCAACGCACTGTATTGTTCGTACTTGATGATATGAAAATGCCCAATGCACTATATTGTTGGTACTCGATGAAAGGATTTTTTACTGTCGTCTGACTTCCATATGCTTTTCAATATTATCTTAAGCAAAGTTCTTATGTTTTCCATTCTGCGCATGATTCAGATCAGAGTTGGAAATAATGCATTATTTTTTTAATGCATTATCGTTTTTTTTTACCCATTACTTTAAAAATGCATAATGGAATTCAGAACCATTACCCATTACTTTATTAATGAATAATGGAACTCATATCCGTTACCCATTATTTTTTTATGAGTAATGTAACTCATATCCGTTACCCATTACTTTTTTAATGAGTAATGGAACTCACATTCATTACCCATTACTTTTTTAATGAGTAATGGAACTCACATCCATCACCCATTACTTTTTTAATGAGTAATGGAACTCACATCCATCACCCATTAGTTTTTTAATGAGTAATGGAACTCACATCCATCACCCATTAGTTTTTTAATGAGTAATGGAACTCACATTCATTACCCATTACTTTTTTAATGAGTAATGGAACTCACATCCATCACCCATTACTTTTTTAATGATTAATGGAACTCACATTCATTACCCATTACTTTTTTAATTAGTAATGGAACTCACATCCATCACCCATTACTTGTTTAATGAGTAATGGAACTCACATCCATCACCCATTACTTTTTTAATGAGTAGTGGAACTCACATTCATTACCCATTACTTTTTTAATGAGTAGTGGAACTCACATTCATTACCCATTACTTTTTTAATGAGTAATGGAACTCACATCCATCACCGTTTTTTAAAGTAATGAGTAATGAACGTGGTAATGGATATATGATAGTCCCATTACTTTAGACAAATTTGCTTAATAAATAAATATATAAATAAATAAATCGGAAAATCGTTCAAAAAATTAATAAATAAGTAGATGAATAGCAAAATCGTTTGAAAAATTGAAAAATAAATGAATAATTATAATATCATTAGAAGTCTGCGGTTAAAACAGGTCGCGATAGACGGGCGATTTCTCAGAGACGAACTATCCGGATACCTGAAAATCTTAGCAATAGTCCTTTGCGACATGTTGGATTTCTAACTTTTGACTAACTTTTAACTAACTTCTAACTTTTGACTAACTTTTAACTAACTTCTAGCTTTTGACTAACTTTTGACTAACTTCTAACTTTTGACTAACTTTTGACTAACTTCTAACCTTTGACTAATTTCGAACATTTGACTAACTTTTGACTAACTTCTAACCTTTGACTAATTTCGAACATTTGACTAACTTTTGACTAACTTCTAACCTTTGACTAATTTCGAACATTTCACTAACTTTTGACTAACTTCTAACTTTTGACTAACTTCTAACTTTTGACTAACTTCTCACTTTTGTCTAACTTCTAACTTTTGACTAACTTCTAACTTTTGACTCATTTCTAACTTTTGACTAACTTCTAACTTTTGACTAATTTCTAACATTTGACTAACTTCTAACTTTTGACTAATTTCTAACTTTTGACAAACTTCTAACTTTTGACTAATTTCTAACATTTGACTAATTTCTAACATTTGACTAATTTCTAACATTTGACTAACTTCTAACTTTTGACTAATTTCTAACATTTGACTAACTTCTAACTTTTGACTAATTTCTAACATTTGACTAACTTTCAACTAACTTCTAACTATTGACAAACTGTTGGCTAACTTCTAACTTTTTATTAATTTCTAACATTTGACTAACTTTCAACTAACTTCTAACTTTATACTAACTTCCAACTTTTGACTAACTTCTGACTTTTAAAAGTTAAAAGTTAGTTAGTAGGTAGTGATCAGTTGGTGAAAAGTTAGTAGTCAGTCAAAAGCTAGAAGTTAGTTGAAAGCAGAGTTGTGAAATTTTTAATGTGAAAATAATGGATAATTTTTTATGAAAAAAATTGATAATGGAACTCGAATCCACTACTCATTACTTTATTAATGAGCAACGGAGCAGAGGTCCATCACCCATTACTTATTGCTTCCTCATAGAAGAAGCTTTTCCATGAAATTTTTTTTTTTCGAGATTTTCATGTCAGTACACTCAGAATGGGCCAAAACGTCGAGAAAAGTGATTTAGAAAAAAAATGTCTGTATGTATTGTGTGTGTGTGTGTGTGTGTGTGTATGTTACACGATCGAAAAATGTAAACCTTTATAACTCGGGAATGCATTGCGATATCAAGCTGAAATTTGGACAATAGATAGAGGGATCAAGCCTCATCGTTCATACAGATTTTTGTTAAAGTCCACTTCATCGTTAAATTATTACGCGTTTTTTAATTTTTTGAAAAATGTCTGTTTACGCGATAACTCTTTCAATTTTCGAGATTTTGGTCTTAAAATTGATATGAATGTGAGCTTTCATACGCCGGTGATCGCTATTGAATTTGGTTAAGATCGGTTGAACCATTGTGGATGTGTGTTTCATTACTCATTAATAAAGTAATGGGTAGTGGATCCGAATTCCATTACTCATTAATAAAGTAATGGATAGTGGATCCGAATTCCATACTCCATTTCTTCCGTAAAAAATAATGCATTATTTTCACATTAAAAATTTCACAACTCTAATTCAGATCAAACTACTAGGCAGATTGAAATGGTTGACATCTCATTTTCTTCTTCATGAAAAGATACACCGGCTAAATAAAACAAATGTTAATAAAAGGTAATATTTTTTCAGTGACACAATTATTAATAAATAAATGTTATGCTATTTTCTAAATCAGTGATTAACTTTGCTTTCAGAATGAAAAAAAAAAATAGTTTGCTTGATTTAGCCGGTGTATCTTTTCATGAAGAAGAAAATGAGATGTCAACCATTCCAATCTGCCTAGTAGTTTCATCTGAATCATGCGCAGAATGGAAAACCTAAGAACTTTGCTTAAGATAATATTGAAAAGCATATGCAAGTCAGACGACAGTAAAAAATCCTTTCATCGAGCACCAACAATATAGTGCATTGGGCATTTTTATATGCAATAGGATTTGGATGATATTGAATTTCCAAAATCAATTTTTTTTACCTGACTCCCTCCCCTTAAACTATAAACCATTGTTAAATTGGCAGACTATTGGGAGAAACTATTGAACTACACTATTGAGATAAAAGTACACTATTAGAAGGAACTATTGCGTCTAGAACTATATAATAGTTTACAATTGAAGAACTACTGAATAGTTCTACTGAATACGTGCAAAAAATTAGCTGAATGACTAGATTTTGGAGGAATGAAGAATATGAAATTTCGATGAGTCAGATGTTTATGTTTTTTCTAGATGGATGGACGTGATTGTCAACGATTTAGACGGTGGTTTGATAATGGTACCAGATGGAGTGGCACTTTCTTTACTGTCGGAACCACTTTTCTCTCTGACCCAGGATGCCCTTTCGGTTGTACTACAACTGGAGCTCGCTTGTGCCAACTACGCATTTCTTCCACTTGCAATGAGAGCATTGCATCCGTCGATGTTGGATGATGGTATCATCCTGAGTCTGATATCATCAAGAGTTGCGGTAGCGACCCGACGCCAAGTTAAAAACGAAATTAATGTTGCTGTCACACGACGATTTCTCTGTCTGTATATATATAATGGAACGCCTCACCTCCGACGAGATTTCGAGAAGGGTTGTCACCAACTGCTTTACACTACACTATGCCTTAAATATCGAAGGGAGTGCATCTATCAACCTACCATCCACTATCCCTACCAACCTGTGAACATCAATTTCCTTTATTTTTCCTGTCTGGTGATGAATCATTATTCTTGTTCGAGTATAGAACAGAATTACATTTCTTTGTCGAATGTCGAACTGAATAATAGCTGAAGACGCTTCCCAAAACATAAAACAATTATCTTCATTGGAACCCGTGCATCATCTCTATTGTTGTTTTTTATAGTCTATAGAAATTTTGGTTTCATTGAATGTTTTGAGTTTGCAAAGTTAGACGAGAATTCTTGTAGAATTCTTATTGCTGCCTCTGTTCTTTGTACACATGCAGGATACATTTAGTAGTGTCTATTTACCTTCATTTACTGTTCATTGTACATGAACTTTTTAATCAATACACAGATATAACTAAAACATGAGTTCTCATTATTTTTTTAAATTACGTTTTGACTTTCAAAAAGAGAGCAAATAACACCAAAAATGTTTTCCCAAAACAAAAATGGTACGCCAAGTTAAAAAAATTGCTTTCAAAAAAATTGCTGACAAACAAAATGCCTTGCAAAAATATTAAACCAAATCCAATATATTAGCCAAGTTAAACTCGCTACAAAAAAAACTTGGCGTGCCAGGGACTAGCTCCCGTACATAGTCCATTAGCCAACATAAACTCGCTACAAAAAAAACTTGGCGTCCCAGCGACTAGCTCCCGTACATAGTCCATTGAAGTAAGGACGGGAGGACAACGGACTTCTAAAAATGACCCTCTAAAAATGGCTTCGCCCCTTGGCCAGGGCGGGTGGGGGGTGGGGGGGTCATTTGCTATTTTGACTCTCCTTCTATTCAAAACAATCAAAATAGCGAATGGCTAAAATAGCGAATTTCATAATGATGGCCTTTCTAGATTCCGATGTTCATTATTCTAAAATTCGCTATTCATGATTTTAAGGGTACCACGTGGGCCAGGCCGAGGGGCGAAGCCCCGAGGCGTGCGGGGGGGGGGGGGGGGGGGATGGTCATTCGCTATTTTGACCCTCATTCTATTCACAGCAGTCAAAATAGCGAATTTCATAATGTTGACCATTTTAGATTCAGTCAAGAGTCGCGGTAGCGACTCGACGCCAAGTTAAAAAATAAATTAATGTTGCCTTCACACTACGATTTGTCTGTCTGATCTTGACTGGACGGGCTGTTACTCCTGACGCGACGGTCGCTACTGCTACTCTATTTATTCCGAAGGCGGCCATGTTTATTATCCTGAAATTCGCTATTCGTGTTTTTAAGGGTACTGCCTGGGTAGGGGGGGGGGACCATTCGCTGTTTTGACCCTCATTCTATTCAAAGCAATCAAAATATCGAATGATTAAAATAGCGAATTTCATAATGAAAGCCATTCTAGATTCAGATGTTCACGCTGGCAAAATGTGTCACCGTAGTGTTAACCGGAAATAACTGAAGTTAACCGACATTTTAACCGAGGAAAGATAAGTCGCGATTAGCCCACTGTTTCAGCAGCTT